>CM059812.1:31935342-32090342 GCA_030435695.1 Brachymystax lenok tsinlingensis | reverse complement strand
GTGTGTGAATGAGAGAGGGAGGGAAGGAGAGAGATTGAGACAGCTAGGAGAGAGAGAGACTGACTTCTGTCATGTATTCTGAACTGTAGATGAAACCAGTCTACTCTACCTGTAGCTAAGGCCAGTCCTAGATAAAGGAGACCCACTAGAGTATAGTAGTATTGTGTTTACAGTGCATTCGGAAAGTATTCATACCCCTTGACTTCTTCCACATTTTGCTACATTCCATCCTTATTCTAAAATGGATTAAATACTTATTTTCTGTAATAATGACAAAGCAAAAGCAGGTTTTTAGAAATGTTTGCAAAATAACTGAAATCACATTTCTATTAGTATTCAGACCCTTTACTCAGTACTTTGTTGAAGCACCTTTGGCAGCGATTATAGCCTCAGGTCTTCTTGGGTATGACACTACAAGCTTGGCACACCTGTATTTGGGCAGTTTTGGGGAGTGCCACAACCATGCTTCACCGTAGGGATAGTGCCAGGTTTCCTTCAGACATGACGCTTGGCATTCAGGCCAAAGAGTTCAATCTTGGTTTCATCAGACCAGAGAATCTTGTTTCTCATGGTCTGAGAGTCCTTTAGGTGCCTTTTGGAAAACTGCAAGCCGGCTGTCATGTGCCTTTTACTGAGGAGTGGCTTCTGTCTGGCAACTCTACCATAAAGGACTGATTGGTGGAGTGATGCAGAGATGGTTGTCCTTCTGGAAGGTTCTCCCATCTCCACAGAGGAACTCTGGAGCTCTGTCAGAGTGACCATTGGGTTCTTGGTCACCTCCCTGACCAAGGCCCTTCTCCCCCTATTGCTCAGTTTGGCCAGTCAGTCAGCTCTAGGAAGAGTGTTGATCGTTCCAAACTTCTTCCATTTAAGAATGATGGAGGCCACTGTGTTCATTGGGACCTTTAATGCTGCAGAAATGTTTTTGTACCCAATCACAATCCGGTTTCGGAGCACTACGTAAAATGTATTTTTGGCCTCATTGCTTGGTTTTTGCTCTGACATGCACTGTCAACTGTGGGACCTTATATAGACAGGTGTGTGTGCCTTTCCAAATAATGTCCAATCAACAAAATTTACCACAGGTGGACTCCAGTAAAGTTGTAGAAACATCTCAAGGATGATCAATGGAAACAGGATGTACCTGAGCTCAATTTCGAGTCTCATAACAGAGGGTCTGAATTCTTATGTAAATGAGGTATTTCTGTTTTAAAAACATTATACATTTGCAAACATTTCTAAAAAAACTGTTTTTGCTTTGTCATTATGGGGTATTGTGTTTAGATTGATGAGAGGGGGGAAAACTATTTAATCAATTTTAGAATGAGGCTGTAATGTAACAAAATGTGGAAAAGGTCAAGGGGTCTGAATACTTTCCCGAATGCACATATAGTATGAATATGTTTATATAGTATGAATGTGTTTATATAGTATGAATGTGTTTATATAGTATGAATGTGTTTATTAGCTTACAATTGGCTCATTCATCCCCCATCCTCTCCCCTGTAACTATTCCCCAGGTCAATGCTGTAAATGAGAATGTGTTCTCAGTCAACTTACCTGGTAAAATAAAAATAAATTACTAACATGTTTGCTAATATTCTGTGTGTTTTCTTCCTCTCATCCAGTGATCTAAATGGGAACAACCTGACAACCATCAGCAAGACAGACTTCTCTGGCCTCAAACACCTCAGAGTTCTGTAAGTCCCATCCGTCACTACACTACCATTCACCTCAGTGAGGGCTTACTACACTTGCTATTACTATTACCAGGAGTTGGAACTGGGAACAGAACCGGAAAATAATTACATTTTTCAAGGAACGGAAACAGAACCATTAGCAGAAGGGATCTCTAGTGGTCCGGAAACAGAACCATTATTTTAAAAGCATGAGAACCGGTTAATGACCTTCTTTTACGTTCAGATCATTTTTTAGTCCTACATGAAACATAATCAAAGTGCCTATGCAAAGCAGTCCCTCAGTCACTCAGAAACGTCTCCTTCCAGTGTCTGCCTGCCAGTATGTTTTCTAGGCTTAAGGTTGCAGTTATCACATTTCACATTGGCTTTATTAACTTCAAAAAGGTAAGATGTGTTGTGGGAAGTATTCAGACACCTTGACTTTGTTACATTACAGCCTTATTCTAAAATTGATTAAAAAAAAGAAATATTCTCAGCAATCTGCACACAATACCCCATAATGACAAAGCAAAAACTGGTTTACATTTTTTTTTGCAAATGGATAAAAAAAACCCCCAGAAATATCACATTTACATAAGTATTCAGACCCTTTACTCAGTACTTTGTTGAAGCACCTTTGGCAGCAATTACAGCCTTGGGTCTTCTTGGGTATGACGCTACAAGCTTGGCACACCTGTATTTGGGGAGTTTCTCCCATTCTTCTCTGCAGATCCTCTCAAGCTCTGTCAGGTTGGATGGGGCGTCGCTGCACAGCTATTTTCAGGTCTCTCTAGAGATGTTCGATCGGGTTCAAGTCTGTGCTCTGGCTCGGCCACACAACGACATTCCGAGAATTGTCCTGAAACCACTCCTGCATTGTCTTGGCTGTGTGCTTGGGGTCGTTGTCCTGTTGGAAGGTGAACCTTCGCCCCAGTCTGAGGTCCTGAGCTCTTTGGAGCAGGTTTTCATCAAAGATCTCTCTGTTATTTGCTCTGTTCATCTTTCCCTCAATCCTGACTAGTCTTCCAGTCCCTGCCGCTGAAAAACATCCCGACAGCATCATGCTGCCACCACAATGCTTCACCGTGGGGATGGTGCCAGGTTTCCTCCAGACTTGACGCTTTGCATTCAGGCCAAATAGTTAAATCTTGGTTTCATCAGATTAGAGAATCTTGTTTCTCATGGTCTGAGAGTCCTTTAGGTATCTTTTGGCAAACTCCAAGCAGGCTGTCCTGTGCCTTCTAATAAGGAGTGACTTCCGTCTGGCCACTCTACCATAAAGGCTTGGCTGGTGGAGGGCTGCAATGGTTGTCCTTAAGGCTGTAGCGTAACAAAATGGGAAGGGTTCTGAATACTTTCCGGTGAAGTAATGGTCTACTACTATTGTCCTAAACACATCATAATACACATTAAAAAAGGAAAAGAAAGGACCGGTACTTTTTTGTGGTTCGAACCAGTTCAGAACTTTAATTTGGATTTGTATTTGCATTTTGCAGGTCTGAACAGTGGAACGGAGCTTAAATCTGTAGTGGGAAAACTGCCACGTCCATTTGCGCTATTGCATTTGACATTTGAGTCATTTAGCAGACTCTCTTATCCAGAGAGACCTACAGGAGCAATTAGGGTTAAGTGCCTTTTCAATTAGTCGGCTCAGGGATTCAAACCTGTGACCTTTTTGGTTACTGGCCCAATGCTAATAACCGCAAGGCTACCTGCAACAACAGCAGACATTACTTTGAACAATGGACACTGTTTTTTTCCCAATGGACATCAATGGATGTGCGATAGAACAGCAGACTATATACTAGGATATCCTCCCATTCATAAACAAACCCAAATCGATAACTAATGTGACCAGTGGCGCTGTTTCACCTTATGCAGATCTCAGCTTTAATACATAGGTTATCATACACACTGAGAGTTTATTACACCGCTGGTAAAGCAACTGACTGACTTTACCAACTGAACACACAGGCCTCCCATCTGCTGTTAGAGATACCGTTAAGCTGGGGTGGAAGTACAATACCCCAGGGAAGGAAGGGGATTGGTTGTCTCAGGTTGCTGTGTTAAACTGACGCTGTTTTCGACATACACTGTTGTCTGTCTGACAGTGATGGACGTGTGTGTATGTGGACGTGTTTAACTAATCTTGTGGGGACCAGAATAGAAAACAAACACACATTTGACCAACTGGGACATTTTGTTAGTCCCCACGAGGTCAAATGCTATTTATAGGGGGTTTAGGGTTTAGGTTAGAATTAGGGTTAGAATTATGGTTAGGGTTAGGAGCTAGGTTTAGGGTTAAGGTTAGGTTTTTCAGTTAAGGTTATGGAAAATAGGATTTTGAATTGGACTGAATTGTGTGTCCCCACAAGGTTAGCTGTACACGACTGTGTGTGTGTCTGTATGTGTGCGTGTGTGTGATAATGGGTTATAACCCTCAATGTGAAACTAATAGTTACTAATAACATCTCCTTGGGTTAGTTACCGTCCTGTGTCTGTCCCTGTGTCTGTCCCTATGTCTGTCCAGACAGTTTATGTCAGACTGGATGCTGTCAGGGAGATGCTGTCAGGGAGATGCTGTCAGGGAGATGCTGTCAGGGAGATGCTGTCAGGGAGATGCTGTCAGGGAGATGCTGTCAGGGAGGTATCAAATGTTTCCCCGTGTAGACAGCAGTTAGAGGTTATACGTTACGTTAACATGTTGTTTTGGCTGTGTTGAGATCCCTAAATCAGTAATTGCTATTTTTTCTTCTACCTCTTTATCCTCCTCTTCCTCCCTCTCTCTTCCTCCATCCTTCCTCCCTCTCTCTTCCTCCGTCCTTCCTCCCTCTCTCTTCCTCCGTCCTTCCTCCCTCTCTCTTCCTCCATCCTTCCTCCCTCTCTCTTCCTCCGTCCTTCCTCCCTCTCTCTTCCTCCGTCCTTCCTCCCTCTCTCTCCCTCCATCCTTCCTCCCTCTCTCTCCCTCCATCCTTCCTCCCTCTCTCTTCCTCCGTCCTTCCTCCCTCTCTCTCCCTCCATCCTTCCTCCCTCTCTCTTCCTCCGTCCTTCCTCCCTCTCTCTTCCTCCATCCTTCCTCCCTCTCTCTTCCTCCCGTCCTTCCTCCCTCTCTCTTCCTCCGTCCTTCCTCCTCTCTCTCCCTCCATCCTTCCTCCCTCTCTCTTCCTCCGTCCTTCCTCCCTCTCTCTCCCTCCATCCTTCCTCCCTCTCTCTTCCTCCATCCTTCCTCCCTCTCTCTTCCTCCGTCCTTCCTCCCTCCCTCTCTCTTCCTCCATCTATCCTCCCTCTCTCTTCCTCCATCCTTCCTCCCTCTCTCTTCCTCCATCCTTCCTCCCTCTCTCTTCCTCCATCCTTTCTCTCCATCCTTCTCTTATTCTCTTCAGTCACCTGATGGAGAACCAGATTAGCAACATTGAGAGAGGAGCGTTTGATGATCTGAAGGAACTGGAGAGACTGTGAGCACAGACACACACACACACACACACACAAGGGAGACAGTCTTCCTCTTAGATAGAAAGCTATAATGTAATGGTGTCTGTCTGGTTTCTAATGTGTTCTGTCCTTCTGAACAGTCGTCTGAACAGGAACCGTCTCACTCAGCTCCCTGAACTCCTGTTCCAGAAGAATGAGGCTCTGGCTCGACTGTGAGTACCCTATTTACCTTTCCACACACTATACACTACTACACTACACTACCACACTAAACACTACTCTACCACACTGTACACTACTCTACCATCCTGTACACTATACACTACTTTACCACACTATACACTACTCTACCACCCTGTACACTATACACTACTCTACCACACTATACACTACTCTACCACCCTGTACACTATACACTACTCTACCACCCTGTACCCTACACACTACACTTCCATCCCTGTCCAACTCCAAATTGGTTCTCCTCTACATACAGTGAGCTGCCAAAATATTGGGACAGTGACACATTTCTTGTTGTTTTGGATTTGAAATGATACAATTACTATGAGGTTAAATTGCAGACTGTCAGCTTTAATTTGAGGGTATTTTCATCCATATCGGGTGAACAATTTAGAATTACAGCACTTTTTGTACGTTGTCCCTCATTCTAGGGGACCAAAAGTATTGGGACAAATTCACTTATATCTATATTAAAGTAGTAAGAAGTTGAGTATTTTGTCCCATGTTCATAGCATGCAATGACTACATCAAGCTTGTGACTCTATAGACTTGTTGGATGCATTTGCTGTTTGTTTTGGTTGCGTTTCAGATTATTTGTGGCCAATAAAAATGTATGGTAAATAATGTCTTGGGTCATTTTGGAGTCACTTTTATTGTAAATAAGAATAGAATATGTTTAAAAAAAACTTCTACATTAATGTGGATGCTACCATGATTATGGATAATCCTGAATGAATCGTGAATAACGATGAGTGATAAAGTTACAGACGCACAAATATCATACCCCCCCCCAGAAAAAAAGGCTAACCTCCCCTGTTATTGTAATGGTGAGAGGTTAGCATGTCTTGGAGGTATGATATAAAAGGCTAACCTCCTGTTATTGTAATGGTGAGAGGTTAGCATGTCTTGGAGGTATGATATAAAATGCTAACCTCCTGTTATTGTAATGGTGAGAGGTTAGCATGTCTTGGAGGTATGATATAAAAGGCTGGCCTCCCTGTTATTGTAATGGTGAGAGGTTAGCATGTCTTGGAGGTATGATATAAAAGGCTGGCCTCCCCTGTTATTGTAATGGTGAGAGGTTAGCATGTCTTGGAGGTATGATATAAAAGGCTGACCTCCCCTGTTATTGTAATGGTGAGAGGTTAGCATGTCTTGGAGGTATGATATAAAATGCTAACCTCCCCTGTTATTGTAATGGTGAGAGGTTAGCATGTCTTGGAGGTATGATATAAAAGGCTGACCTCCCCTGTTATTGTAATGGTGAGAGGTTAGCATGTCTTGGAGGTATGATATAAAAGGCTGGCCTCCCCTGTTATTGTAATGGTGAGAGGTTAGCATGTCTTGGAGGTATGATATAAAAGGCTGGCCTCCCCTGTTATTGTAATGGTGAGAGGTTAGCATGTCTTGGTGGTATGATATTTGGGCGTCTGTAACTTTAGTACATAATACAAATAAAAGTGAATTTGTCCCAATACTTTTGGTTCAATAAAATGAGGGACTATGTACAAACAGGGCTGTAATTTCTGAAGGTTTCACTTGATATGGATGAGAAATGTATATTTATTCTCATAGTCATTGTATCGTTTCAAAGTGCTGGAGTACAGAGCCAAAACAACAACAGCATGTGTTTAGGAGCTTCACTGTATTACATCTTACAGTTATCCTGTCCAGATGGTTTGCTGGCCAATGGTGGTATATTGCAGCATTTTGGGGTGTGTGTGTGTGTGTGTGTGTGTGTGTGTGTGTGTGTGTGTGTGTGTGTGAACACAGTGTGTCTGTGTGTGTGTGTGTGTGTGTGTGTGTGTGTGTGTGTGTGTGTGTGTGTGTGTGTGTGTGTGTGTGTGTGTGTGTGTGTGTGTGAACACAGTGTGTGTGTGTGTGTGTGGTGAGGAGAAAGGGGGTTGTTTGGGCTTCCGTGCTACTGCTTGGAGACACTAGGAGACAGATACACAGACGGAGAAAGAGGGTGACAGAGAGAGAGAAAGAAAAGCAAACACAGAGTAACTCTTTAATTATCCGATTGATTGATCCCAGCATGACAGGTGTGTGTGTGTGTTGGTGTGGCTGGATGATGGGCTCTAACAGTTCAGAGAGAGAGGGGAAGGGGAGAGGGAGAGTTGTTGTTGAAAGGGAGATGGAGGGAATGTGATAGAAAAATAGGTGGGTTAGAAAGAGAGAAAAGGGGGCTAGAGAAGGAGAGAGGGAAAGGTGTGTGCGTGGGGGGGAGACGTGGGGTGGTTGGCTTGTTTGTTTTTGTGCAATTTCACACTGTCGCTCCCATCGAGGAATCACCAGATGGACTTGGCATGTTCAATCAATCAGTAAACACACAACAGGGAGAGGGGGAGAGGGAGAGGGGGGAGAGAGATGTTTCCGTGCTGTGTTGATGGACATCATAAAGCCTCAGTCCCAGCAGACCTTTTCCTCTGAAACACACCAGCACACAGGGAGGAAGAGGAGGAGGAGGAGGAATACACACAACATGCTAACACACACAGGGAGGAGGAGGAGGAGGAGGAGGAGGAGGAGGAGGAGGAGGAAGAGAGGAATACACACAACATACTAACACACAGGGGAGCTGTCTGTGGCGTCTTTCATGGGTTCTCTGTATGTATCCTCCTAATTCTCCCTCTTTTCCTCCCCCTTCTTTTCTGCCTTCTTCACTCCCTCAATCTTTCTGCTTCACTCCCTCCCTGCATCTCCCTCACTTATGTCCTTCCCCTCCCTCCTTCCTTCTCCCTCCATCGTTCTCTCTGCCTCTCCTTTTTCTCTCTCCATCCCCTCTCCCCATTGCTTTCTCTCTCTGTGTGTATCTTTTGTGTGTCTGTGTTGTGGTAGCTCCACACCCAGATCCAGTCTTTGTCTGTTGGATACCCAGAGGGAAGGGCCCTCCCTGGTTTCCTCTCCCCGGAATAGGCCCTCACCCCTGGGGCTAAGCAGGGATTACTGAGGCACAGGTGGAGCTTGGAGGATGTGTGTGTCTGTACCTTGACCTTGAGGTGAACCCCACCCTTAGTCCCCTTGTTCCTGTCTCACCCGTCCCCCCTCTTCCCCCATCACTCACTCACACACACACGCGCATGCACACACACACCCTCCAGTGTGTTATTGTTGAGTAGGGTGGAAGCTTCTATTAAACATATAAAACCCATATGATGTAAAAAAAAATATTCGTAAGATTTTCAATAACATGTATTTTCATTTTGTGTTGTTTCAGTAAACATTAGGTACTTGGCAGGATTTTGGGGGGAGTAAAAATGTATTCCCATTCATATTCCAATTTTGCTGAACCCCTAAACCTTTAACCCTAACCACAAACCCCTAAACCTTAACCTAACCCTTTTTACGTTTCAGGACATGCAAAATGTCCCGACTTTCTATTTCTTTCCTATCTTCTCAGGACATTCTGGTCACATGTCAGGACATTCTGGTGACTTGTCAGGACATTCTGGTGACTTGTCAGGACAGTCTGGTGACTTGTCAGGACAGTCTGGTGACTTGTCAGGACAGTCTGGTCCTGACAAGATAGGAAAACAAGTCCGCACACAGAATTTTATCTCATAACTCTCCCCTCATTATGCTATTGGTACGGTAGCTACTGTGGCGTTCTCCTCTTGAACGGTAACATGTCTCTCCCGGTGCTGTTAAACGGTTCAAGTGGTGATGAACGGGAGCGCCAGCCGGTCATGACAGCTCTCTTAATTAGCGTTTAGGGAGGCACAGGAGCGTGAAGATACTGTTTACCGGAATAATTTACTGTGATTGAGCAGGTAATGGGCTTTGTGTGTGTTAGGGGGAGTTTGTTTGTGGTAATGAGGTGTGTGTGTGTTAGGGGGAGTTTGTTTGTGGTAATGAGGTGTGTGTGTTAGGGGGAGTTTGTTTGTGGTAATGAGGTGTGTGTGTGTCAGGGGGAGTTTGTTTGTGGTAATGAGGTGTGTGTGTGGGGGGAGTTTGTTTGTGGTAATGAGGTGTGTGTGTGTCAGGGGAGTTTGTTTGTGGTAATGAGGTGTGTGTGTGTCAGGGGAGTTTGTTTGTGGTAATGAGGTGTGTGTGTGGGGGGGAGTTTGTTTGTGGTAATGAGGTGTGTGTGTGTTAGGGAGTTTGTTTGTGGTAATGAGGTGTGTGTGTCAGGGGAGTTTGTTTGTGGTAATGAGGTGTGTGTGGGGGGAGTTTGTTTGTGGTAATGAGGTGTGTGTGTGTCAGGGGAGTTTGTTTGTGGTAATGAGGTGTGTGTGTGGGGGGGGTTGTTTGTGGTAATGAGGTGTGTGTGTGTTAGGGAGTTTGTTTGTGGTAATGAGGTGTGTGTGTGTCAGGGAGTTTGTTTGTGGTAATGAGGTGTGTGTGGGGAGTTTGTTTGTGGTAATGAGGTGTGTGTGTGTTAGGGAGTTTGTTTGTGGTAATGAGGTGTGTGTGTCAGGGGGAGTTTGTTTGTGGTAATGAGGTGTGTGTGTGTTAGGGGGAGTTTGTTTGTGGTAATGAGGTGTGTGTGTGTCAGGGGAGTTTGTTTGTGGTAATGAGGTGTGTGTGTGTGTGTGGGAGGAGAGGCAACATCAAAACAGTCATTACCCAGAGATGCTCATTAAGAAGAGAAGGTTCGTTAGGCAGGGCAGTTCTTTAAGGAAGAGAGAACACACTCTGCTGTTGTCTTCAGAAGAGACTCACTATCCACTCCCCTCTCACATACAGTATTATTCGTTTCACTTTTAATGTCACAGGGACAGTGAAATGCCTTTCTTGCTCAGCTCTAACCCCAACAATGCAGTAATCAATAACAATGTAATACTGAGAATAACAAGGTTGAAAATAAACACATCAGATGTAAAAATATTATATTATATTATAATGTACAGGGATACTGGATCTATAGAGGTAGATATGTATATGGGTAAACATACTATATACTTGGTCAGTTCCAGTACCATATTATAATGTACAGGGATACTGGATCTATAGAGGTAGATATGTATAGGGGTAAGGGGACTAGGCATCAGGATATATGATAAACAGAGTAGCAGCAGCTTACATGTGAGTGGGTGTGCTTTTGTGTTTCTGTTGGAGTGTCAGTGTGCGTGAGTGTTTAGAGTCCTGTGAGTGTGCATAAAATTACCATTAAATACAAGAATACAAATAAGTAAAATTCAAGGGTCAACTCAGATAGTCTGGTAGCCATTATGTTAGATATTTAGCAGTCTTATGGCTTGGGGGTAGAAGCTGTTCAGGGTCCTGTTGGTTCCAGACTTGGTGCATCGGTACTGCTTGCTGTGTGGGGAGCAGAGAGAACAGTCTATGTCTTGGATGGATGGAGTCTTTAACAATTTACCGGGCCTTCCTTACACGCCGCCTGATATAGAGGTCCTGGATGGCAGGGAGCTGGGCCCTGTGAGGTTCTGGGCTGTATTATTGGGAGCTATGGGCCCTGGTGCAAAATAGTGCACTATATAGGGAATAGGGCCTTGGTCTAAAGTAGTGCACTATATAGGGAATAGGGCCCTGGTCTAAAGTAGTGCACTATATAGGGAATAGGGCCCTGGTCTAAAGTAGTGCACTATATAGGGAATAGGGCCCTGGTCTAATGTAGTGCACTATATAAATGGAATAGGGTCCTTTGTTTTATTGACGTTGTGTGAGAGGTTATTTTCCAGGGCCCTCGGAGTGTGGTGTCAGGAAAATAATCTCACTCAACGTCAACAAAACAAAGGAGATGATCGTGGACTTCAGGAAACAGGAGAGGGAGCACCCCCCTATCCACATCGACGGGACAGTAGTGGAGAAGGTGGAAAGTTTTAAGTTCCTCGGCATACACATCACTGACAAACTGAAATGGTCCACCCACACAGACAGCGTGGTGAAGAAGGCGCAACAGCGCCTCTTCAACCTCAGGAGGCTGAAGAAATTTGGCTTGTCACCAAAAACACTTCTACAGATGCACAATCGAGAGCATCCTGTCGGGCTGTATCACCGCCTGGTACGGCAACTGCTCCGCCCACAATCGTAAGGCTCTCCAGAGGGTAGTGAGGACTGCACAACGCATCACCGGGGGTAAACTACCTGCCCTCAAGGACACCTACACCACCCGATGTCACAGGAAGGCCAAAAAGTTAATCAAGGACAACAACCACCCGAGCCACTCCCTGTTCACCCCACTATCATCCAGAAGGCGAGGTCAGTACAGGTGCATCAAAGCTGGGACCGAGAGACTGAAAAACAGCTTCTATCTCAAGGCCATCAGACTGTTAAAACTTCTTGGGGCCCAGTGGGTCGCTAGCGGGCTCGTCCCGACACTACCAGGGAAAAGGTAAAGCGCCAAATTCAAAATTCCCAAAGTTGAATTATTAAACATCCACCAATATACAAGTGTTCCATACTCATCAAAAGCTCTGTTTCCTTGGCAATATCACAGCGTTGTCAGATTTCAAAAAGGCTTTACGGCGAAAGCAGCACATTTCATTGTTTGAGGCTAGCACCTCACATATTTTTCCAATAGCCATGTATCGATTAGCCGTCATGGCACACACATAACACATTTCACAGCGAAAACAAATCAATTACCTGTTGAAGAACTTCTGCTGAGGTCATCCTAAGTGTCCAACGAAGACAATCCATGGTTCTTTTGTTAGAAAAAGTAACGTATTTTATCCATAAATCCTCCATTTGGTTCGCGTTATAATCAGAAAGCGACAGCCTCCACTAGTCCATTGAAACGCAGCGAACTCGTTTCATCTTATACCTATAAACTTGTCCAAGAACAATCAAACATAGATTTAAATGTATCCTTAGGAACACTTTTACGTATATTTACTATTATAAATCAGCCGGAATATAAACTGATCGATAACGACGGTAAAAAAGAAACTCAGTGACTTCTCGGGCGCGCGCGCTGGCTACTGTTGTCATCAAGAGGGGACCCACTTGTTTGGTCATTTTCTCTGGTCTAATTCATCCAAAATGGAAAAAATACACCATCTTGAGGCTGTTGACATCATAAGGAAGCGACGTGTACTGCATTCATATGCCCTTATATGGTCATTTTCAATAGGGAGGGGTTCCCAAATGAGCAATGTGTCAAAATCACTTTTTCCAGGACAGAAATTCCTCGGGGTTTTGCCTGCCATATGCGTTCTGTTTCACTCACAGACAAATGGTTAACAGTTTTGGAAAATTCAGAGTGTTTCCTATCCAATGGTACTAAATATATGCATATCCTATTTTCTGGGCCTGAATGGGAGGCATTTTACTTTGGGCACGCCAGGCTCTCCAAAACGGTCACCTCATGCACTGCTCCCATCACTAACATTGAGTGGCTGCTGCCAACATACTGACTTAAATCTCTAGCCACTTTAAATAATAGGAATTGGATGTAACAAATGTATCACTAGCCACTTTAAACAATTTTGTATATAATGTTTACATATCCGATCTGAATCTGAATCTTGCCTATGCCGTTCGGCCATCGACTCAAATCTCTAGCCACTTTAATAATTATAATTGGATGAAATAAATGTATCACTAGCCACTTTAAATGATGCCATTTATATAATGTTTACATATCCTACATTACTCATCTCATATGTATATACTGTACTCCATACCATCTACTGCATCTTGCCTACGCCGGTCAGCCATCGCTCATCCATATATTTATATGTACATACTCTTATTCATTCCTTTACTCTTGTGTGTATAAGGTAGTTGTTGTGAATTTGTTAGATTACTTGTTAGATACTGCTGCATGGTCAGAACTAGAAGCACAAGCATTTCGCTACACTCACATTAACATCTGCTAACCATGTGTATGTGACAAATAACATTTTATTTGATTTGGTCTAAAGTAGTGCACTACATAGGGAATAGGGCCCTGGTCTAAAGTAGAGACAGGGAAAATAAAGAACTTACACCTCTCTACGTGTCTCTAGCTGGACAGTCTGTGTGATGATCCAGGTCTCTGAAACACTGTCCTGACAGTCTGCGTGATGATCCAGCTCTCTGAAACACTGCCCTGACAGTCTGTGTGATGATCCAGCTCTCTGAAACACTGTCCTGACAGTCTGCGTGATGATCCAGCTCTCTGAAACACTGTCCTGTCAGTTTGCGTGATGATCCAGCACTCTGAAACACTGTCCTGACAGTCTGCATGATGATCCAGCTCTCTGAAACACTGCCCTGACAGTCTGCATGATGATCCAGCACTCTGAAACACTGTCCTGTCAGTCTGTGTGATGATCCAGCACTCTGAAACACTGTCCTGACAGTCTGCATGATGATCCAGCTCTCTGAAACACTGCCCTGACAGTCTGCATGATGATCCAGCACTCTGAAACACTGTCCTGTCAGTCTGCGTGATGATCCAGCACTCTGAAACACTGTCCTGTCAGTCTGCGTGATGATCCAGCTCTCTGAAACACTGTCCTGTCAGTCTGCATGATGATCCAGCTCTCTGAAACACTGTCCTGTCAGTCTGCGTGATGATCCAGCACTCTGAAACACTGCCCTGTCAGTCTGCGTGATGATCCAGCACTCTGAAACACTGTCCTGTCAGTCTGCGTGATGATCCAGCTCTCTGAAACACTGTCCTGTCAGTCTGCATGATGATCCAGCTCTCTGAAACACTGTCCTGTCAGTCTGCGTGATGATCCAGCACTCTGAAACACTGCCCTGTCAGTCTGCGTGATGATCCAGCACTCTGAAACACTGCCCTGACAGTCTGTGTGATCCAGCTCTCTGAAACACTGCCCTGTCAGTCTGTGTGATGATCCAGCTCTCTGAAACACTGTCCTGACAGTCTGGATGAGACCGTCATGGAAATGTCAACAGAACACTCAACTGTCACATTGACAGTGACACACACACACAGTGTGTTCTTCTGAGTTGGAGCGTCAAACGCATGATGATCTAGCTTTTGAATGTCTTTCTCTACGTCTCGAATGGCACCCTAGTCCCTTTATAGTGCACTATAGTCCCCATGGGCCCTGAGCAAAAGCAGTGCACTATGAAGGGAATAAGGTAACATTTAGGATGTGAATGCCTGGTGTGGAATGGTCCTGGGCTTTGTAATGGGATTCTGCTGGGCCAGACAGAGATCTGTTCTCAAACTACTGGGTTAGAATAGCAGGCAGGGTTCAACCATCCATCGCGCACACACACACACACACAAGCATGCACACGCATGCACATACTGCACACCCCAAATGAACATTGAGAATTTGGACAACATGAGGAAATCCCCTGGTTGATAATAGTGTATTGAATATCTCTGGGTTTTTGTTAGTGTGGGTGAGTAGAACTGTGGGCTGTGGAATAAATAGCACCCTATTCCCTATAGTGCACTAGTTTTGATGAGGGCCCATAGGGCTCTGGTAAAAGAAGTGCACTATATTGGGATTAGCCATGATCATTCCCTTCTATCTGAACCCTGTCCATGTTCTTATACAGCCTTTACTCACTCTGATTCAAGGGTCGTCCTAGGGAGACTTCTGGAACCTCCTGTTATGTCCTTCCAAAGTAAGCAGACAGACAGACACACAGAGACAGGCAGACAGACGTAGCTGTGTTGGCCTGGGGAGTTAAGGATGGAAAGAATGGGAAAAATAAGTGAAAAGCCCCTCAGATGTAATGGACCAGTGTTATTTGGCTGGAAGATGAAGGGAGAGACGACGAGGGGGAGAGGGATGAGTCCAGTTGGAAAATGGACACATTTCCTTTTCTAGTGTAAATATTTAGGGGTTTGATGAGCTGGTTTGGGCCGGAAGGGAAAGGCAAGAAGAGAGAGATAGAGATTAAACACTCTCACACACTATTTATCTCTCACACACACCTTTTCTCACTCGCACACTCCCAGACTGACCCCATGTATCAGAGGACATGTTTTCTGTAATGTGTGGAGAGACATCCCAAAGCCAACTTCTCATATCCTTCAGCAAACACAATATCAACCAGACAATACAAGACAAATATTAGAGAAAAATACAGCAAAGACATTCCAGACAGACTCAGCTTGCTCTCTGTCTCTCTCTCTCTCTCGCTCTTTCTCTATCGCTCTTTCTCTCTCGCTCTCTCGCATCTTGCTCTCCCTGTTTCTCTCTCGCTCTGTCTCACTCTCTCTCTCTTTGTCTCTCTCTTTGTCTCTCTCTCTCTTTTGCTCACTCTTTCTCTCTCTCTTTCTCTCTCACTCTTTCTCTCGCTCCCTCTTTCTCTCACACTTTCTCTCACACTCTCACTCTTTTTCTCTCTCTCAACTCTCATGTTGATTCTCCTTTTTATCCCACCCCCTCCTTCTCTTCCCCTTTCTCCTCTCTCCCATCGGGGGTTTTCAATGACCAGTTCTGGTTTTGGGGTGTCTGTGTTATTTACAGAGGAACTAAGGAAGACAGAGGGAGGGGAAAGGAGGGATGAGACACACCCACACCAGAGACTGCACATGAGATTGGGAAAGAGGAGAGAGAGAGAGAGAGAGAGAGAGAGAAGTGAGAGAGACCACAGGAAGACAAACTGACAATGTAAGCTGTCAGGCTGATTGAGTTTGGGTTGTTACTGTGATAACACATCTCCTAGACCGTCAGCACTGGGGGTCACACCCTTTCAAGGTTCAACTGCGGGTCACACCCTTTCCAAGGTTCAACTGGGGGTGGTCTTCTGAACATGTGCATTTACGCTGTGTATGTACAGTATGTACTGTATGTATGTGTGTATATATTTGTGTATGTGCAGGCTCCTTTGAATGTGTAACAATGTCCCAAATGACACCCTGTTCCCTTTATAGTTTACTGCTATGGGCCCTGGTCAAAAGAAATGCACTATAAAGGGAGTAGGAAACCATTTGGGCCACAGCCTGTGTGTGTGAGACTAATGTTTTGCATGTGTGTGGTGTGTGTTATGTTCCTTTGAACGTGTTCTACTTAGGTTCCAGTCTGTCCATGTGAATTCACTTTCACTCAAACTCAGTATATCCCAGCCACCCTAGTCATAGACTGTTCTCTCTGCTACCGCACGGCAAGCGGTACCGGAGCGCCAAGTCTAGGACCAAAAGGCTCCTTAACAGCTTCTACCCCCAAGCCATAAGACTCCTGAACAGCTAATCAAAGGGCTACCCAGACCCCTCTTTTACGCTGCTGCAACACTCTGTTTATTATCTATGCGTAGTCACTTTAACTCTACCTACATGTATATAGTACTTCAATTACCTCAACTAACCGGTGTCCCCGCGCACATTGACTCTGTACTGATACCCCCTGTATATAGCCTCGCTATTGTTATTTTACTGCTGCTCTTTAATTATTTGTTACTCTTCTTTTTTTTACTTTTCTATTTGTTTACATAATGTTTTTATTCTTAACTTCTTAAAGCATTGTTGGTTAAGAGCTTGTAAGTAAGCATTTCACTGTAAGGTCTACACCTGTTGTATTCGGCGTATGTGACAAATAAAATGTGATTTGATATATCATGGAGGGAGGGAGGAGAGGGAGGGAGGAGAGGGAGGGAGGAGGAGGGGGGGTGTTCTTCAATGACCACAACCGTATGAGAAGATGTCAGAAGCTGTTGAACTGCTGTTGAAATGATTGTTGCTTTCCCACTCTCACACACACTCTCGCTTACACACACACATACACACACAGAGAGAGATCCCAGCTGGTGATGTTCCCTAATGTCTTGTGGAAGGAAAGGAACATGGTGTGAATGTATTTAAATCAGTAGTTAAAGCAGGGTGACTGTAACAGAAGGTTGATTTTATCATTCAGCTCTATTAGAAGATCAAAGATACAATGTCTGTCCTGTCCTGTCTGTTCTGTCCTGTCTGTGAGGAGTAATCACATTCTTTCACTTTCTCCCCATCTCTCTCTCTCTAACCTCTCTCCTCCCCTCTCTCCTCTCTCTCTCTGGGCTTTATTAGCATGGGAAACATATGTTTCCATTGCCAAAGCAAATGGAATAGACAATAAACAGAAGGGAAATAAACAATCATTAAACATTACTGTAGCAGTTACACAAACGTTTTAAAAGAATAGACCTTTCAAACGTTACATTATTGGCGTTGTAAGAATGTGCAAGTAGTAGAAGTATGAAAGGGAAAATAAATAAATATAGGTTGTATTTACAATGTTGTTTGTGCTCCACTGGTTTCCCTTTTCTCATGGCAACTGGCCACATCTTCCTGCTGGGATTGCACACTGCAGTATTCAGCCTAATAAATATTGGAGTTTATCAATGCTTGATTTGTTTTCTAACTCTTTGTGGGTCTGTGTGATCTGTGGGAAACATGGGTCTCTAATGTGGTCATACATTTGGCAGGAGGTTAGGAAGTGTACATTGTTAAACCTACCCCTGTAAATGTACAGCATTATACTGGCACCACAGTGGCCAGCTTAATACTGTCATTTTCCTTTACAGCAGAGATGTTGTAATATGTTTTACAGTAGTATTTTCCATACTGTAAATACATATTACAGCATCCTTGCTGTAATGTTTTACAGTAAGGAAAATAGTACTGTAAAGCAAAATGACTGGCAATTTTCTTTGCCTTCTTTCGACACCTGGTGTTGTACAGTAGGTGTCCTGGAGGGCAGGCAGTGTGCACTCAACAGTGCGTTCGGCTGTGCGTATCACCTTCTGAGGCACCTTGCGGTGCTCAGCGGTGGAGTTGCCGTACCAGGCTGTGATTCAGCCCAGTCTATGATCAGGGGGCAACTCTGGGGTTCAGAGGTGGGGAAACATACAGGACAGTTTGGGCCGGAGAGCATCCAGGAGAGAGAAGAAACTGGGGTTCAGAGGTGGGGAAACATGCAGGACAGTTTGGGCCGGAGAGCATCCAGGAGAGAGAAGAAACTCTGGGGTTCAGAGGTGGGGAAACATGCAGGACAGTTTGGGCCGGAGAGCATCCAGGAGAGAGAAGAAACTCTGGGGTTCAGAGGTGGGGAAACATACAGGACAGTTTGGGCCGGAGAGCATCCAGGAGAGAGAAGAAACTCTGGGGTTCAGAGGTGGGGAAACATACAGGACAGTTTGGGCCGGAGAGCATCCAGGAGAGAGAAGGCGGCACAGCATCAGGTGTTCCTCACGGGGCTCCGTAACAAACCTCCTTAAGTCTGATTGGTCTCAACCCTAGGACAAGCATAGAAAAGAAAAAATATAATGAGAGACAGAGAGCACCAGGGCTGTTACTCTGTGGGTAAAAAGACATGGGACAAGGGACAAATCAAGCTGGTGGTGTGTGTGTGTGTGTGTTACCTCAATAGAGATCTTCATTCAAACTCGGTGAACTCTTGGAAGAATGGGGCAAGGTAGGGGTTGAGAACAAACAGCTGGCTTCCTCTGGGCCACCTTGTCATGCACTTTGGGTTGATTTGAACCAACTGCATATATCCAGTGCATTCAGAAAGTATTTAGACCCCTTGACTCTTTCCACATTTTGTTACGTCACAGCCTTATTCTAAAATGGATTAAATAGTTTTTTCCCCCTCATCAATCTACACTCAATAACCGATAATGGAAAAGCAAAAAAAGTTTCATTTCTTTTTTTTATACAAGTTTATTAAACATAAAAACTGAAATATTTACTCAGTAATTTGTTGAAGCACCTTTGGCAGCGATTACAGTCTTGAGTCTTCTAGGGTATGATGCTACAAGCTTGGCACACCTGTATTTGGGGAGTTTCTCCCACTCTTTTCTGCAGATTCTCTTCTTCACAGAGGAACTCTGGAGCTCTTTCAGATTGACCATCAGGTTCTTGGTCACCTCCCTGACCAATGCCCTTCTCCCTCCGATTGCACAGTTTGGCCTGGTGGCCAGCTCTAGGAAGAGTCTTGGTGGCTCCAAACTTCTTCCATTTAAGAATGATGGAGGCCACTGTGTTCTTGGAAACTTTAATGCTGCAGAAATGTGTTTGTACCCTTCTCCAGATTTGTGCCTCGACACAATCCTGTCTCTGAGCTCTACGGACAATTCCTTCGACCTCATGGCTTGGTTTTTGCTATGCCATGCGCTGTCAACTGTGGAACCTTATATAGACAGGTGTGTGCCTTTCCAAATAATGTCCAGTCAATTGAATTTACCACAGATGGACTCCAAGTTGTAGAAACATCTCAAGGAGGATCATTGGAAACAGGATGCACCTGAGCTCAATTTCGAGTCTCATAGCAGGTCTGAATACTTATGTAAATAAGGTTTTCCTGTTCAAAAAAAAATTATACATTTGCAAAGATAAAAAAAAAAAGAATCTGTTTTCGCTTTGTCATTATGGGGTATTGTGTGTAGATTGATGAAGATTTTTTTTTTTTGTAATCCATTTTAGAATAAGGCTGTAACGTAACAAAAGGTGGAAAAGGGAAAGGTGTCTGAATTCTTTCCGAATACATTAAATCAATTGAGTCATTGAACAAATACAAATAAGACAGCTAAATGTGACCAGTCAATCTGAAAAATATGGGTCATCTCTTGAACTGCTAGAAACAAGCCATTTTCTCTGTAGTAATGGTGGAAACATAACGGTCACGAATCTGGGCTCAGTGTATTCTCTATGGAATCCAGAGGCTGCGATACAGCCTATAACCACAATATTCTCTGTGTGGTGTTTTTCTAGGTCGCACAGCTAGATATTTACGAGCAATTTAGAAAAGACCGAAGTGGCTTTTGTCAACTTGAGCTAGCTAGCAAATGTTAGCCAGCTGTCTAGCTAGGTTAGCTAAGGAAACATGCAGTTATTCAACATTGGCTGGCAATAAATATACTTATGAACAAGTTAAGGTACCTACCCAGCAGCTGCTGAAAATAGTTTTCCACTTCACAGCTGCTTCAAGAAGATATTTACTGAAATAGTCTGAGCTTCATGTGTCTCACCCGAAAACATGACGTTGGCTCCTGAAACTGATAATTTGAGTCTACAGTAGCCATAAGCTATTACTGTAAAGAAATACAGCATGTTAGAGTAATTTTTACAGGAGGCATTCGAATTAGTTAATAACAGTATTTTTCAGCATTTTACCCATAATGCAGTGCAATCTACAGCATGAATACTGTAAAACACATTGATGGTATTATGCTGTGCATCCTACAGTGTTTTACTGTTGAAATGACAGAAAAGTCTTACAGCGTAGCTCAGTTTCCTTCTAATTGTGTGGGTAGAGGGCACACAGGCAGACCTGGCTCTCGAAAGAAGACAGGCTATGGCGGCCTCTCTCAATAGCAAGGCTGTGCTCACTGTCTGTACATAGTCAAGGATTTTCTTCATTTTGGGTCAGTCACAGTGGTCTGGTATTCTGCCACTGTGTACTCACCTTTTTCTCTCACTGTAGAGAGAGAAACAGAATTTGATCCCCTGCTGATTTTGTACATTTGCCCATTGACAAATAAATAATCAGTCTATAATTTTAATGGTGAAAAATGCATGTGAAAAATGTTTTAAATTGATTTGCATTTTAATGAGGGAAATAAGTATTTGACCCCTCTGCAAAACATGACTTAGTACTTGGTGGCAAAACCCTTGTTGGCAATCACAGAGGTCAGACGTTTCTTGTAGTTGGCCACCAGGTTTGCACACATCTCAGGAGGGATTTTGTCCCACTCCTCTTTACAGATCTTCTCCAAGTCATTAAGGTTTCGAGGCTGACGTTTGGCAACTCGAACTTTCAGCTCCATCCACAGATTTTCTATGGGATTAAGGTCTGGAGACTGGCTAGGCCACTCCAGGACCTTAATGTGCTTCTTCTTGAGCCACTCCTTTGTTACCTTGGCCGTGTGTTTTGGGTCATTGTCACGCTGGAATACCCATCCACAACCCATTTTCAATGCCCTGGCTGAGGGAAGGAGGTTCTCACCCAAGATTTGACTGTACATGGCCCCGCCCATCGTCCCTTTGATGCGGTGAAGTTGTCCTGTCCCCTTAGCAGAAAAACACCCCCAAAGCATAATGTTTCCACCTCCATGTTTGATGGTGGGGATGGTGTTCTTATGGTCATAGGCAGCATTCCTCCTCCTCCAAACACGGCGAGTTGAGTTGATGCCAAAGAGATCCATTTTGGTCTCATCTGACCACAACACTTTCACCCAGTTGTCCTCTGAATCATTCAGATGTTCATTGGCAAACTTCAGATGGGTATGTATATGTGCTTTTTTGAGCAGGGGGACCTTGCGGGCGTTGCAGGATTTCAGTCCTTCACGGCGTAGTGTGTTACCAATTGATTTCTTGGTGACTATGGTCCCAGCTGCCTTGAGATCATTGACAAGATCCTCCCGTGTAGTTCTGGGCTGATTCCTCACCATTCTCATGATCATTGCAACTCCACGAGGTGAGATCTTGCATGGAGCCCCAAGCCGAGGGAGATTGACAGTTCTTTTGTGTTTCTTCCATTTGCGAATAATCGCACCAACTGTTGTCACCTTCTCACCAAGCTGCTTGGCGACGGTCTTGTCCCTGACATCCTTGGAGAGTTCTTTGGTCTTGGCCATGGTGGAGAGTTTGGAATCTGATTGATTGATTGCTTCTGTGGACAGGTGTCTTTTATACAGGTAACAAACTGAGATTAGGAGCACTCCCTTTAAGAGTGTGCTCATAATCTCAGCTCGTTACCTGTATAAAAAACACCTGGGAGCCAGAAATCTTTCTGATTGAGAGGCGGTCAAATATGTATTTCCCTCATTAAAATGCAAATCAATTTATAACATTTTTCACATGTGTTTTTCTAGATTTTTTGGTTGTTATTCTGTCTCTCACTGTTCAAATAAACCTACCATTAAAATTATAGACTGATCATTTCTTTGTCAGTGGGCAAACGTACCAGCAGGGGATCAAATACTTCAAATCTCTATATCCCTCTGTGGACCATCAGGATGTCTTAAGAGAGAGCGGGAGAAAGACATCATGAGTGTGTGTGCATGTGCAAAAATGTGTAATGCGTTGTCTAGAGTGCAAGGGGGTAAGCAGAGTTGGTGTGTTAGTCGGGTTCCCACTCCTGTGGCGCATGCCTGCAGGCACAGAGATGGCGCGTGTGTGTGTGTGTGTGTGTGTGTGTGTAACAGACAGGGAATTCCAAGTGCAGGAAGCGTGAACTCTGTGCCCCAGGTCAGAGTGGTTATGATATATTACCAACTAGAATAACACACACACACACTGTCGACCACATTTGACTGTAAGTTGCATCGCTTTCCTCTCTCTCACTCACTCACTCACTCACACACACACAAATTACTTATTCAAGGTGTGTGTGTGTCAGTCTGTGAGGGGTTAAAATGAAAAGGGGAACAGACAGAGTTTAAAAGGGAGATTGTCGGGGGTAACACCGTCTGACATGGCCATCTGCCCTCCCTGTAAGGGGGTCACTGATGGGAGAGGAGGAAAGGAGGATGCTGAGATTAAGAGGAGGAGGAATGTCTGGGGTTGAGAGTGAGAGTAGAGGTCTGACAAGGGAGTCTTTAGGGATGAAGGAGAGAAGACAGGAGGTGTGATGGAGGGAGAGAGAGGAAGGGAGAGGTTGTGATGGAGGAAGGGAGAGGTTGTGGTGGACGGAGAGAGAGGAAGGGAGAGGTTGTGGTGGAGGGAGAGAGAGGAAGGGAGAGGTTGTGGTGGAGGGAGAGAGAGGAAGGGAGAGGTTGTGGTGGAGAGAGAGAGAGGAAAGGAGAGGTTGTGGTGGAGAGAGAGAGAGGAAGGGAAAGGTTGTGATGGAGGGAGAGAGAGGAAGGGAGAGGTTGTGGTGGAGGGAGAGAGAGGATGGGAGAGGTTGTGGTGGAGGGACAGAGAGGAAGGGAGAGGTTGTGGTGGAGAGAGAGAGAGGAAAGGAGAGGTTGTGGTGGAGGGAGAGAGAGGAAGGGAGAGGTGGTGGAGAGAGAGAGAGGAAGGGAAAGGTTGTGATGGAGGGAGAGAGAGGAAGGGAGAGGTTGTGGTGGAGGGAGAGAGAGGAAGGGAGAGAGAGGAAGGGAGAGGTTGTGGTGGAGGGAGAGAGAGGAAGGGAGAGGTTGTGGTGGAGAGAGAGAGAGAGGAAGGGAAAGGTTGTGATGGAGGGAGAGAGAGGAAGGGAGAGGTTGTGGTGGAGGGAGAGAGAGGAAGGGAGAGGTTGTGATGGAGGGAGAGAGAGGAAGGGAGAGGTTGTGATGGAGGGAGAGAGAGGAAGGGAGAGGTTGTGGTGGAGGGAGAGAGAGGAAGGGAGAGGTTGTGGTGGAGAGAGAGAGAGGAAAGGAGAGGTTGTGGTGGAGGGAGAGAGGGGAAGGGAGAGGTTGTGGTGGAGGGAGAGAGAGGAAGGGAGAGGTTGTGGATGGAGGGAGAGAGAGGAAGGAGAGGTTGTGGTGGAGAGAGAGAGGAAGGGAGAGGTTGTGGTGGAGGGAGAGAGAGAGGAAGGGAGAGGTTGTGGTGGAGGGAGAGAGAGAGGAAGGGAGAGGTTGTGATGGAGGGAGAGAGAGGAAGGGAGAGGTTGTGATGGAGGGAGAGAGAGGAAGGGAGAGGTTGTGATCGAGAGAGAGAGAGAGGAAAGGAGAGGTTGTGATCGAGAGAGGAAGGGAGAAGTTGTGATCGAGGGAGACAGAGAGGAAGGGAGAGGTTGTGGGAGTTGGTGAGAGAATGGAGGAGGTTTGCGGGATGGGGGTGAGAGTGAAAGGGGGAGTTACTCCTCTGTGAGTACCCTGGTGAGTCTGGGCTTGAGAAAGAGGGGAGTTAATGACAGTAGTACAATAGGGTATGTTGGGCTGTAGAGAATCAGAATAGAGGGAAGGTGTTGAGGGAGGAAAAGAGTGGAGGGGGACAGTGAAGGAGAGTGGAGGGGGAGAGTGGAGGGGGAGAGTGATGGAGGCTTAGATGAGGGAAGGTGGGAGTGAAGGGAGACAGGAACGGGGAGAGTGGAGGGAAGGTGTGGGGCGTCAGAGAGGAGGGAAGGTGTGGGGCGTCAGAGAGGAGGGAAGGTGTGGGGCGTCAGAGAGGAGGGAAGGTGTGGGGCGTCAGAGAGGAGGGAAGGTGTGGGGCGTCAGAGAGGAGGGAAGGTGTGGGGCGTCAGAGAGGAGGGAAGGTGTGGGGCGTCAGAGAGGAGGGAAGGTGTGGGGCGTCAGAGGAGGGAAGGTGTGGGGCGTCAGAGAGGAGGGAAGGTGTGGGGCGTCAGAGAGGAGGGAAGGTGTGGGGCGTCAGAGGAGGGAAGGTGTGGGGCGTCAGAGAGGAGGGAAGGTGTGGGGCGTCAGAGAGGAGGGAAGGTGTGGGGCGTCAGAGGAGGGAAGGTGTGGGGCGTCAGAGAGGAGGGAATATGTGGGGCGTCAGAGAGGAGGGAATATGTGGGGCGTCAGAGAGGAGGGAATATGTGGGCGTCAGAGAGGAGGGAAGGTGTGGGGCGTCAGAGAGGAGGGAAGGTGTGGGGCGTCAGAGAGGAGGGAAGGTGTGGGGCGTCAGAGAGGAGGGAAGGTGTGGGGCGTCAGAGGAGGGAAGGTGTGGGGCGTCAGAGAGGAGGGAATATGTGGGGCGTCAGAGAGGAGGGAAGGTGTGGGGCGTCAGAGAGGAGGGAATATGTGGGGCGTCAGAGAGGAGGGAAGGTGTGGGGCGTCAGAGGAGGGAAGGTGTGGGGCGTCAGAGAGGAGGGAAGGTGTGGGGCGTCAGAGAGGAGGGAAGGTGTGGGGCGTCAGAGAGGAGGGAAGGTGTCGGTCAACAGAGAGTGGCAGTAGAAGAGGTGGAGAGAGATGGAGGCTGTATAAGGGTCCTGTGAGTCTTTGGAGAGTGACCAGATGTGTTTGGGGAGGACCGGAGTGGGACAGTGGGGTTAGGAAAGTTTACACACCAACACACCACAGAGAGGGACTGAGAGGTGAGATCTGAGTTCACACACAGCCAGTGGGGAAGTTTACCTTTCTCACCCTCTATAGTCTGCTGATGAGGAGGAGGAGGAGGAGGGGGAGAAAGAGAGATGAAAAGTAGGAAGAATGACCACTACAAAGAATTGCAGAGACGAGAGAGAGGGAGAGAGAGAGATCAGGAGTATAGAGTAAATATAACATGCTGCTTTCTCTCTCTCACACACACCATGCACACACACCCACACGCATACTACACACACCACACACATACTACACACACCCACACGCATACTACACACACACACCCTACACACACTACACACGTAACCGATGTGAAATGGCTAGCTAGTTAGCAGGGTGCGCGCTAATAGCGTTTCAATCTGTGACGTCACTCGCTCTGAGACCTTGAAGTAGTTGTTCCCCTTGCTCTGTAAGGGCCGCAGCTTTTGTGGAGTGATGGGTAACGATGCTTCGTGGGAGGCAGTTGTGGATGTGTGCAGAGGGTCCCTGGTTCGAGCCCAGGTAGGGGCGAGGAGAGGGACGGAAGCTACACTGTTACACACATACCACATACACGCTACACACACATACCTTACACACACACCACATGCATACCACACAGTGAGAGGAAGAGAGAATGTATTTCACCATGGACACTAATCTAACATGCCAGGCATCTAGGGAGAAACTAATGAAAGACAACCTTTGGATGACACGTAACATTAGGCAGCATTACACACACACACACACACACAGCGGGTCCAGCTGTGACCAAACCTCATAGTCTCTGTGTCTCTCCTGTAAACATAATATCCAGATGGTACCACATCGTGTCCTAGCAACAGAGCGCCTGTTGAGGCATCTCCAATTGTGTGTGTGTGTGTGTGTGTGTGTGTGTGTGCAATGCCGCCTAATGTTACGTGTCATCCAAAGGTTGTCTTTCATTAGTTTCTCCCTAGATGCCTGGCATGTTAGATTAGTGTCCATGGTGAAATACATTCTCCTTCATCCCCTCTCTTCCTCTCACTGTGGGATGCCTGTCACACACACACACACCTGGAACCACTTGGGCAACTGGGCATCAGTATGAACGTGATCTGATTTGACAAGGAGCTGTGGGAAGATACAGTGGTGAGGAGAACAAGAGAAAGAGAAGAGGAATGGTGTTCTGAAACCCAGTCCAGCTGTCTTGTTCAGAATCAGCTAGTTCCTCATATCACCTCTACAGCCTTAACACTAACTTCCTGTCATGACATCTAGCAACCTTCACAGAGAGAGAGATACCAATTAGGTTCTAGCTAAAAATACTTGAATCAGTTATAGAACATATGGACCTTTATGGTTGTCAGGTCTGCTCACCAAATAAGAATTCACAAAATGGGACAAGCCAAATTGAGACTGCATGCAGAATTATGCTAAAATATCATTGGTGTTCAACGCAAAATACACCAAATAATGCATGCAGAGCAGAATTAGGCCGATACCCGCTAATTATCAAAATCCGGAAAATCACCTACAGAGAAATTAACCTGGAGAAGAGTCCCCTAAGCAAGCTGTTCACAAACAGACCCCACAGAGCCCCAGGACAGCAACACAATTAGACCCAACCAAATCATGAGAAAACAAAAAGATAATTACTTGACCCATTGGAAAGAATTAACAAAAAAACAGAGCAAACTAGAATGCTATTTGCCCCTAAACAGAGAGTACACAGTGTCAGAATACCTGACCACTGTCACTGACCCAAAATGAAGGAAAGCTTTGACTATGTAGACTCATTGCCTTGCTATTGAGAAAGGCCACCCTAGGCAGACCTGGTTCTCAAGAGAAGACAGGCTATGTGCACACTGCCCACAAAATGAGGTGGAAACTGAGCTGCTCTTATTTCCCTCAGATTAGACAGATCCACAAAGAATTTGAAAACAAACCCGATTGACCTGTTGCCACAAGAAAAGGGCAACCATTGAAGAACAAATACCATTGTAAATACAACCCATATTCATGTTAATTTATTTTCCCTTTTGTACCAACACTGTATATATATATATATGTAATAGGACATTTCAAATGTCTTTATTATTTTGGAACTTTTGTGAGTGTAATGTTTACTGTTAATTTTTTAATGTTTATTTCACTTTTGTTTATTATCTATTTCACTTGCTTTGGCAACACAAACACAGGTTTCCCATGCCAATAAAGCCCCTGAATTGAATTGAGAGAGATGATCAGGTAGAGATGAGGGAGGGGGAGAGATGATCAGGTAGAGATGAGGGAGGGGGAGAGATGATCAGGTAGAGATGAGGGAGGGAGAGAGATGATCAGGTAGAGATGAGGGAGGGGGAGAGATGATCAGGTAGAGATGAGGGAGGGAGAGATGATCAGGTAGAGATGAGGGAAGGAGAGAGATGATCAGGTAGAGATGAGGGAGGGGGAGAGAGATGATCAGGTAGAGATGAGGGAGGGGGAGAGATGATCAGGTAGAGATGAGGGAGGGGGAGAGATGATCAGGTAGAGATGAGGGAGGGAGAGAGATGATCAGGTAGAGATGAGGGAGGGAGAGATGATCAGGTAGAGATGAGGGAGGGAGAGATGATCAGGTAGAGATGAGGGAGGGAGAGATGATCAGGTAGAGATGAGGGAGGGAGAGATGATCAGGAAGAGATGAGGAGGGGAGAGATGATCAGGTAGAGATGAGGGAGGGAGAGAGATGATCAGGTAGAGATGAGGGAAGGGGAGAGATGATCAGGTAGAGATGAGGGAGGGAGAGAGATGATCAGGTAGAGATGAGGGAGGGGGAGAGATGATCAGGTAGAGATGAGGGAGGGAGAGAGATGATCAGGTAGAGATGATGGAGGGAGAGAGATGATCAGGTAGAGATGAGGGAAGGGGAGAGATGAGGGAGGGGGAGAGATGATCAGGTAGAGATGAGGGAGGGAGAGAGATGATCAGGTAGAGATGAGGGAGGGGGAGAGATGATCAGGTAGAGATGAGGGAGGGAGAGAGATCAGGTAGAGATGAGGGAGGGGGAGAGATGATCAGGTAGAGATGAGGGAGGGAGAGAGATGATCAGG
Source organism: Brachymystax lenok tsinlingensis (assembly GCA_030435695.1). Taxonomy (NCBI): domain Eukaryota; kingdom Metazoa; phylum Chordata; class Actinopteri; order Salmoniformes; family Salmonidae; genus Brachymystax; species Brachymystax lenok. Next base: position 32,062,174 of record CM059812.1, on the reverse strand, counting down.
TAGAGATGAGGGAGGGAGAGAGATGATCAGATAGAGATGAGGGAGGGGAGAGATGATCAGGTAGAGATGAGGGAGGGGAGATGATCAGGTAGAGATGAGGGAGGGGAGAGATGATCAGGTAGAGATGAGGGAGGGAGAGATGATCAGGTAGAGATGAGGGAGGGAGAGATGATCAGGTAGAGATGAGGGAGGGAGAGAGATGATCAGGTAGAGATGAGGGAGGGGGAGAGATGATCAGGTAGAGATGAGGGAGGGAGAGAGAAAGAAAACACACATTTGACCTTAGATCCATACATCCATGTTCTGTGTCTCTCCCCAAAATCCATTTACACACTCTCCGTCTCTCACCCCCTTTCTCACCCTCCAATTCTCACATCTCTCTCTCTCCAATTTCCATATCTGCCTCTCTCTCTCTCTCTCTCTCTCTCTCTCTCTCTCTCTCTCTCTCTCTCTCTCTCTCTCAAATTCCCATATCTGCCCCTCTCTCTCTCTCTCTCTCTCTCTCTCTCTCTCAACTTCCTGCTGTGTGTCTGTCTATGTGTTGGTTCACTGACTCTGACCTCAATCTGAAATGGAGCAGAAAAACTGTGTGCGTGATCGCAACCAATCTCTCACCCACTCCACTCCCTCTCTCACTTTATCCATCCTTCTCTCACGCTTTCTCTCTCTCTCATACACTCTATCCATCCCTTTCTCCCATTATCCATCTAGCAGTGTTCCTCTTTCATTCTCTATATCCATCCCTCTCTTTACTCACGCCATTCTTCTTCCACTATATCCATAATTCTCTTTTCATTTTCTCTGTCTACCACCCTCTACATTCCCCTCTTTCAATCTATCACCCTGTACATTCCCATCTTTCAATCTATCACCCTCTACATTCCCCTCTTTCAATATATCACCCTGTACCTTCCCATTTTTATATCTATCACCCTCTAAATTCCCCTCTTTCAATCTATCACCCTGTACATTCCCCTCTTTAAATCTATCACCCTCTACATTCCCCTCTTTAAATCTATCACCCTGTACCTTCCCATTTTTATATCTATCACCCTCTACATTCCCCTCTTTCAATCTATCACCCTATACATTCCCCTCTTTAAATCTATCACCCTCTACATTCCCCTCTTTCAATATATCACCCTGTACATTCCCATCTTTCAATCTATCACCCTCTACATTCCCCTCTTTCAATCTATCACCCTGTACCTTCCCATTTTTATATCTATCACCCTCTACATTCCCCTCTTTCAATCTATCACCCTATACATTCCCCTCTTTAAATCTATCACCCTCTACATTCCCCTCTTTCAATCTATCATCCTGTACATTCCCATCTTTCAATCTATCACCCTCTACATTCCCCTCTTTCAATATATCACCCTGTACCTTCCCATTTTTATATCTATCACCCTCTAAATTCCCCTCTTTCAATCTATCACCCTGTACATTCCCCTCTTTAAATCTATCACCCTCTACATTCCCCTCTTTCAATCTATCACCCTGTACATTCCCCTCTTTCAATCTATCACCCTCTACATTCCCATCTTTCAATCTATCACCCTCTACATTCCCCTCTTTCAATATATCACCCTGTACATTCCCATCTTTAAATCTATCACCCTCTACATTCCCCTCTTTAAATCTATCACCCTGTACCTTCCCATTTTTATATCTATCACCCTCTACATTCCCCTCTTTCAATCTATCACCCTATACATTCCCCTCTTTAAATCTATCACCCTCTACATTCCCCTCTTTCAATATATCACCCTGTACATTCCCATCTTTCAATCTATCACCCTCTACATTCCCCTCTTTCAATCTATCACCCTGTACCTTCCCATTTTTATATCTATCACCCTCTACATTCCCCTCTTTCAATCTATCACCCTATACATTCCCCTCTTTAAATCTATCACCCTCTACATTCCCCTCTTTCAATCTATCACCCTGTACATTCCCATCTTTCAATCTATCACCCTCTACATTCCCCTCTTTCAATATATCACCCTGTACCTTCCCATTTTTATATCTATCACCCTCTAAATTCCCCTCTTTCAATCTATCACCCTGTACATTCCCCTCTTTAAATCTATCACCCTCTACATTCCCCTCTTTCAATCTATCACCCTGTACATTCCCCTCTTTCAATCTATCACCCTCTACATTCCCATCTTTCAATCTATCACCCTGTACATTCCCCTCTTTAAATCTATCACCCTCTACATTCCCCTCTTTCAATCTATCACCCTGTACATTCCCCTCTTTCAATCTATCACCCTCTACATTCCCATCTTTCAATCTATCACCCTCTACATTCCCCTCTTTCAATATATCACCCTGTACATTCCCATCTTTAAATCTATCACCCTCTACATTCCCCTCTTTAAATCTATCACCCTGTACCTTCCCATTTTTATATCTATCACCCTCTACATTCCCCTCTTTCAATCTATCACCCTATACATTCCCCTCTTTAAATCTATCACCCTCTACATTCCCCTCTTTCAATATATCACCCTGTACATTCCCATCTTTCAATCTATCACCCTCTACATTCCCCTCTTTCAATCTATCACCCTGTACATTCTCATTTTTATATCTATCACCCTCTACATTCCCCTCTTTAAATCTATCACCCTATACATTCCCCTCTTTAAATCTATCACCCTATACATTCCCCTCTTTAAATCTATCACCCTCTACATTCCCCTCTTTCAATATATCACCCTGTACCTTCCCATTTTTATATCTATCACCCTATACATTCCCCTCTTTAAATCTATCACCCTATACATTCCCCTCTTTAAATCTATCACCCTATACATTCCCCTCTTTAAATCTATCACCCTCTACATTCCCCTCTTTAAATCTATCACCCTGTACCTTCCCATTTTTATATCTATCACCCTATACATTCCCCTCTTTAAATCTATCACCCTCTACATTCCCCTCTTTCAAGCTATCACCCTCTACATTCCCCTCTTTCAATCTATCACCCTGTACATTCCCCTCTTTCAATCTATCACCCTCTACATTCCCATTTTTATATCTATCACCCTGTACATTCCCTTCTTTCTCAGTGGGCTGGTCGGGAGGTTAATAGTGTGTTTGAAATCCTCCAGGGTATGACGCATTATCTACACACATGCAAACGTGCATGCCCCTGGGCGCACGCAAACATACATACACACACAGACAAACAAACATAGACCACCCTGTGGTTCCCCTCTCCACGCCAAATGGAAGAGTGCCAGAGTCTACCCAGGCTGTAGTAGGCCCTCCCTGGGGTGGCTCAGTCACCATGGGCCCAGGCTTCCTGCCGGCGTCTAGGCCCCAGGCCCGGGGGAACACATTAAGATAACATCATGATGGAGACCTAGTGGTAATGTTGTGGAACAGACAGAGAGAGGGAGAGAGATGGAGGGATGGAGAGAGAAGTGGTAGACTGAAAGAGATAAAAATAGAAAGAGAGAAAAAGGGAGAGAGAAGAAAGAGAAGTGAGTGAGTGATAGAGAGGGAGAGAGGGAGCCAGGGGCCCAGTCCCTAGTTCCTGGTCTGTGTGTGTACTTTACATGACCAAACACAGTGAGATGGAGCAGATAAGACTGGTCTCTGGGTGTAAACACGGCCACCAATTACTCAACTGTCTGCTCCGCACCGCTCAACACTGTCTGCTACACTAATCAACACTGTCTGCTCCGCACCGCTCAACACTGTCTGCTCCACACTAATCAACACTGTCTGCTCCGCACCGATCAACACTGTCTGCTACGCACCGATCACCACTGTCTGCTCCACACCGATCAACACTGTCTGCTCCGCACCGATCAACACTGTGCTCCGCACCGATCAACACTGTCTGCTCCGCACCGATCAACACTGTCTGCTCTGCACCGATCAACACTGTCTACTCCGCACCGATCAACACTGTCTGCTCCGCACCGCCCAACACTGTCTGCTCCGCACCGATCAACACTGTCTGCTCCGCACAGATCAACACTGTCTGCTCCGCACCGATCAACACTGTCTGCTCCGCACAGATCAACACTGTCTGCTCCGCACCGATCAACACTGTCTGTTCCGCACCGATCAACAGTGTCTGCTCTGCACCGATCAACAGTGTCTGCTCCGCACCGATCAACACTGTCTGCTCCGCACCGATCAACCCTGTCTGCTCCGCACAGATCAACACTGTCTGCTCCGCACCGATCAACACTGTCTGTTCCGCACCGATCAACAGTGTCTGCTCCGCACGATCAACAGTGTCTGCTCCGCACGATCAACAGTGTCTGCTCCGCACGATCAACAGTGTCTGCTCCGCACAGATCAACACTGTCTGCTCCGCACCGATCACCACTGTCTGCTCCACACCGATCAACACTGTCTGCTCCGCACCGATCAACACTGTCTGCTCCGCACTGATCAACACTGTCTGCTCCACACTGTCTGCTCCGCACCGATCAACACTGTCTGCTCCACACCGCCCAACACTGTCTGCTCCGCACCGATCAACACTGTCTGCTCCGCACCGATCAACACTGTCTGCTCCGCACAGATCAACACTGTCTGCTCCGCACAGATCAACACAGTCTGCTCCACACTGTCTGCTCCGCACCGATCAACACTGTCTGCTCCACACCGATCAACACCGTCTGCTCCGCACTGATCAACACTGTCTGCTCCGCACAGATCAACACTGTATACTCCGCACAGATCAACACTGTCTGCTCCACACTGTCTGCTCCGCACAGATCAACACTGTCTGCTCCACACTGTCTGCTCCACACTGATCAACACTGTCTGCTCCGCACCAATCAACACTGTCTGCTCCGCACCGATCAACACTGTCTGCTCCGCACCGATCAACACTGTCTGCTCCGCACCGATCAACACTGTCTGCTCCGCACCGATCAACACTGTCTGCTCCGCACAGATCAACACTGTCTGCTCCACACTGTCTGCTCCACACTGATCAACACTGTCTGCTCCGCACCGATCAACACTGTCTGCTCCGCACCGATCAACACTGTCTACTCCGCACAGATCAACACTGTCTGCTCCACACTGTCTGCTCCGCACCGATCAACACTGTCTGCTCCGCACCGATCAACACTGTCTGCTCCACTCCTCTTCTTTTCATAGTTCCGTTCTTTCTACATGGATTTCACATTGGAAAAGCTACACCTTGTTTAAATTGTCTTTCCTTTCTTCCATTTTTCTTTCTCTCTCTCTCCTTGCGTCATTCCTTCTCAGGGACCTTAGTGAGAATGTTATCCAAGCCATTCCCAGGAGAGCTTTCAGAGGGGCCACGGACATCAGGAACCTGTGAGTGACACATGCGCACACACACTCTCTCTCTCTCACACACACACATACACACACTAATGGAAGCCGTTATATGTGTTTTGTGTCTACAGTCAGCTGGATAAGAACCATATTACTTGCATCGAGGAGGGGGCCTTCCGTGCTCTGAGAGCTCTGGAGGTTCTGTAAGTATTATAGAGAGAGACTGTGTCCGTGTGCAGCTTTCTTCTCCTAAGGAATGTCATCTAATATTCTTTCCGCCTCTCTCTCCCTCTCTCTATTGCTCTATCTCTTTCCCTTTACCCCTCTGTCTTTCCCTCTCCCTCTCTCCACCTCTCTCTATTGCTCTCGCTCTCTCTTTCTCTCTCTTTCCCTCTCTCTCTCTCTCCCTCTCTCTGTCTCTCTCTTGCTCTCGCTCACTCACTCTCTCTCTTTCCCTTTACCCCTCTCTTTCCCTCTCCCTCTCTCTTTCTTTCTCTCCTTGCTCTCTTTTTCTCTCCTCTCTCTCTCTCTCTCTCTCTCTCTCTCTCTCTCTCTCTCTCTCTCTCTCTCTCTCTCTCTCTCTCTCTCATTCCTTCTCTCTTTCGATCCGTCTTTCCCCCCCTCTCTCTCTCTTTCTCTCTCCCTCTTTCTCTCCCTCTCTCTTTTTCTCTCCATCTCCTCTCTCCTCCTCTCTCACTCATTTTCTCTCTCTCTCTCCCACTCTCTCTTGCTCACTCTCTTTCATTCTTTCCCTTTTCCCCTCTCTTTCCGTCTCTTTCTTTCTCTCTTTTTCTCTCCTCTCTCTCTCTCTCTCTCTCTCTCTCTCTCTCTCTCTCTCTCTCTCTCTCTCGGCAGCACATTGAACAACAACAACATAAGCAGCATTCCAGTCTCCAGCTTCAACCACATGCCCAAACTACGCACCTTGTGAGTCCCTCTCCGTTTAACTACACTACCTACAATCCAACAACTCAGTAAGACTGCCAGGGAACACATGACACTTAGGTGCTGATTCAATATGTATTACGATTCTCACCATTATAGATATATTGTGATTCTCATGATTCTAGATGTATTGTGATTCTCATGAATCTAGACGTGTTGCGATTCTCACGATTCTAGGTGTATTGTGATTCTCACGATTCTTAGATGTATTGCTATTCTCACAATTCTAGATTTTATTGCGATTCTCATGATTCTAGATGTATTGTGATTCTCATGATTCTAGATGTATTGTGATTCTTATGATTCTAGATGTATTGTGATTCTCATGATTCTAGATGTTTTGTGATTCTCATGATTCTAGATGTATTGCGATTCTCATGATTCTAGATGTATTGTGATTCTCATGATTCTAGATGTATTGCGATTCTCATGATTCTAGATGTATTGCGATTCTCATGATTTTAGATGTACTGTGATTCTCATGATTCTAGATGTGATTTGATGTTCAAACCTAGACAACATGCACTGCCGTGGAACTCATGACACTCAGGTGGCCGACACATCAACGATCTAGAACTGTAGAATGTAGAACTGTAGAATGTAGAACTGTAGAATGTAGGCACTCCTAGTACATCGGTAAGACATCTTGGCAATGAGCAAACGCTGTATAAACGGCATCTTCCCAATGTACCCTGTATACATCGTGCCCACGTTGGGCAGACGGAAATGTGGTATCTGGGAACATATCGCTCACAATGCGTCTGCTGCAGAGAGACGAGAGAGCATGTGAACATTTTGTTTAGATTAGTTTTGGCGCAGCTACAGCCGACTAGCACCAATTAACACTACCTGTTTTTTACAAATCGATACTTGGAGTCAAAGTATATATACTGTATATATTGTCAAGAATAGTATTGTGAAATGAAATTATGGTTTTTCCCATCACTACTACTCAGTGACACAGTTATTGTATGAACAGATCAGGATGAAGATACCCCTACAGGTGCAGATCTAGGATCAGGTCCCCCCTTGTCCATGTCATCTAATTCATTATGATCTTAAAGGAAAAACGGATTCTAGACCAGTACTCCTACTCTGAGACGCTATAAGAATACGGACCTTGGTCACCCTTTCCAAATCTTATCCATTAGGGTGAAAACACAAAACTGACCTAAGATCAGTGTGGAAGGAGGGCAACTCTATCCTACTCTGAGTCTGACAGGCCACACATAGCCAACCCTACCAGCTCTCACAGTCTCACGTCAGAATTAGACGTTCATGTTTCCCAAACGTCGCATTTCAAAGTGTTTAAGCTTAAGTTTAGGCATTAACTCTGAATATTGTAGGTAAGGGTTATGTTCAGGCATTAACTCTGAATATTGTAGGTAAGGGTTATGTTCAGACATTAACTCTGAATATTGTAGGTAAGGGTTATGTTCAGGCATTAACTCCAAAATTCTTAAAGATGCACTATGTAGAAATCGCTCTGCCATTTCCTGGATGTTAAAATTCTAATAGTTTGCCTAATTTCCACTTATGTGATTAAATAAGCAAGTATATTGTATTTTCAGCTGTTTGAAGCAAAACCGAAAGTAAAAGACGCAAACATGTAATGTAAGCACAGGAAGCATAGAAGTAGTGCACATAGAACAGATCCATGGCTTTTTGGACTTGTTTCAATGAGAATGTCTATGTGAATTTGGTCGGGTCACCCAAAAAGTTACATATTGCAGCTTTAAGGTTAGGCATGAACTCTAAATGTTTAAGGTTTGAGATAGGCTTAAAACTGAAATATCAAAAACAACTTTCTTTAGCTGGATTCGAGCATGCAACCTTTGGAATCAGAGGCAGATGCTTACCGAAATTTGGCTGAGCCAACCACTAGTGAGAAACATACTTCAAATACACACATCTAGTATGAATGCCTCTGTGCCCATAAACCAGTCAATCAGAGATGTAGCGCTGTCTCAGAAAAAGGCCCAGCCTCTTGGGGGGGACCCAAACCCCCAGTCCCATTCTAAGGAGACTTGGTCCCCTTCCACCCACCACAGAAGGGTTGTGGGTGATTTGCTGGGACTTCGAGGCACCAAGCTCCTGTCAACAAACTGTTCCAACCAACGACAGACGCCCCTGGAAATCGAACTGTTAAGCGCCTGAAAATCACACCCACCCACGCACACACACACATACACACACACACAGGTGAAACAACTAGAAATCTCTCCATTGTTAAAGCTGAGAGTTAGGGTTAGAGTATGGGGTTACAACAGTATGGAGGAAACTGATCCAGACAGTTGGTTGTGGGTGTGTGTGTGTGTGTGTGTGTGTGTGTGTGTGTGTGTGTGTGTGTGTGTGTGTGTGTGTGTGTGTGTGTGTGTATGTGTGTGTGTGCGCAAATGATGTTTGGAGTGAGAGGCTCAGTGAGAGATGGGTAAGTGATCCCCCTCCACTCTCTCTGCTAGTGGTTACCCTCTACTCCAACCTCTGTGTCTTTCAGAGGGTTGAGAAAGCGCAATACACATTTCCTTTGGACATCCTGGTACATTGGACAATAAACCTCCTTCTTCCTCGTTCTCTCCCTCCAGTCGTCTCCACTCTAACAGTCTGAGGTGTGACTGTCACCTGTCCTGGTTGTCTCCCTGGCTGAGACAGAGGCCCACACTGGGTCTGTACACACAGTGCAGTTCCCCTCCAACCCTCAGGGGACTCAACCTGGCTGAACTGCAGAAGAGCGAGTTCACCTGCTCAGGTAAGACAGTTCACCTGCTCAGGTAAGACAGTTCACCTGCTCAGGTAAGACAATTCACCTGCTCAGGTAAGACAGTTCACCTGCTCAGGTAAGGCAGTTCACCTGCTCAGGTAAGGCAGTTCACCTGCTCAGGTAAGACAGTTCACCTGCTCAGGTAAGACAGTTCACCTGCTCGGGTAAGACAGGAGTCAGAGGGTAGAGTTTACCTGTAGAGGTCACATGCTCAGGTAAGACAGGGGTTAAAGGTTAGAGTTCACCAGCTGAGATGAGCACTATAATTTGTGTGGAGCCTTTCTATGCCATGTCCTTCCCTTGGTATGACTTTTACATACTGTCCAGAAATCACCTGGTATTTACATAGCAACTAATAATGATACAATAATACACAATAATCACTCGCTCTCATTCTAAACTCTCTCTCTCTCTCTCTCTCTCTCTCTCTCTCTCTCTCTCTCTCTCTCTCTCTCTCTCCCTCCCCTCCCCCAGGTCCCAGTGACAGTGCGTTTGTCCAGCCGTGTAGCCTGGCGTCTGGCTCCTGTCCTCCCATGTGTTCCTGTAGTAACAACATCGTAGACTGTAGAGGCAAGGGCCTCACTGCCATACCTGCTCACCTGCCTGAAGCCATGACCGAGATGTGAGTACTGCACACGGTCAACAAGACCACACACGGTCAACAAGACCACAAAGCTATAACGATGGTTTATAAGATACAAGGGCCTCACTGCCATACCTGCTCACCCCCTTGAAGCCATGACCGAGATCTGAGACAGTCGACATGTTCAGTTCATGCTCATGACCACACATTGTCAATTTACTTACAGGTGTAAGTATTGATTTATTTGATTTATTAATTTAACCTTTATTTAAGCTGGAAATTCCATTGAGACCAATGTCTATTTTGCAAGGGAGCCCTGCATCGCAGAAACAGCCAAACAGTAGGGTCATTGAGACATCACACACCATACAGAATAACCACACCATATAGAATAACCACAACATATAGAATAACCACACCATATAGAATAACTACACCATATAGAAAAACCACACCATATAGAATAACTGCACCATATAGAATAACTGCACCATACAGAATAACCGCACCATACATAATAACCGCACCATATAGAATAACCGCACCATATAGAATAACTACACCATATAGAAAAACCACACCATATAGAATAACTGCACCATATAGAATAACTGCACCATACAGAATAACCGCACCATACATAATAACCGCACCATATAGAATAACCGCACCATATACATTAGCCATACCATATACAATAGCCATACACCATGTAGAATAACCACACCATGTAGAATAACTACACCATGTAGAATAACCACACCACATATGACCATTCATACTGTTCATGGGCCATATAAATACAGTATAACCATCATGATTGTCATTGTGTATTGATATGGTGGCCCGCTGGCCAATAAGAGTGGACCAGGGATATGTCTCTGTTTCATTGGATATCCTGTATTAATATATGTATATGCTACAGTTTATCCAATCAGTTGAATATGTGGCCCGTTGGCCAATAAGAGTGGATGTGTGTGTGTCATTAATGCGTCAGAGCGGCTCTAGAAAGGATATTTCTATTACCTAAGAGCAGCTTACACCCCCGACCATGTCCGTATATGGACACTTAACCCTTGACTTTTACACAAGCTCATCTCTCAACTTAACTCCCAGGGTTTACCCTCTTAGACCTGAAGGACACACACACATGCACACGCATGATCATACGAACACACACACAGTCTTACTCAGACAGGTGGGAGAGAAGAAGAGAGAGAGAAAGATGGTGAGAGGAGGATGAGGAAATAGTGGAAAGGGTTTGAGGTTAGGGAGAGGAAGAGGGACTTTCTAAGACTTTCTCAGAAGAATAACAGACAGAAGGAGAGAGAGAAAGACAGAAGGAGAGAGAGAGAGAGAGAGAGAGAGAGAGAGAGAGAGAGAGAGAGAGAGAGAGAGAGAGAGAGAGAGAGAGAGAGAGAGAGAGAGAGAGAGAGAGAGAGAGAGAGAGAGAGAGAGAGAGAGAGAGAGAGAGAGAGAGAGAGAGAGAGAGAGAGAGAGAGAGAAAGAAGGAGAGAGAGAGAGAAAGACAGAAGGAGAGAGAGAGAGAGAGAGAGAGAAAGAAGGAGAGAGAGAGAGAAAGAAGGAGAGAGAGACAGACAGAAGGAGATGGGGAAAGACAGAAGGAGAGAGAGACAGACAGAAGGAGATGGGGAAAGACAGAAGGAGAGAGAGACAGACAGAAGGAGATGGGGAAAGACAGAAGGAGAGAGAGACAGACAGAAGGAGAGAGAGACAGGCAGACAGAAGGAGAGAGAGACAGACAGAAGGAGATAAGGAAAGACAGAAGGAGAGAGAGACAGACAGAAGGAGATGGGGAAAGACAGAAGGAGATAGGGAAAGACAGAAGGAGAGAGAGACAGGCAGACAGAAGGAGAGAGAGGCAGAAGGAGAGAGACAGACAGAGGGGTTAGTAGTGTAATGCTGCAGTCTCTGAGTGGTTTGGCAGTTTAACAGGTGAGCATTCCCCTGGTCAGCTAACGGCTCCAGTCACACAAATATGTCAAACTGTGTCTGATACCCTCAACATTTCCTCTCTCTCACACACACAAAACACACACATACTTACACACACAGAGAGAGAGAAAGAGAGACCAACCTAAGTTTCTCCTATATCTTACATGGGGGTAATTTGAATGAATCTCATTGCCGATGGGTCTCTCCCCCTCCCTTCTCCTCCCCTCTGTCTCCCGCCCTCTCTCTTTTTTCCTCCCCTCCCTCTCTCCCTTTTCCTCCCCTCCTTCTCTCCCTCCTAGTCGTCTGGAGCAGAATGGTATCAAGTCAGTTCCCCCTGGAGCCTTCACCTCCTACAAGAAGCTGCGCAGAATGTAACTAGTCAACCCCCTTTAGTTAATATATACCAACCACCTTCCTTATGGCTAATCTGAAACTCAAGCTGCTATGTTTGCAGATGATACTACAATTTATACAGCAAGACAATCGGTTCAACAGGTACAGCAAGCTCTACAAGTAGATCTGGGAAATATCAGGGATTGGGTTTGCCAGAACAAACTAGTTTTGCACACCAAGAAACCTAAGGTTATGTTGGTCTGTTCCACCAGGAAAAGGCCAACACAGCATGGCATGCAATTAAGTATGGGGGAGTACAAATTCAGGAAGTGGTAGAAACCAATTGAGGGGTGCAGCTAGACAACTGCTTATCTTGGAAATCTATGTAAAAATTTGAAATAAAACGGCATGCATGATCAGAAGGATAGCTAAATATTTACCAGGAAAGATTCTTAAGAAAACAGCCCAAGCATTAATTGGGAATCAGGTGAACTACTGTTCTGTAGTCTGGGGAAATGCATCAGCAAGTTAAATTAAGAGGCTGCAGATTGAACAGAACAAAGCAGCAAGGATTGTTTTAAGGTGGAGATATGGTTCTTCTGTTGTAGTCATGCTCAATGCTCTTGGTTGGTCATCAAGCAACAAGATAATTGAAGAAAAAACATGCTTGTTTATTTCACAGTGTACACCATTTAAAATAGCCAAACTCTATTCACAACAGTATTCAGTTGGTAAGAGACCAACATTCAGTAAATACTAGGAATAGATTGTCCTCCATCTATGTGTTATCCAGACAGAAAAGATAAATAGGCTAAATAACATTTGCATTTAGAGCAATAAAGAAATTGAATAATTTATAAGAACAAACTTCCTGAAACCTTTCAATACATAAAATCAAACAGTACTTTAGAACCATTTAAATATAGTACATTGGAAGGTTGTGCAGACTATGGTAGATGAAGGAACCAATCGATATGTTCAGACTGTTACAGTATTTATCTGGTCAGTATGGCAGGGTATCATGTCTGTTTGTAACAATGTGTTATATGTGAAAATGTGATCATATTATTATATATATATATTTTTTTTTTTACGTTTAAGGACTCTTAGATTAGTCCAAATGAGCACTAAAAGATATCCTAATAAAATCAAATAAAACTCCTGACCTTCCACCTTTGACCTCTAAAGTTCACACACACACACCATTAACTCCCTGTCTCCTACCCTACAGAGTGATTGTATACAGTAAGAGTCTTATCTGTTATCTGCTACTGTTTTTTGGAGACCTTTAGTTGAACTCTGTGAGTTAGGGCGAGGGGGGTTAAGGCAGGATGGGGGGTAGAAAGTGTAAGTGGAGGGTTAGTGTGTGTCAGTGTGTGTGTGTGTGCGCACACGTTTGTATTTCATGAGGCTCTTAAAGTACCCCCAAACTATGCTAGTGACTGGTGATAGGTAACAGGTCTGGAATGACTTCCATGTGCCATCTAATCCAGGGGAGGGTTTGGACCTCTGAGGCCCAACACGGGAGCTCTTCTGTGGGCTAGATTCCAGGAGACCTCCCCTTAGCCTGATCCTCTTGTGGTTTTTCTCTTCTGCATGGTTTATATCATCTCACCAAGGTTGTAGGATGCATTTACGGTGTCTGCTACATCCCAAATGGGAAATGGCATCCTATTCTCTAAATAGGGCACTACTTTGACCAGACTCCTATTTGGCCTGGTCAAATGTAGTGCACTATATAGTGAATAGTGGCCTGGTCAAAAGTAGTGCACTATGTAGTGAATAGTAGCCTGGTCCAAAGTAGTGCACTATGTAGTGAATAGTGGCCTGGTCCAAAGTAGTGCACTATATAGTGAATAGTGGCCTGGTCCAAAGTAGTGCACTATGTAGTGAATAGTGGCCTGGTCCAAAGTAGTGCACTATATAGTGAATAGTGGCCTGGTCCAAAGTAGTGCACTATATAGTGAATAGTGTGCCATTTAGGAAGCAGACCCCTAAAGAAGATGTCATTAAGTGGTGACGTCAGAGAGAGTGTGAGGTCAAAGGTCATGGTTCTCACTGTAACACAGTTGTTGTTCCTTCCTTCCAGAGATCTGAGTAACAATCAGATATCAGAGATTGCTCCTGATGTTTTCCAAGGCCTGAGAGCCCTCAACTCACTGTGAGTCAGTTTGCATCGGTGTGTGTCTGTATGTAACCATAAGTGTGTGTGTATGTGTGTCGCCATCGGTGTGTGTGTGTCTGTGTGTCGCCATCTGTGTCTGTGTGTCTCCATCAGTGTGTGTGTGTGTGTGTGTGTGTGTGTGCGTCACCATCAGTGTGTGTGTCTGTGTGTCGCCATCAGTCTGTGTGTCTTTCTATCTTTATGTCTGTGTGTCTGTGTGTCTGTCAGTCTGTGTATCTGTCAGTCTGTCAGTCTGTGTGTCTGTCAGTCTGTATGTCTGTGTGTCTGTCAGTCTGTGTGTCTGTCAGTCTGTGTGTACTAACGTATGTGTTGACATGTCTCTGTCTGTGTTATACACGTCTGTAGCATATACATGCTCTGTCTGTGTTATACACGTCTGTAGCATATACATGCTCTGTCTGTGTTATACACGTCTGTAGCATATACATGCTCTGTTTGTGTTATACACGTCTGTAGCATATACATGCTCTTGAGGGAGTGTGTGTGTGTGTGTACATATCATTGTGAATAATGTATAGTGTTTATATAGAGTTAAACAGACAGTCCTTAGTTTCTATGTCCTACTGAATCAGCCTCAAAGGGAGGTCTGGGAGACAGTGTGTGTTGGTTTTCTGTGGGGGTCCAGGGGAGGAGGGGGGGTGGTAGTTGGTAAGTGTCCCCTTAGGGGATAGCCCTGTCTGGGATGAATGGGACGGTGCCGTGCCTTTTAGTGTGTGTGTGTGTTCCAGTTCTCTCTTATGAGTGATGTGAGCCAGATGGAGACACAGAATACTGACTCCATCTTGTCTAATATTGTCATGGTTTGGCTGGTATAGTACTGAGTCGTATTCTATATGGTCTCTGCAGGGTCCTGTATGGTAATATTGTCATGGTTTGGCTGGTATAGTACTGAGTCTTATTCTATATGGTCTCTGCAGGGTCCTGTATGGTAATATTGTCATGGTTTGGCTGGTATAGTACTGAGTCTTATTCTATATGGTCTCTGCAGGGTCCTGTATGGTAATATTGTCATGGTTTGGCTGGTATAGTACTGAGTCTTATTCTATATGGTCTCTGCAGGGTCCTGTATGGTAATAAGATCACAGATCTCCCCAGAGGACTGTTTGAGGGACTCAGCTCTCTAGAACTGCTGTAAGTACTATACTGTCTACTTCCTAAATCATACCCTATTCCCTATGTACTGCACTAGACTGTCTACTTCCTAAATCATACCCTATGTAGTGCACTGCACTGTCTACTTCCTAAATCATGCCCCATTCCCTATGTAGTGCACTATACTGTCTACTTCCTAAATCATTCCCTATGTAGTGCACTATACTGTGTACTTCCTAAATCATACACTATTCCCTGTGTAGTGCACTATACTGTCTACTTCTTAAATCATACCCCATTCCCTGTGTAGTGCACTATACTGTCTACTTCCTAAATCATTCCCTGTGTAGTGCGCTATACTGTCTATTTCCTAAATCATTCCCTATTCCCTATGTAGTGCGCTATACTGTCTACTTCCTAAATCATTGCCATTCCCTATGTAGTGCACTATAATGTTTACTTCCTAAATCATACCCCATTCCCTATGTAGTGCACAGATTTTGACCAGAGCCTGATATACAGTATGTGCTTTTAGTTTAGGGAACTGAACTCCCCCTCCCCCTCTCTCTCTCCCTCTTTCTCCCTCTCTCTTTATCCCTCTCCCTCCATCCCCTCTCTCTACATCTCCTTCTCTCTCTTTCTCTCTCGCTCTCCTTCTCTCTCTCCTCTCTCGCTCTCCCTCTCTCCCTTTCTTTCTCCCCCATATCTCTCTCTCTATCTCTCTCTTTCTCCATCCTCACACTCTCTCTCTCTCTCTCTCTCTCTCTCTCTCTCTCTCTCTCTCTCTCTCTCTCTCTCTCTCTCTGTCTCCCTGTCTCCCTCTCCCAGTCTCCTGAATGCCAATAAGATCCACTGTATTCGAGCCACAGCCTTCCAGGACCTAGAGAATCTAGCTCTGCTGTCTCTCTACGACAACAAGATCCAGACCCTGGCTAAAGGAACCTTCGCACCCCTACACAGTATACAGACACTGTGAGTCTCACACACACACACACACACACACACACACACACACACACACACGGATGCACACACCTTCACACAGTATGCAGACACTGTGGTATACATAGGTATACTGTCAAATACAATACCCAAACAGGCATGCATACATTTTCAATCCTACATACTGATGCATACAGATGAAGTCTTCACATCCATATAGTATTAGAGCAGGTCTGTTCAATGACGGTCCTGAAGGGCCCAAACACTTCTGCTTTTCATCATCTCCTTCTAATCAGGGACTAATTCAGACCTGGAACCTGGAACCTGGGACCTGGAATCAATTAACTACCAGGTAGAAACAAAACCAGAAATGTTTGGACCCTCCGGGACCTGAAATCAATTAACTACCAGGTAGAAACAAAACCAGAAGTGATTGGGCCCTCCATATTTTTTTAAAACCTGACCTCTGACCCCTCTCTCCCCCTAGTCACCTGGCCCAGAACCCATTTGTGTGTGACTGTAACCTGAAATGGCTGGCAGACTACCTGAGGTCCAACCCCATAGAGACCAGCGGTGCCCGCTGTGCCAGCCCACGCAGACTGGCCAACAAACGCATCGGGCAGATCAAGAGCAAGAAGTTCCGCTGCTCTGGTGTGTGTGTGTGTGTGCCTGCAGTGTGTGTGTGTCTAGCTACATCCCTTTGTTCCAACTTATGCCAGTCCCCGTCCCAGCACACACACGGCACTCTTTCCCTTCATCTGCCAGCGTTATCTGCCAGCATTATCTGCCAGCGTTATCTGCCAGCATTATCTGCCAGCGTTATCTGCCAGCATTATCTGCCAGCGTTATCTGTCAGCGTTATCTGCCAGCGTTATCTGCCAAACCAGCTCTAGTGAAACCAGTAACGGCTCCTTGATCTTTGTGCTTTAGAGCTGGTACAGGTTATGAAAAGGTTATAACGCATTACATAGAGTTATGTCTACTGCTTTCTTATTCATCAGAGATATAGATATATCTATCTTAAAGTAGGAAAACAAACTACAGCTACTGCTTTCTTATTCATCAGAGATATAGATATATCTATCTTCAAGTAGGAAAAACAAACATTTGACAAATCACAAAGCTGCTGCTTTCTACAGTATATATGAATATTCTATAGGCTGATGCCATCCTCTTTAAACTGTCAGTCAACTTAACTTGTTTTTCTGTTTCCATGGTAGCTAAGGAGCAGTACCACATACCAGGTACGTGTGTGTTAGTTCTACATGTCTGTATATGTACGTCTGTATATATATACTGTAGTATATTATACTGTATATCTGTATCTGTCCTGCACGTTGGACCTGCTCATGTGTGACGTATAGAACATGTCAAATGAACTGTGACTTCTGTGCTGTGTCAAGGCATGTTGGACGCTAAACAATAACTGGGTATGCATGTGTAAATACTGCACTGTGTTCTATGTAGGGTTGCAAAGTTCCGGTAACTTTCCCAAAATTACCAGGTTTCCTGCTTATTCCCTCCTGATTCCAGTAACATTTCACTTGGGTTTCTGGAAAACTTGGAAAATTTGTGAAAGTTTCCGGACATTTGCAACCCTAATTATATGTGTATTGTACAGTATATGTAAATATAGTATGTTCTATTTGATAATACAGTGTGTTCTATGTGATCAAATCAAATTTTACCAGTCACATGCGCCGAATACAGCAGGTGTAGACTTTACAGTGAAATGTTTACTTACGAGCCCCTAACCAACAATGCAGTTTAAAAAAATACAGATAAGAAATAAAAGTAAAAAGTAATTAAAGAGCAGCAGTAAAATAACAATAGCGAGACTATATACAGGGGGGTACTGGTACAGAGTCAATGTGTGGTGACACTGGTTAGTTGAGGTAATATGTACATGTAGGTAGAGTTATTAAAGTGACTATGCATAGATGATAACAACAGAGACTAGCAGCGATGTAAAAGAAGGGGGGGCAATGCAAATAGTCTGGGTAGCCATTTGACTTGATGTTCAGGAGTCTTATGGCTTGGGGGTAGAAGCTCTTTAGAAACCTCTTGGACCTGTATTTGGCGCTTCGGTACCGCTTGCCGACAATTTTTTAGGGCCTTCCTCTGACACCGCTTGGTATAGAGGTCCTGGATGGCAGGAAGCTTAGCCCCAGTGATGTACTGGGCCGTTCGCACTACCCTCTGTAGTGCCTTGTGGTCGGAGGCCTGGCAGTTGCCATACCAGGCAGTGATGCAACCAGTCAGGATGCTCTTGATGGTGCAGCTGTAGAACCTTTTGAGGATCTGAGGACCCATGCCAAATCTTTTCAGTCTCCTGAGGGGGAATAGGTTTCGTCGTGCCCTCTTCACGACTGTCTTGGTGTGCTTGGACCATGTTAGTTTGTTGGTGATGTGGACACCAAGGAACTTGAAGCCCTCAACCTGCTCCACTACAGCCCCGTCTATGAGAATGGGGGGCGTGCTCAGTTCACTTTTTCCTGTAGTCCACAATCATCTCCTTTGTCTTGATCACGTTGAGGGAGAGGTTGTTGTCCTGGCACCACACGGCCAGGTCTCTGACCTCCTCCCTATAGGCGGTCTCGTCGTTGTCGGTGATCAGGCCTACAATTGTTGTGTCATCGACAAACTTAATGATAGTGTTGGAGTTGTGCCTGGCCGTGCAGTCATGAGTGAACAGGTTGTACAGGAGGGGACTGAGCACGCACCCCTGAGGGGCCCCTGTGTTGAGGGTCAGCGTGGCGGATGTGTTGTTACCTACCCTTACCACCTTGGTGCGGCCCATCAGGAAGTCCAGGATCCAGTTGCAGAGGGAGGTGTTTAGACCCAGGGTCCTTAGCTTATTGATGAGCTTTGAGGGCACTATAGTTTTGAACACTGCGCTGTAGTCAATGAATAGCATTCTCACATAGGTGTTCCTTTTGTCCAGGTGGGAAAGGGCAGTGTGGAGTGCAATAGAAATTGCATAATCTGTGGAACTGTTGGGGCGGTATGCACATTGAAATGGGTCTAGGGTTTCTGGGATAATGGTGTTGATGTGAGCCATGACCAGCCTTTCAAAGCATTACATGGTTACAGACTTGAGTGCTACAGGTCGGTAGTCATTTAGGCAGGTTACCTTAGTGTTCTTGGGCACAGGCACTATGTCTGCTTGAAACATGTTGATATTACAGACTCGAACAGGGAGAGGTTGAAAATGGCAGTGAAGACACTTGCCAGTTGGTCAGCGCATGCTCGCAGTACACGTCCTGGTAGTCCGTCTGGCTCTGCGGCCTTGTGAATGTCAACCTGTTTAAAGGTCTTACTCACATTGGCTGCGGAGAGAGTGATCACACAGTCTTCCGGAACAGCTGGTGCTCTCATGCATGTTTCAGTGTCATTTGCCTTGAAGCGAGCATAGAAGTAGCTCGTCTGGTAGGCTTGTGTGACTGGGCAGCTCTCGGCTGTGCTTCCCTTTGTAGTCTGTAATGGTTTGCAAGCCATGCCACATCCGACGAGCATCAGAGCCGGTGTAGTACGATTTGATCTTAGTCCTGTATTGACGCTTTGCCTGTTTGATAGTTCAACGGAGGGCATAGCAGGATTTCTTGTAAGCTTCCGGGTTAGAGTCCCGCTCCTTGAAAGTGGCAGCTCTATCTTTAGCTCAGTAATCCATGGCTTCTGGTTGGGGTATGTACGTACGGTCACTGTGTGGACGATGTCATCAATGCACTTATTGATGAAGCCAATGACTGATGTGGTGTACTCCTCAATGCCATCTGAGGAATCCCGGAACATATTCCAGTCTCTGCTATCAAAACAGTCCTGTAGCTTAGCATCTGCTTCATCTGACCACTTTTTATTGATCTAGTCACTGGTGCTTCCTGCTTTAATTTTTGCTTGTAAGCAGGAATCAGGAGGATAGAATTATCAAATCAAATTTATTTATAAAGCCCTTCTTACATCAGCTGATGTCAGAGTGCTGTACAGAAACCCAGCCTAAAACCCCAAACAGCAAGCAATGCAGGTGTAAAAGCACGGTGGCTAGGAAAAACTCCCTAGAAAGGCCAAAACCTAGGAAGAAACCTAGAGAGGGACCAGGCTGTGAGTGGTGGCCAGTCCTCTTCTGGCTGTGCCGGGTGCAGATTATAACAGAACATGGACAAGATTATAAAATGTTCATAAAACAGGCCGAACAGTTGAAACTGGATAAGCAGCACGGCCAGGTGGACTCGGGACACCAAAGAGTCATCAGGCCAGGTAGGCCTTGAGGAATGGTCCTAATGCTCAGGTCCTCTGAGAGAGAGAAAAAAAGAAAGAGAGAGAGAGATAATTAGAGAGAGCATACTTAAATTCACACAGGAGACCGGATAAGAGAGGAGAAATACTCCAGATATAACAAAATTGAGCTCTATAGGAGAAAGCCCTGCCTCCAGCTGTTTGCTTAGAAATTCTAGGGACAGTAAGGAGGCTTGCGTCTTGTGACCGTAGCGTACATGTAGGTATGTACGGCAGGTCCAAATCGGAAAGATAGATAGGAAATCAGCCCTTGCCTTAACAGGAAGCCAGTGTAGAGAGCCTAGCACTGGAGTAATATGATCACATTTTTTGGTGTTTAGCACTAACTGAAGCTTATTTAGTGCTTTACCCGGGTAGCCGGAAAGTAAAGCATTGCAGAAGTCTAACCTAGAAGTGACAAAAGCATGGATTAACTTTTCTGCATCATTTTTGGACAGAAAGTTTCTGATTTTTACAATGTTACGTAGATGGAAAAAAGCTGTCCTTGAAACAGTCTTGATATCTTCGTCAAAAGAGAGATCAGGGTCCAGAGTAACGCCAAGGTCCTTCACAGTTTTATTTGAGACGACTGTACAACCATCAAGGTTAATTGTCAGATTCAACAGAAGATCTCTTTGCTTCTTTGGACCTAGAACAAGCATCTCTGTTTTGTCAGAGTTTAAAAGGAGAACATTTGCCGCCATCCACTTCCTTATGTCTGAAACACATGCTTCCAGGGAGGGCAATTTTGGGGCTTCACCATGTTTCATCGAAATGTACAGCTGTGTCATCCGCATAGCAGTGAAAGTTAACATTATGTTTCCGTGAAGGTTAACATTATGGTCAGATTTGCCAAATGGAGGGCGAGGAAGAGCTTTGTATGCGTCTCTGTGTGTGGAGTAAAGGTGGTCCAGAGTTATTTTTCCCTCTGGTTGCACATTTAACATGCTGATAGAAATTTGGTGAAATGGATTTAAATTTCCCTGCATTAAAGTCCCCGGCTACTAGGAGCGCCGCCTCTGGGTGAGCGTTTTCTTGTTTGCTTATGGCGGAATACAGCTCATTCAATGCTGTCTTCGTGCCAGCCTCAGTCTGTGGTGGTATGTAAACAGTGTGTTCTGTGTGATAATACGGTGTTTTCTATGTGACAATACGGTGTGTTCTATGTGATAATACGGTGTGTTCTATGTGACAATACGGTGTGTTCTATGTGACAATATGGTGTGTTCTATGTGACAATACGGTGTGTTGTATGTGACAATACGGTATGTTCTATGTGATAATACGGTGTGTTCTATGTGACAATACGGTGTGTTGTATGTGACAATACGGTATGTTCTATGTGATAATACGGTGTGTTCTATGTGACAATACGGTGTGTTCTATGTGACAATACGGTGTGTTGTATGTGATAATACGGTGTGTTCTATGTGACAATACGGTGTGTTGTATGTGACAATACGGTATGTTCTATGTGATAATACGGTGTGTTCTATGTGATAATATGGTGTGTTCTATGTGACAATACGGTGTGTTGTATGTGACAATACGGTATGTTCTATGTGATAATACGGTGTATTCTATGTGACAATACGGTGTGTTCTATGTGACAATACGGTGTGTTGTATGTGATAATACGGTGTGTTTTATGTGATAATACAGTGTGTTCTATGTGATAATACAGTGTGTTCTATGTGATAATATGGTGTGTTCTATGTGATAATATGGTGTGTTCTATGTGATAATACAGTGTGTTCTATGTGATAATTCAGTGTGTTCTACGTGATAATACAGTGTGTTCTATGTGTGTTGAATGTGTCCAGGTACAGAAGACACCCGTCTGAATAATGAGTGTAACAGTAAGCCAGTGTGTCCTGCTAAGTGTCGCTGTGAAGCTAACGTAGTGGACTGCTCTAACCTCCGCCTCACCAAGTTCCCCGAACACCTACCTGCCTCTACCACCGAGCTGTAAGGACACACACACAGTATAATGTTATCTATTGCTGCTTTCTGTCTGTTCTCTGAGAGTTTTCTCCTCCTGTCTCAGTCGTCTCAACAACAATGACATCTCAGTGCTGGAAGCCACCGGTGTCTTCAAGACCCTCTCTCAGCTCAAGAAAATGTACGCTCTCTCAATTTAAATCTGAAGTGTTAAGTTAACCACCATTGTTGATTTTTTGTGGTATTAATTCATCAGATTTATTCATAAACATTTTAATAATAATATAATATGAATAATAGAATTAATAAACATACTGTAGCTGCTGATAAGGTGTAACAAGGCATAATATTTCAAACAAATATCTAAAAGGCATTCATATCTATTCATTAGTAACCATAAAAGGCCACTTGTCTTGTATGTTATTGGATAATTCAGTTGACTGTTGGTTTGTTGTTTGTAACAAGCGTAATCTGTGTTTTTCAGTAACCTTAGTAACAACAAGATCTCAGAGATCGAGGACGGAGTGTTTGAGGGGGCAGGGTCTGTCGTGGAGCTCCACCTGACAGCCAATCACCTGGACTCTGTCAGAGGGACAATGTTCAGGGGCATGGGCGGCCTACGCATGCTGTGAGTTAGCACCATCATCATCATCATCATTATTATCAGCATCATCATTATTATCATTTTTATTATCAGCATCATCGTCATTATCATCATCATCATCATTATCATCAATCAGTCAAATGTATTTATAAAGCCCTTTTTTTATCAGCAGATGTCACAGAGTGCTGTACAGAAACCCAGCCTAAAACCCCAAACAGCAAGCAATGCAGGTGTAGAAGCACGGTGGCTAGGAAACACTCCCTAGAAAGGCAGGAACCTAGAGAGGAACCAGGCTCTGAGGGGTCAGTCCTCTTCTGGTTGTGCCGGGTGGAGATTATAACAGAACATGGCCAAGATGTTCATACGTTCATAGATGACCAGCAGGGTCAAATAATAATAATCACAGTGGTTGTAGAGGGTGCAACAGGTCAGCACCTCAGGAGTAAATGTCAATTGGCTTTTCATAGCCGATCATGAAAAGTCAAAAACAGTAGGCCCGGGACAAGGTAAGCACGTCCTGTGAACAGGTCAGTGTTCCATAGCCGCAGGCAAAACAGTTGAAACTGGAGCAGCAGCACGACCCGGTGGACTGGAGACTGCAAGGAGTCATCAGGCCAGGTAGTCCTGAGGCATGGTCCTAGGGCTCAGTTCCTCTGAGAGAAGAGAAAGAGAAAGAGAGAGAGAATTAGAGGGAGCCTACTTAAAATCACACAGGATA
This sequence comes from Brachymystax lenok tsinlingensis, assembly GCA_030435695.1. Classification (NCBI taxonomy): domain Eukaryota; kingdom Metazoa; phylum Chordata; class Actinopteri; order Salmoniformes; family Salmonidae; genus Brachymystax; species Brachymystax lenok. Next base: position 32,038,550 of record CM059812.1, on the reverse strand, counting down.
CCGGATAAGACAGGAGAAAGACTCCAGATATAACAGACTGACCATAGCCCCACGATACATAAACTATTGCAGCATATCATCATCACCAGCATTATCATCGTAATTATCATTATCAGCATCATCATCATTATTATCATTATCATGATCATCATCGTTTTCATAGTCACCATTGTCATCTTCATCATAATTATTATCATCAATTATTTAAGTAATAAGGCCCGAGGGGGTGTGGTTTATGGCCAAATATACCACGACTAACAGCTGTTCTTATGCACAACGCACTGCGGAGTGCCTGGACACAATCCTTAGCTGTGGTATATTGGCCATATACCACAAACCCCCGATGTGCCTTATTGCTATTTGTCGTGGAAATTCATACTGTCATTTCTTCAAACGATCATCTTTATTTGATATCGATTTAATTATTGAAATAATGAAACTGGTCAACCCAAAAGTCTTGAAGGATAATTGTCGTCATCAATATAAAATGCTGTCTTCACAATGACTACAGTGTCTCTGTGTCTCTCTGTGTGTTGTAGGATGTTGAGGAACAACCGTATCAGCTGTATCCACAACGGCAGCTTCACTGGTCTGACCAACGTCCGCCTGTTGTCTCTCTATGACAACCAGCTCCACACCATAATGCCTGGGGCCTTCGACACACTGCCCAACCTCTCTACACTGTAAGACACACATACACACATTCACACATTTTCCTTGAAGAGTTTTAGAAGTCTGTTATAGACTGACTGCATCTTTCTCTCTCTCTCTCTCTCTCTCTCTCTCTCTCTCTCTCTCTCTCTCTCTCTCTCTCTCTCTCTCTCTCTCTCTCTCTCTCTCTCTCTCTCGCTATTTCTCTCCCCCCCTCCCCACCTCTCTCTCTTCCCACCACCTCTCTCCCTCCCTCCCTCCCACCTCTCTCTCTTTCTCCCTCCCTCCCTCTTCCTCTCTTCCTCCCTCCCTCTCTCTCCCTCAGGAACCTGTTGGCCAACCCGTTTAATTGTGACTGTCGTCTGGCGTGGTTGGGGGCGTGGCTTCGTTCGAGACGAATCGTAACGGGGAACCCTCGCTGCCAGAGCCCCTCCTTCCTCAGAGAGATCCCACTACAAGACGTAGCAGCACCAGACTTCCGCTGCGAGGACGGTACGACACTCACGGACTCACGCAGAAACACACATCACACACAAGGACACATAGAGATTTTATAATTTCATTGATCGAAAGTGATATAAGTATATTCAATAGTCTCCCTTCTCTCCCAGGTGCAGTATTGGAGGAGAGTAGCTGTGTAGCTCGTCCTCAGTGTCCCAGTGAGTGTACCTGTACAGAGACGGTGGTCCGCTGTAGTAACAAACACCTCCAGGCCCTGCCCAGGGGGTTGCCCCGCAACGTCACTGAACTGTAAGTCACAGACTGGGGTTAGAGGTCAGGGCAAGGGGGCAGGAGACAAAAGGAAGGGTGCTAGGGGTTAGAGATCTGCAATACACTTTTCTTACATGCTCAGTTCACCAGTTAGCACTTAGTTATATAACGTATTACCTGTGTAATAGGTAGGTATAACCCTATAGTCTGTTCTGGCTAGGACAAGGCTTACTGACTAATAGGTAGGTATAGCCCTATAGTCTGTTCTGGCTAGGACAAGGCTTACTGACTAATAGGTAGGTATAGCCCTATAGTCTGTTCTGGCTAGGACAAGGCTTACTGACTAATAGGTAGGTATAACCCTATAGGCTGTTCTGGCTAGGACAAGGCTTACTGACTAATAGGTAGGTATAACCCTATAGTCTGTTCTAGCTAGGACAAGACTTACTGACTAATAGGTAGGTATAACCCTATAGGCTGTTCTGGCTAGGATAAGGCTTACTGACTAATAGGTAGGTATAACCCTATAGGCTGTTCTGGCTAGGATAAGGCTTACTGACTAATAGCTAGTATAATGTAGTTACTTTGTTTAACCACAGTGTCCTCCTCCTCCTCTTCCTCTCAGGTATCTGGATGGGAACCAGTTCAGCATGGTGCCCAGAGAACTGTCCACCTTCAAACACCTGCAGCTGGTGTGAGTTAACCATTACTGTCTGTTAGTGTGTCTGGTGTTAACCATTACTGTCTGTTGTGTCTGTTACTGCATGGTCAGTGGTGTGTACTGTGTTAGTGATCCTCTCACTGATACTGTACTGTACAACAGTGTACTGTGCCCTAGTGGTCATCATCCATGGTCCTGGTTCCTACAGAGTGTACAGGCTGTTGTTACAGCCCAGCACAACAGACCTTCATTAGCTTAGTCGGTTGTTTTAGAGCTGTGCTGGAACAAAAACATGCACACAGTGTAGTTCTCTAGGACCAGGATTGTTCTAGAGGTCTCTCTACAGTCCGATTTGTAACCATGACCACCAGGGGGCAATATGGAGCCTGCTCTGTACTTGACTCCACTCCAGTCAACAATCCACAATCCACCAGCTCATAGCTACCTCTGATAGACTAGTGTGGGTTAATGGTTATTCACTGAACACCTACATTAACACAAAAAGCCTTTATTCTGTTGAGATGGGATATGAAGTGTATAGGAGGAGGGGTTGTTGCTGTGTGTCTGATGATGGGTATTAAACTGCATTAACAGTATGGCTACGTCTCAGATGGCACCCCATTCCCTATGTAGTGCACTACTTTTGACAATGGCCCAGGCTCTGGTCAAAAATAGTGCCCTATAAAGGGAATAGGGTGCCATTTAATTGGGACACAGACTACAGTGCATTCGGAAAGTATTCAGACCCCTTGACTTTTTCCACATTTTGTGATGTTACAGCCTTATTTTAAAACTGTTTCAATCGTTTTTTCCCCCTCATCAATCTAGACACACTACCCCAAAATGACAAAGCAAAAAACAGAAATATCAAATTTACATAAGTATTCAGACCCTTTACTCAGTTCTTTGTTGAAACACCTTTTGCAGCAAATACAGCCTCCAGTCTTTTTGGGTATGTATTTGGGGAGTTTCTCCCATTCCTCTCTGCAGATCCTCTCAAGCTCTGTCAGGTTGGATGGGGAGCGTTGCTGCACAGCTATTGTCAGGTCTCTCCAGAGATCGGGTTCAAGTCTGGGCTCTGGCTGGGCCACTCAAGGACATTCAGAGACTTGTCCCGAAGCCACTCCTGTGTTGTCTTCGTTGTGTGCTTAGGGTCATTGTCCTGTTGGAAGGTGAACTATCGCCCCAGTCTGAGGTCCTGAGCGATCTGGAGCAGGTTTTCATCAAAGATCTCTTTGTACTTGGCTCCATACACCTTTCCCTTGATCATGACTAGTCTCCCAGTCCCTGCCACTGAAAAACATCCCCACAGCATGATGCTGCCACCACCATGCTTCACCGAAGGGATGTTGCCAGGTTTCCTCCAGATGTGATGCTTGGCATTCAGGCCAAAGAGTTCAATCTTGGTTACATCAGAGCAAAGAATCTTGTTTCTCATGTTACTGCAGAGATGGTTGTCCTTCTGGAAGATTCTCCCATCTCCACAGAAGAACTCTGGAGCTCTGTCAGAGTGACCATTGGGTTCTTGGTTACCTCCCAGACCAAGGCCCTTCTGCCCCGATTGCTCAGTTTGGCCAGGCGGCCAGCTCTAGGAAGAGTCTCGGTGGTTCCAAACTTCTTCCATTTAAGAATGATGGAGGCCATTGTGGTCTTGGGGACCTTCAATGCTGCAGAAATGTTTTGGTACCCTCACCCCAGATCTGTGCCTCGACACAATCCTGTCTCGGAGCTCTATGGACAATTCCTTCAAACTCATGGCTCCTTCAAACTTTTGCTCTGACATGCACTGTCAACTGTGGGAACTTATATGGACAGGTGTGTGCCTTTCCAAATCATGTCCAATCAACGGAATTTACCACAGGTGGACTCCAATCAAGTTGTAGAAACATCTCAAGGATGATCAGTGAAAACAGGATGCAGCTGAGCTCAATTTGGAGTCTCATAGCAAAGGGTCTGAAAACTTATGTAAATACGTTTAAAAAAGAGAAAAAGAATAATTCGAAAAAAAGATATAATATTTTCAGTTTGTCATCACAGGGTATTGTGTGTAGATTGCTGAGGAAAAATATATATTTAATCCATTTTAGAATACGTCTTTAACGTAACAAAATGTGGAGAAAGTCAAGGGGTCTGAATACTTTCCGGAAGGCACTGTATGTGGATCTAACTGGATAACTAAAGTAGTGATTGTTTTTTTTTATGAAGTCATTCTGTTAAAGTAGTGATTGTTTTTAACCCTTGTTGTTCCAGAGATCTGAGTAACAACAGAATCAGCTCCCTGTCTGACTCTTCCTTCTCCAATATGAGCCAGCTCACCACCCTGTGAGACACACACACACACACACACACAGGGAAAAACAAACCCACACCCCATTATTCGAATGACAATTATCTGGAAAAAAATAATAAGAAAAACAATTGTATTATTTCAATACATGTATTCTTTTGGAATAAAATTAAATACTTCACCTCATGTTCATCATCCTCACACTGTATCTGAACTAGTGTACTGGCATAGAATGTCATATTAGAACTGTAGAATGTTCATCATCAACACACTGTATCTGAACTAGGGTACTGTCATAGAATGTCATATTAGAACTGTGGAATGTTCTTCATGTAATAAGTGTCTCTGTGTGTGTTATTCTCCTGACTGTGTTCTAGCATCCTGAGTTACAACTCTCTACGCTGCATCCCTCCTCTGGCCCTGGCTGGACTACGCTCTCTCAGACTACTGTAAGGACCGAACCACCCACCCACCCACACACACAACCACACCCACCCACACACACACTAATAACACGTTTTGTGTTTCTCTGTCCCAGATCTCTTCATGGTAACGACATCTCTGAACTACAGGAGGGGATCTTCAGTGATGTGGCCTCCCTGTCTCACCTGTGAGTGTGTGTGTGTGTTTCCTGTGTGTATTTGTCACGTGTGTGTGCGCGTTATCCCACTCAGCACGCTTAGCATTGACCGACTGCACCCTCTCTATCTCCTATCTGTGTCAGAGTCAAGTGCTTTCCCAGTCAGAGGGCATGGTATTGGATTGGGAATAAAGACACGCATGACTGAGGGCGTGTGTGTGTGTGTCTCTTCAGTGGTGTGTTCGATGAAGCCTGACCTGTCTGGGACAAGCTAAAAGGGTCGGAGTGGAGGGAGGAGAGGAGGGAAGGATTGATGGAGGAGAGGGAGGGAGGGAGGGAGGGAGGGAGGGAGGGAGGGAGGGAGGGAGGGAGGGAGGGAGGAGGGAGGGAGGGAGGGAGGGAGGGAGGGAGGGAGAGAGAGATCGTGTCACTACAGAGGTCCATGTCTGTTGACCTCGTATTGAGAGTAAAGAGAGAAACAGGGGATACAGAAGGTTAGCCTGGGTTATTAATGTAATACTCTACCGCACATACTGACACATCTATTTCCATTGATGTACTGTAACATGCGGTGGTCCAGTGGTTCCCATACATTCAACATCACTGAATAGAAACATGTCATTTTTTTTGATGCAGATCCTTTCAGAGGTTAATTATAGTGTTGTATGTGGAGGAACTGCCCCCAGAACAGGTTGCTATCCTATGACAACTTTCAACACAAATGTTCTGATTCCCTTCCTATTCAGTCTCTCATGTTAAAGTGATGGAACTCAACTGATTCCCTTCCTATTCAGTCTCCATGTTAAAGTGATGGAACTCAGCTGATTCCCTTCCTATTCAGTCTCCATGTTAAAGTGATGGAACTCAGCTGATTCCCTTCCTATTCAGTCTCTCATGTTAAAGTGATGGAACTCAACTGATTCCCTTCCTATTCAGTCTCTCATGTTAAAGTGATGGAACTCAACTGATTCCCTTCCTATTCAGTCTCTCATGTTAAAGTGAAGGAACTCAACTGATTCCCTTCCTATTCAGTCTCTCATGTTAAAGTGAAGGAACTCAACTGATTCCCTTCCTATTCAGTCTCCATGTTAAAGTGATGGAACTCAGCTGATTCCCTTCCTATTTAGTCTCTCATGTTAAAGTGAAGGAACTCAACTGATTCCCTTCCTATTCAGTCTCCATGTTAAAGTGATGGAACTCAACTGATTCCCTTCCTATTCAGTCTCTCATGTTAAAGTGATGGAACTCAACTGATTCCCTTCCTATTCAGTCTCCATGTTAAAGTGATGGAACTCAACTGATTCCCTTATATATTGCAGCTTTGTATCTTAGACTGCTCTGAGGCAAGAGGACTCCCTCTTGTGATAGTTGAAAGTATTACACCACATTCAGACCATGCCTGTACTTGTCTACCTGACTTTCATCTGAATTGGCTGTCTGATTGATTAATTGACTGACTGACCTTAACCCTTCCACCCTGACATCTGACCTCTAACCCCCAGGGCAATCGGTGCCAACCCCCTGTACTGTGACTGTCGTCTGCGCTGGTTGTCTGACTGGGTGAAGAGTGGGTACAAGGAGCCTGGCATCGCCCGCTGTGCCGGACCAACGGGCATGGAGGGAAAACTGCTGCTCACCACACCTGAGACCAAGTTTGAATGTCTGGGTAAGAGTGGGAGAGGAGGGAGGGAGGGACTGGCTTTTGTAAGGCGAAGAGGGAGAGATGGGAGTGAGAGAAATGGATTAAAGGAGTGTAAAAGAAGGGATAGAATATGGCGATAGAAGGGGTGAGAAAATAGAAAGGTACAGGAGGAGGAATAGAAAGAAAATCCAATAATGAGAGAGTGAGAGAGTCAATAGAAAAAGGAGTGAAAGGTCATCTCTTCTTATTTTCATTGGACCCCAGAAAGATGGCATCAGCTAGTAGGGACCCTAGTTCCAATTGTTCTTCTCTCCGTCCCCAGGTCCAGTGGAGACATCTGTCCAGGCTAAGTGTAGTCCATGTGTGTCTGGGCCCTGTCAGAACCGCGGTGTGTGTCAGTCTGACCCTGTAGAACTCTACACATGTGTGTGTGCACCCGGCTTCACGGTAAGAACCCACCACTGTCCCCAATCATAGCAGAACACTGATCTATTCAACTAATCCAGTTATACACAGTGAGATAAACCTGTACCCAATACAACAGGATATGACTGGATGGAGTGATTTTATGTCACTCTAAAATCCTCTAAAATGTATAATTATAGTAGAGAATACCCTATTTAAAATAGTAATAACATGTATTATTATAGTAGAGAATACCCTATTGAATCCTGTACCCAATATAACAGGATATGACTGGATGGAGTGGTTTTATGTCACACAATGCTGTTTTGATACTCGTCTAAAATGTATTATTATAGTAGAGAATACCCTATTTAAAATAGTAATAACATGTATTATTATAGTAGAGAATACCCTATTGAAAATAGTAATAACATGTATTATTATAGTAGAGAATACCCTATTTAAAATATTAATAACATGTATTATTATAGTAGAGAATACCCTATTTAAAATAGTAATAACATGTATTATTATAGTAGAGAATACCCTATTTAAAATAGTAATAACAAGTATTATTATAGTAGAGAATACCCTATTGAAAATAGTAATAACATGTATTATTATAGTAGAGAATACCCTATTTAAAATAGTAATTGTAGCTCCCTCCAGTAACCACGAGCACAACCGTTCCTTGATTTTAACTGGCGGTTTTATTCTGTGGTTTTAGTCAGAATGATCACCTTCGTGAGAACTATAAAGTAAATGAAAATACAGTTAAGCACACTTACAACTTTGTCTTACGAGTGGCTTATTAGCTTGATAGAACTCTGAAGTGCTTACATACATAAACAGTTTAGCCGGAGCTATAACTGTCACGTCCAGGCCTGAAAAGACAGGCTGGCGTGTTTTTGTTTTGGTGTAGGGTTTTTTATGTTCTAGGTGTTCTATTTCTATGTTGGGGTAATGGTTCCTAATTAGAGGCAGCTGTGTGTCGTTGTCTCTAATTGGGAACCATATATATGTTTGGGGTTTTCAGTTAGGTTTTGTGGGTTATTGTTTGATCATAGCTTGTTCTTTGTGTTTGAGTTACGCGTTCAACATTCACGATCTTCAAGTTCACGTTCTGTTTGTTGTTTACCCAGTTACGTTCAGATTAAAAATGTATACTGGAAGCATCGCTGCGTCTTGGTCTGTCAATTATGAAGATCGTGACAATAACAGTATCAGATTAAACACATTAAAAGGAAAAATACCTAATTGGCTGCTTATTACAGAAGGGAGGAAATCAAACTTCACATGTATTATTCCTGGAATGAATTCACGCTTCATCTTTAATTATTATAGCGTTACCATCCTAACAAACACACTTCAATCTTACGAACTACACCCGAAGACATGAAAACTTAGCTAACACAGCGCGGGATTGCCTTCCCTCCAAAATGTGTGTTGCTACGATAATAATCCCCGTTGCAACAGTTATTAGCCACTTAGTTCCGCTTGTCTTATCATTTCCCCCGCATAGCGAACACGTAAACAATTCAAACAAAAAACAGCAACATAAACTTACAGGTTAATTGTCAGTTACACTCCCACCAATCACCAGTGATTTCTGTGAACAGGGTCTGCGGGTTTCTTAATCAGCTTCCAGGAGGGTGACTGTCTTATGGATGGGCCTTTCCAGATAGGTGGGTTTGGCGGTGGGTTTGGCGATGCGTTTACCTCTCTCATCCTGGGTTGAGTCGCTGATCAGTAACTTGAATCTTCTCAGCCGGCCATCCTGTCCAGGGTACACTTCTGTAACCTTTGCCAATTTCCACTGGTTGCGAGGTGCAGTATCATCTTGCAAGATGACAATGTAATTAATCCTTGCGTTTCTTCTGTCTTTATTCCATTTCTGTCTGTGTTGGAGGTTTAGGAGGTACTCTTTCTTCCACCTTGTCCAGAATTCATTGGCTAAGAATTGTACTCTGCGCCATCTCTTGCGGAGATAACGATCTTCCTTGATGAACTGTCCAGGTGGTGGTAAGATAATTGTGGACTTCATTGTCAAGATGTGATTTGGTGTGAGAGGTTCTGGACCTAATGGATCATTCAGATATTCAGTAGTTAGGGGTCTACTATTTAAAATCACCATGACTTCATAGAGAAAGGTACGCAGAGAATCGCTGTCGAGTCTTCCGTCTGACAGATCAAGAATGGATGATAAGACACTTCGTATCGTGCGGATTTGCCTTTCCCAAACACCACCCATGTGACTTGAAGATGGGGTGTTCATGATAAACTCGCATCCAAGCCCATTCAGTCGTTCTTGATCCATTTCTTTCAGGGCGTCCACAAACTCACGTCTTGCACCAATGAAGTTGCTGCCTTGATCACATCTGATTTGACGAACATTACCACATATGGCAATGAATGAACGCAGGGCATTGATAAAGGCATCGGTGGTTAAGTCATCAAGCATTTCAATGTGGACTGCTCGAGAGCCCATGCAAGTGAGTATGAGCCCATAATGCTTTAACTCTCTTCTTCCGTCCTTGGCATGGAAAGGTCCAAAGCAGTCCATCCCACAGTATGTGAAGGGAGGCGTGGTCTCCATGCGTTCCTTTGGAAGATCTGCCATCCTTTGCTCTTCTGTACATCTTCTGAATTTCCTGCATTTTACACATTTGTAGATGTGAGAGGAAACTGCATTGCTGCATCCTAGGATCCATATACCGTTGGCTCGCAGCTCATTGATCGTCATTCCACGTCCTTGGTGTCGTACTCTTTCATGATAGTGCTTGATGAGCAGCACTGACAAGTAGCTATCTCTTGGCAGTATTGCAGGATGCTTCACATCGGAATGAAGAGTTGCATGAGCCAAGCGACCTCCCACCCTGAGGATACCTTGCTCATCCAGAAATGGACTCAATTTATGCAACTTGCTTGCTTTATCTTTGGTCTTGATGTCTTTCTGGTGCCTAAGGTTGTGTATCTCATGGGAGAAGGATGCTTCTTGAACCATCTTTATAATGGTGAGGTCTGCCTCTCTCCTTTCTTGTATGTTTGTAGCTTCACTGGACTTCAGTTTTAAGCCCATGGCTTCCTTGACACGTCGCTTTAGCCTGGCAATAGCTTTCACCACTCTTGCCCAGTCGGAGAACTTGTGAAGGTGATCTAGTAACGATCTTTCTTCCTTTGCCTGGGTATCATGGACCAGGGATTTCTGCAGCTCTAGGTCGTTGTCTGAGATCTCTCCCACCTTGACTTGTCCTTTGGGAAGTTCTTCCTGCCAAAGAAAGTCTGGACCTGTGAACCAGTTGGAAGCTATGAGCTGTTCTGATGTGAGACCTCTGGAAGCGTGATCCGCAGGATTCTCTTCAGAGGTCATATATCTCCATTGTTTGGGACCTGTGCTTTGCTTAATGCGTTTAATACGGTTAGCTACAAAGATGTGGAATCTTCTGGCTTCATTGTTGATGTAGCCAAGAACTACCTTTGAGTCTGTCCAGAAGTATTCCTGTAGCCCTTGTATCTCTAGCTCCTTTTTGAGCATGTCACTTATTCTAACAGCTACCACCGCTGCTGAGAGTTCCAGTCGTGGTATGGTCGTAACCTTGGAAGGGGCGACTCTCGACTTCCCCATAACTAGGGAGCAATGAACTTCTGCTGGTGTGCTGATTGTTCCGAGGTATGAGCACTCTCCATAACCTGAGGTACTAGCGTCGGAGAAGTGATGGAGCTCATGACTCTGCACTTCCTTGAAACTTGATGGCAAGTAGCCTCGTTGGATCCTTACTTCAGACAAGTTTTGTAGACCTTGGAGCCAGAGTTCCCACTGGGAACGTAGGTCATCTGGAAGGGGGTCATCCCAGTCAATCTTGTCACGACACATCTGCTGCAAAATCTGCTTCCCTGCCAGGACAAAGGGTGCCACAAACCCAAGCAGATCATATACAGAGGCTACTGTAGACAACACTCCTCTTCTTGTGAGGGGGCGCTCCTTGACAATTACTCTAAACTGGAACTCGTCTGATGCGACACACCACAGTACACCAAGTGCCCTCTCCATGTGTGGTTCACCCAGAGCCATATCCAGGTCTTTGGCACCCTCGTCACGTTCTTCCTCAGGAATTGCGGCTATAACTTCCTTGCTGTTAGAGATAAACTTGTGCAACCGAAGTTTTCCGATGCTGCAAAGCTCCCTTGCTTCTTTCACCAGCTGGGATGCTTCAGCTTCAGACGATACGCTCGTCAACCCATCATCAACATAAAAGTTCCTTTCTATGAACTGGATAGACTTCTCGCTGAAGCTTCCTCGTCCTTCAGCAGCAAGATGTTTGAGACCATAGTTGGCGCAACCAGGAGATGAAGCTGCGCCGAACAAGTGGACTTTCATGCGATACACTGCGGGTTGAGACTCTAGATCTCCGTTCTCCCACCAAAGGAACCGCAGATAATCTTGGTCTTCTGCTTTCACATGAAACTGGTGGAACATGCGCTCTTTGTCACACATTATTGCGACTGGACCCTTACGAAAACGGAAAAGGACACCAGCAATGTGTTTGTCAACTCTGGACCGGTAAGGAGATGGTCATTAAAGGACGTCTCTCGAAACTTCGCTAAACAGTCAAAGACGACTCTTATCTTCCCAGGCTTTTGTGGGTGATAAACCCCATGGTGTGGGATGTACCATGCTGGATGCTTGTTCATTTCCTCCTCAGAGACCTTCTCAGCATCACCGCAGGCTATGGTGTCTTCCATGAATGCTGTGTAGTCCTTGTAGTACTGCTTGTCTCTCCTTAGCCTCCTTTCCAGGCACTTGAGACGGTGAACTGCACATATCTTATTGTTCGGCAGGTTGGGTCTTTCTTCCTTAAACGGCAGCGGCATCTCGTAATGTCCATTGTCCTTGCGTCTGATGCCCGCTTTCATTTTTGTCAGGAACTGGATATCCTCTTGAGATATGAGCTCCTCCTCTGCAGCTCTCTCGTTGAAGTCTGATTCAAGAGTCTTGATAATGTCCATTGCTGTGATTACCTCTCTTACGTGTGTTCTACAAACATAGTGCACTTGATTTGTGAGGTTGGAAGAAGGTTGAAGACTTGGCATCACCTGTCTAACGATAACCTGATGACTTACTCCAATAGCGTCGCCATAGTCGATACATGGGTTTCCATAGCCGACGCTCCAGCCAAGGCCTGTTCTCTGAGCAAAAGGCTGATTTCCCTTACCAGACACAACCTCTCTTGGAAGGAGAGCCTGGGAGCAGTTGTAGCCAATTAAGAGACCGACATCACAGCTCTGTTGAGGAGCAATCTCCTCTGCAATGTGATCAAGATGAGACCATGCTCTTGCAGACTCTGGAGTAGGAATATGATCTCTGTTTGCTGGAATAAACTCTCTTGAGTAGGTCGTTGGCAGAGGGATTTTCTTTTCCAAGTAAAACCCTCTAACCCTCTGCAAACCAGACAGCTTCTGGCAGGGCACGATGGTATTCCTTGAAGCTATTGTAGAGAGTTTCAGTTGTACTGGCTCCTTCTTTGTATTGAGAGCTTTTGTTGTATCTTCAAGGATAAAGGTGGTGTCGCTCTGGGTGTCAAGAAGTGCATACACGAGAACTTCACGATCTGGCTCGCTTGTGGTTGACACCCATACTGGAATGATTGTGGAGGTGTGAGTGTTGTTAACGTCCCTTACGACTCTGTTAGAAACGGCCTCACTTGACGTTCTTGTCCCCTTATCTTGTGGGGGCTCTGTCTTCCTATCCCTTGACCTTTCTTTAGTACGATCTTCATGCAGGCAGGATGGATGCCTCCTCTGACACGTGTCACAGATGTTCCTGTTATCACAATCCTTCGAACGATGCCCAGGCCTTAAACATCCGAAGCACAATTTATTCTCTTGAACAAACTTCTGTCGCTCTGCAGTGGGATTATCCAAGAACTTCCAACATTTGTGGAGACTGTGACCTGACTTCTCACAGAAGACACAACTAGTAACAGTATCTTTCTCATCAGAGTTAGTTGCTAATACCCTTGCTCCAGGGCTTTGAATCCTTGGCATCTTAGGTTTTCCATCTTCACTTGGTTTCAAAGCATGAAGGGATGTTACAGGATTGCAAGCGATCTTGGCTTCTCTCGTGAGAAACTTCACAAACTGACTGAAGCTAGGAAAGGTCTCAGTTTCTTCTAAGATGTCTATGACCTTTCTATTCCATCTTGAAGTTAGCCAATCTGGAAGTTTAGCGAGGATCTTTTGGTTTTCATTACAGTCATTAAGCACCTCCAGGCCCTTATTCTGAGACATAGCAGCCTCACAGCTGCGAAGAAAATCTACAAGGTCTCTAAGTTCAAGACTGTCCTTGGATCCTGTCTAGGGCCATGCATTGAGCTTATCTCTGAAGGACTTGGCGATGAGGAATTTGTTTCCGTACCTTTCTTCAAGAATGGTCCACGCAGCATGGTAGGCTGACTCTGTTCCTAACATAAAGTAACTTTCGATGGCTTTCTTGGCAGGCCCACCGACATATTTTCTTAAGTAGTATATCTTCTCAGTTGCTGGTATGCTCTTCCTGTCTATCAGAGTCTGAAAAGAGACCTTCCAGTCCGTGAATGAGAGTGGTTCTCCAAAGAATGTTACTGGTTCTGGTATGGGGAGGGGGCTTTCACTGATGGATTCCGCTAGTAACCTGAACATGGTCTTGGTGCCATCTTCTTGTTGTGTGCTTGTTACAACATGTTGTGGTGAGAGACTGTGAAATGAGACACTTCTGTGCATGGCTTCTTTCAAAGATTTGCAGTTAGAGAGTGGTTCCCTCATCTCGTCCTCTGAGTTTACATCTTGCTCATACACTTGCATCCGCGCCTTGGCAGCATTTAGTTTCTTGAGCACTTCTAGGCGCTCAAGATCTCTACGCTTGTCTTCTAGTGTCTTTCGTCTGGCAGCATTTTCTACCTCTAACTTGATTCGCAGCCTAGCTTCTTCTAAGCTGCGTTTCATAGCCTCAGCTTCTTGCTCCGCTGTCCTCTTCTTATCTTCATCTTTGAGTCTCTGAAGCTCTTCTAGTTGGCGTTCTTGCTTAACCATTACTTCTAGAGCTGCTTGGTTAGCAGCAACTTCCGCCACAGCCTCTTGTCTCTTGACAGATGACACGCTTGAGCGTCTGGAGGTGACCTTTGAGTTGCTTTGAGACTGGGAGGAAGCATTTGAGGGCAGATAGTTGAGACTTGACTTATGTGAGGGTTTGGACATGCACAAGGAATTGCTGTCATTCCAGTGCAGCTCTATCTTGTTACTTTGACCTTCTTCCCTGCCCTTTAAATGACACCTCACAGTGTCGATAATAGACCTATTAACTGCTTTCCCCAATCTCAACCCTGCGGCGTATATCATTGTCGGGAATGTCGCAACATAAACTTGTCAGTTACAGTAATAATATGTATTATTACAGTAGAGAATACCCTATTTAAAATAGTAATAACATGTATTATTACAGTAGAGAATACCCTATTGAAAATAGTAATAAAATGGATTCTTATGGTAGAGAATACCCTATTGAAAATAGTAATAAAATGAATTATTATGGTAGAGAATACCCTATTGAAAATAGTAATAAAATGTATTATTATAGTAGAGAATACCCTATTGAAAATAGTAATAAAATGTATTATTATAGTAGAGAATACCCTATTTAAAATAGTAATAACATGTATTATTACAGTAGAGAATACCCTATTGAAAATAGTAATAAAATGAATTATTATGGTAGAGAATACCCTATTTAAAATAGTAATAACATGTATTATTACAGTAGAGAATACCCTATTGAAAATAGTAATAAAATGTATTATTATAGTAGAGAATGCCCTATTGAAAATGTGTGTGTGTGTGTGTGTGTGTGTGTGTGTGTGTGTGTGTGTGTGTGTGTGTGTGTGTGTGTGTACTACAGGGTAAATACTGTGAGACTCCAGTAGATGTGTGTGCCAGTAACCCATGCACCAATGGAGGAACCTGCATCAGTGACGAACAGACAAGGAGATTCAGGTAGCACATATATACACACACAATGGGCCCACACTACACACACACACTGGGCCCACACTACACACACACATAAACACACAAACAGGGGCGCAGCTTTTGCTAAGGATGGTGAAAACATTCTGTAAATTGAATTTTTGTCCCCCCCCTTTAGGACCATGCGGACGCCTCCGAGTGGTCGGGTAGGCTGTTTGGAGTGTTTATCTGACTGGATAAAAACATTTAAAAAATGATGTCCCCCCAACTTCTAAAACCAAAGTTGCGCCCCTGCACACACACACATACACACATAAACACACACTGACCAGTGTTTCCCCTCTCTAGTTGTTCATGCCTGGTGGGTTTCCATGGCTCCTTCTGTGAGGTGGATGTAGATGACTGTGAGGACCACGGATGTGAGAATGGCGCTACCTGTGTGGACGGAGTAGGCAACTACACCTGCTTCTGTCCTCCCTTCTACATAGGTATGATATATAGACATTCCATAGAGATTCTATAGATATTCTAAAGACATTCTCTCTAGACATTCTATAGACATTCTCTCTAGACATTCTAAAGACATTCTCTCTAGGCATTCTAAAGACATTCTCTCTAGGCATTCTAAAGACACTCTCTCTAGACATTCTCTCTAGGCATTCTCTCTAGACATTCTCTCTAGGCATTCTCTCTAGACATTCTAAAGGCATTATCTCTAGGCATTCTAAAGACATTCTCTCTAGGCATTCTAAAGACATTCTCTCTAGGCATTCTAAAGACATTCTCTCCAGACATTCTAAAGACATTCTTTCCAGACATTCTAAAGACATTCTCTGTAGACATTCTAAAAACATTCTCTCTAGACATTCTCTCTAGGCATTCTCTCTGGACATTCTCTCTAGACATTCTATAGACATTCTAAAGACATTCTCTCTAGACAGTCTAAAGACATTCTCTCGAGACAGTCTAAAGACATTCTCTCTAGACATTCTAAAGACATTCTCTCTAGACATTCGATAGACATTCTCTCTAGACATCCTAAAGACATTCTCTCTAGACAGTCTAAAGACATTCTCTCTAGACAGTCTAAAGACATTCTCTCGAGACAGTCTAAAGACATTCTCTCTAGACATTCTAAAGACATTCTCTCTAGACATTCTATAGACATTCTCTGTAGACATTTTAAAGACATTCTCTCTAGACATTCTAAAGACATTCTCTCTAGACATTCTCTCTGGACATTCTCTCTAGACATTCTATAGACATTCTCTCTAGACATTCTAAAGACATTCTCTCTAGACATTCTCTCTAGGCATTCTCTCTAGACATTCTCTCTGGACATTCTCTCTAGACATTCTAAAGACATTCTCTGTAGACATTCTAAAAACATTCTCTCTAGACATTCTTTCTAGACATTTGAAAGACATTCTCTCTAGACATTTGAAAGACATTCTCTAGACATTTGAAAGACATTCTCTATAGACATTCTCTCTAGACAGTCTAAAGACATTCTCTCTAGACATTCTAAAGATATTCTCTCTAGACATTCTATAGACATTCTCTCTAGACATTCTAAAGACATTCTTTCTAGACAGTCTAAAGACATTCTCTCTAGACATTCTAAAGACATTCTCTCTAGACATTCTATAGACATTCTCTCTAGACATTCTATAGACATTCTCTCTAGACATTCTAAAGACATTCTCTCTAGACATTCTAAAGACATTCTCTCTAGACATTCTCTCTGGACATTCTCTCTAGACATTCTATAGACATTCTCTCTAGACATTCTAAAGACATTCTCTCTAGACATTCTCTCTAGGCATTCTCTCTAGACATTCTCTCTGGACATTCTCTCTAGACATTCTAAAGACATTCTCTGTAGACATTCTAAAAACATTCTCTCTAGACATTCTTTCTAGACATTTGAAAGACATTCTCTCTAGACATTTGAAAGACATTCTCTAGACATTTGAAAGACATTCTCTCTAGGCATTCTCTCTGGACATTCTCTCTGGACATTCTCTCTAGACATTCTCTGTAGACATTCTAAAAACATTCTCTCTAGACATTCTCTCTAGACATTTGAAAGACATTCTCTCTAGACATTCTATAGACATTCTCTCTAGACATTCTATAGACATTCTCTCTAGACATTCTATAGACATTCACTCTTGACATTCTAAATACATTCTCTAGACATTATCTCTAGACAGTCTAAAGACATTCTCTCTAGACAGTCTAAAGACATTCTCTCTAGACAGTCTAAAGACATTCTCTCTAGACATTCAATAGACATTCTCTCTAGACATTCTATAGACATTCTCTCTAGACATTCAATAGACATTCTCTCTAGACATTCTTTAGACATTCTCTCTAGACATTCTCTCTAGACATTCAATAGACATTCTCTCTAGACATTCTATAGACATTCTCTCTAGACATTCTAAAGACATTCTCTCTAGACATTCAATAGACATTCTCTCTAGACATTCAATAGACATTCTCTCTAGACATTCTATAGACATTCTCTCTAGACATTCTCTCTAGACATTCAATAGACATTCTCTCTAGACATTCTATAGACATTCTCTCTAGACATTCTAAAGACATTCTCTCTAGACATTCAATAGACATTCTCTCTAGACATTCAATAGACATTCTCTCTAGACATTCTATAGACATTCTCTCTAGACATTCTATAGACATTCTCTCTAGACATTCAATAGATATTCTCTCTAGACATTCTATAGACATTCTCTCTAGACATTCTCTCTAGACATTCAATAGACATTCTCTCTAGACATTCTATAGACATTCTCTCTAGACATTCTAAAGACATTCTCTCTAGACATTCTATAGACATTCTCTCTAGACATTCTCTCTAGACATTCTAAAGACATTCTCTCTAGACATTCAATAGACATTCTCTCTAGACATTCTATAGACATTCTCTCTAGACATTCTATACATTCTCTCTAGACATTCTCTCTAGACATTCAATAGACATTCTCTCTAGACATTCTATAGACATTCTCTCTAGACATTCTATAGACATTCTCTCTAGACATTCTCTCTAGACATTCTATAGACATTCTCTCTAGACATTCTCTCTAGACATTCTAAAGACATTCTCTCTAGACATTCAATAGACATTCTCTCTAGACATTCTATAGACATTCTCTCTAGACATTCTATACATTCTCTCTAGACATTCTCTCTAGACATTCAATAGACATTCTCTCTAGACATTCTATAGACATTCTCTCTAGACATTCTATAGACATTCTCTCTAGACATTCTCTCTAGACATTCTATAGACATTCTCTCTAGACATTCTCTCTAGACATTCTATAGACATTCTCTCTAGACATTCAATAGATATTCTCTCTAGACATTCTATAGACATTCTCTCTAGACATTCTCTCTAGACATTCAATAGACATTCTCTCTAGACATTCTATAGACATTCTCTCTAGACATTCTAAAGACATTCTCTCTAGACATTCTATAGACATTCTCTCTAGACATTCTCTCTAGACATTCTAAAGACATTCTCTCTAGACATTCAATAGACATTCTCTCTAGACATTCTATAGACATTCTCTCTAGACATTCTATACATTCTCTCTAGACATTCTCTCTAGACATTCAATAGACATTCTCTCTAGACATTCTATAGACATTCTCTCTAGACATTCTATAGACATTCTCTCTAGACATTCTCTCTAGACATTCTATAGACATTCTCTCTAGACATTCTCTCTAGACATTCTAAAGACATTCTCTCTAGACATTCAATAGACATTCTCTCTAGACATTCTATAGACATTCTCTCTAGACATTCTATACATTCTCTCTAGACATTCTCTCTAGACATTCAATAGACATTCTCTCTAGACATTCTATAGACATTCTCTCTAGACATTCTATAGACATTCACTCTTGACATTCTAAATACATTCTCTAGACATTATCTCTAGACAGTCTAAAGACATTCTCTCTAGACAGTCTAAAGACATTCTCTCTAGACATTCTAAAGACATTCTCTCTAGACATTCAATAGACATTCTCTCTAGACATTCAATAGACATTCTCTCTAGACATTCTATAGACATTCTCTCTAGACATTCTATAGACATTCTCTCTAGACATTCAATAGACATTCTCTCTAGACATTCTATAGACATTCTCTCTAGACATTCTCTCTAGACATTCAATAGACATTCTCTCTAGACATTCTATAGACATTCTCTCTAGACATTCTAAAGACATTCTCTCTAGACATTCTATAGACATTCTCTCTAGACATTCTCTCTAGACATTCTAAAGACATTCTCTCTAGACATTCAATAGACATTCTCTCTAGACATTCTATAGACATTCTCTCTAGACATTCTATACATTCTCTCTAGACATTCTCTCTAGACATTCAATAGACATTCTCTCTAGACATTCTATAGACATTCTCTCTAGACATTCTATAGACATTCTCTCTAGACATTCTCTCTAGACATTCAATAGACATTCTCTCTAGACATTCTATAGACATTCTCTCTAGACATTCTAAAGGCATTCTCTCTAGACATTCAATAGGCATTCTCTCTAGACATTCTCAAGACATTGTCTATAGACATTCTCTCTAGACATTCTATAGACATTCACTCTAGACATTCTCTCTAGACAAGAGCCATTTTCTCTAGACATTCTATAGACATTCTCTCTAGACATTCTATAGACATTCACTCTTGACATTCTAAAGACATTCACTCTAGACATTCACTCTAGACATTCTCTCTGGACAAGAGCCATTTTCTCTAGACATTCTATAGGCATTCTCTCTAGGCATTCTCTCTAGACATTTTATAGACAATCTCTCTAGACATTCTATAGACATTCTATAGACAGCCTTTAGACATTCTCTCAGGACATTCTATTGACAAAACAGCTCTGGAAACATGATATATAGATACATTACTTTCATAAAGATCATTTTGAATTAATAAACATTTCAAACTAAACATCTCTCTCTCTCTCTCTCTCTCTCTCTCTCTCTCTCTCTCTCTCTCAGGGTTGTTGTGTGAGGAAGAGGAGGATGTGTGTTCTCCTGGTAGAAACCCCTGTCAGCAACACTCTACCTGCAGCAGCACCACTACAGGCCCCAGGTGACTACACACACACACACACACACACACACACACACACACACACACACACACACACACACACACACACACACACACACACACTTGTACATATGTTCATCATGTTCTACGTGTGTGTGTCCAGGTGTGTGTGTGCCCCAGGCTTCGTGGGGGATGACTGCAGTGTGAACTATGATGAGTGTGAGGATCAGGACTGTCAGAACGGAGCGGTGTGTGTGGACCAGGTGGATGGATACACCTGCACCTGCCCTCAGGGGTACAGGTAAGACACACACAGGTGTAAATGTGGGAACTATTAGGGCCCTAGATGTGTCATACTAAGTTGGTCTCTCCTTGTATCAGTACTGTCATACATAAGAGGTGGGTTCATTCAGGGTTCAGTTTGAGGGCCAGCATGTTAACAATTTGAATGAACATTCCTAAATGTTACATTGAAGCTGAAAGTAGCACATTTTTGTATAGATTACTATGGCTTTTTAGCGGCTTTTTAAGTGCAAATGATTTCTATTCTTACTACATGTAACAGAAACACACGTTCACAGCACACTACCTACTCAGACTGGAACACAGAACAAATGGAATGTGTTAGCTAATGTTTGCAAACTATTTCCCTTGTTGAACACAACTCAGGGCTCAAGATGTCTGCATGCTTTGCTCAGGGGTTAGAGCCAGATCGTAGTCCAAACTGTGTGTCCTATGATGTGATCAGTAGTAATTCTCCCCTCCTCTTCCGCCCCCTAGTGGTGAGTTGTGTGAGGTGCCCCCTCCTCCTCCGCCTCCCTGTGAGCGGGCTCGCTGTCAGAACAGCGCCCCCTGTGTGGACAGAGCCGGTACTGCGCTGTGCCAGTGTCTGCCGGGGTTCGAGGGTGTGCGTTGTGAGAAGCTGGTCAGTGTGAACTTCGTGAATAGAGATTCTTATCTACAGCTGTCTGACCTGAAGAACTGGCCTCAGGCCAACATCACACTGCAGGTAATCAAACACTCGCACACACACGAGGGTGACCACATTTAAAACACCCAAATGCAGGACAACGGGATGATTTTGCGGGACAGTGTATCCTAGACATTAATTCCCCCCCCCCACACACACACACACACAAATCTCCCTTCTGCTGCACTGAGCGAGCTAACTGAAGCCACGTAGCGACTCTTTTGCCTCGTGCAAGTGTTGGTGATAAGAGAGACCACTTTTTTAATGAAAATCTGGGAATATTTGGCCAAGGGAATATTTCTGATTGGTCTCAGGGAAGAGTTAGGAAGGGAGGCTTTTCAAACAGGTTTGAGTGAAAAGGCAGCACAGATGTTGAATGAGAAGCTAATGAGCATGGAGAGCCTCACAAGTTTGACGAAATTAATGACCTTATATCTTCCAGTCTAATATGGCTATTTGCATACTAGCTCTTCATTAAACGCACGCTTTTTGTAAGTAGTTAACTGTCCTCTCCAAGTTTATCTGGAATTTACCCCGTACGGATTTAACAAATGTGATTGGTTGACGATATGACATTGGCCTAGGTCCCGTCTTGCGCTTCGCAGAATATCAGATCTCAACAATGATTGGATAAGTGTTTAACATCACCAGCGCCACGTCCTTCTAATATAGTCTCTTGTCATAAGAGCAATGTGACCGCTAAAGATATGGCAATTCTCATCAAATAAATAGGAAGGCTGACTGAAATACAGGACCAATTGACCATTTTGGTAAATTAGTGCTATTTTAATTTGTTTATCAAAAGTGGGACATTATTTTTTTACCTTTATTTTACTAGGCAAGTCAGTTAAGAACATACTCTTATTTTCAATGACGGCCTAGGAACAGTGGGTTAACTGCCTGTTCAGGGGCAGAACAACAGATATGTACCTTGTCAGCTCGGGGATTTGAACTTGCAACCTTTCTAACCACTAGGCTATGCTGCCGCCCCAGGGTAGCGGCGGGACAAAGGGCCAAAATGCCGGACTGTCCCACACAATCCAGGACATGTAGTCACCCTAATGCACACACACACACAGAGAAACACACACACTTATAAACATTCTCACACACACACACTTAAACATTCACACACACATGCCCACACAGACATAGATACAGGCACACACACACACAGATGTGCATACACACACAGAGGAAAACACACGTGTGTACACACACACATTCTGACCCGTGTGTGTGTGTGTTCCCCAGGTGTCGACAGCGGAGGATAACGGTATCCTGCTGTATAATGGAGACAACAAGCCAATGGCTGTGGAGCTCCATGAGGGACATGTTCGAGTCAGCTACGACCCTGGTAGTCAGCCTGGACACACTATCTACAGGTACACACACTATCTACAGGTACCACACTATCTACAGGTACACACACTATCTACAGGTACCACACTATCTACAGGTACACATACTATCTACAGGTACACATACTATCTACAGGTACCACACTATCTACAGGTACCCCACTACCTACAGGTACCCCACTATCTACAGGTACCACACTATCTACAGGTACACACACACTATATACATGTTATATATACACTACCGTTCAAAAGTTTGGGGTCACTTAGACATTTCCTGGTTTTTGAAAGAAAAGCAAATGTTTTGTCCATTAAAATAACATCAAATTGATCAGAAATACAGTGTAGACATTGTTAATGTTGTAAATTACTATTGTAGCTGGAAACGGCAGATTTCTTTATGGAATATCTACATAGGCGTACAGAGGCCCATTATCAGCAACCATCACTCCTGTGTTCCAATGGCACGTTGTGTTAGATAATCCAAGTTAAACATTTTATAAGGCTAATTGATCATTAGAAAACCCTTTTGCAATTATATTAGCACAGCTGAAAACTGTCGTTCTGATTAAAGAAACAATAAAACTGGCCTTCTTTAGACTAGTTGAGTATCTGGAGCATCAGCATTTGTGGGTTTGATTACAGGCTCAAAATGGCCAGAAACAAATAACTTTCTTCTGAAACTCGTCAGTCTATTCTTGTTCTGAGAAATGAAGGCTATTACATGTGAGAAATTCCCAAGAAACTGAAGATCTCGTACAACGCTGTGGACCACTCCCCTTCACAGAGCAGCACTGGCTCTAACCAGAATAGAAAGAGGAGTGGGAGGCCCCGGTGCACAACTTAGCAAGAGGACAAGTACATTAGTGTCTAGTTTGAGAAACAGATGCCTCACAAGTCCTCAACTGGCAGCTTCATTAAATAGTACCCGCAAAACACCAGTCTCAACGTCAACAGTGAAGAGGCGACTCCGGGATGCTGGCCTTCTAGGCAGAGTTGCAAAGAAAAAGACTGGCCAATAAAAATGCAAAATTAAGATGGGCAAAAATAACACAGACACAGGACAGAGGAAGACTGGAAAAAAGTGTTATGGACAGACGAATCTAAGTTTGAGGTGTTCAATTCACGAAGAATATTTGTGAGACGCTGACAAAATTAAAAGATGCTGGAGGAGTGCTTGACGCCATCTGTCAAGCATGGTGGAGGCAATGTGATGGTCTGGGGGGTGCTTTGGTGGTGGTCAAGTGGGAGATTTGTACAGGGTAAAAGGAATCTTGAAGAAGGAAGGCTGTCACACCATTTTGCAACGCCATGCCATACCCTGTGGATGGCGCTTAATTGGAGCCATTTTCCTCCTACAACAGGACAATGACCAAAAGCACAGCTCCAAACTATGCAATAACTATTTAGGGAAGAAGCAGTCAGCTGATATTCTGCCTATAATGGAGTGGCCGGATTTCAACCCTATTGAGCTGTTGTGGGAGCAGCTAGACCGTATGGTACGTGAGAAGTGCCCATCAAGCCAGTCCAACTTGTGGGAGGCGCTTCAGGAAGCATGGGGTGAAATCTCTTAGGATTACCTCAACAAATTGACAACTAGAATGCCAAAGGTCTGCAAGGTTGTAATTGCTGCAAATGGAGGATTCTTTGACGAAAGCAAAGTTTGAAGGACACAATTATTATTTCATTAAAAATCATTATTTATAACCTTGTCAACGTCTTGACTATATTTCCTGTTCATTTTGCAACTCATTTCATGTATGTTTTCATGGAAAACAAGGACATTTCTAAGTGACCCCAAACTTTTGAACGGTAGTGTGTGTATGTGCATATACACACACACACCTTTTACATGTTATATACACACACAAACACACACACACACCTTTTACATGTTATATACACACACACACCTTTTACATGTTATATACACACACAAACACACACTTTATACAGGTATACATACATACACCAAAATCATCTACATTCTATTCACAAACACCGACTATCAGAACAATAAAATAATAAAATAGCACCTAACCTCTGACCTCTTACCCCTGACCTCTGGTGTTTCCGTAGCGCTGTGACGGTGAACGACGGGCGTTTCCATACGGTAGAGCTGGTGACCTTTGACAGGATGGTGAACCTGTCTGTGGATGGGGGTGCGCCCACCACTCTGGAAAGTCTGGGAGGGGTCCCACCTCTGTCTGGAGAGGCACCGCTATACGTGGGGGGTAAGACACACACAACCTCATCTGAGAGCTAGGTTCAGGCCCTAACCCCCCATATTACATATTCATATCCAGTACAGGATATATATGGGTTTCATCTTCTCTCCCTCACTCTCTTTCTTTCTCTCTCCACTCTATTCTCTACTCCCTAACCTATATATCCTTTCTCTCTCTCTCGCTCTCTCTCTCACTCCCCCCTCCCTCCTCTCCAGGTATGCCAGAGAAGATGTCCTACTCCTCTCTGAGTCTTTTCCAGCCCCTCAACTCCTCCAGTTTCCATGGCTGCATCAGGAATCTCTACATCAACCACGAGCTGCAGGACTTCACCCAGACCACTATGAAGGTATGGTGGGAGACAGGGTGGAACATTCTGGTAACCAGGTTTTCCTGAAATCCCAGTTGGAATATTCCCAGAAACCGAGGTGTGAGAAGTTGGAGAAATATTTATTTTAGTATTTTATTTCTGAAGCCAAAGACACATTTTCACACGGTGTCGATAATAATGTTTTTTTCAAATTCTAATTGTTTGATGTGCTGAAGCCGGGGGTGGTGCCAGGATGCCAGCCCTGCAGGAAACTGTTCTGCCTCCATGGAGTGTGCCAACCGGATGGTGCCCAGGGACCCCTCTGCCACTGCCAGCCTGACTGGGGTGGGCCACACTGCGATCATCCAATCAGAGGAGGCCTTGTTGGGGGAGATGTTGCCCCGGCAACCGCGGCTAACCCATGCCAGGGGAATAAGTAAGTGTGGCTGGGGATGGGATGGGTCTAGTGGGTCTATGTGGCTTGTTGTTATCATGTGTTTTATCATGTTGATTTATTTGGGGTTCAACTCATTAAGTGCATGGTTTTATTGATTGTGTTGTCCGAGTCCCAGCTTTTGTATTTTCCCCACTGTATTTTTCTTATAGCATCTTTCTCTCCCTCTCCCTCCATTTCTCCCTCTCCCTCCATTTCTCCCTCTCCCTCTCCCTCCATTTCTCCCTCCCCCTCTCCCTCCATTTCTCCCTCTCCCTCCATTTCTCCCTCTCCCTCCATTTCTCCCTCCCCCTCTCCCTCCATTTCTCCCTCTCCCTCCCCCTCCATTTCTCCATCTCACCCTCCCCCTCCATCTCACCCTCCCTCCATCTCACCCTCCATTTCTCCCTCCATTTCTCCCTCGCCTCCATTTCCCCTCGCCTCCATTTCTCCCTCCCCTCGCCCTCCATTTCTCCCTCCCCTCGCCCTCCATTTCTCCCTCCATCTATCCCTCCATCTCTCCCTCCCCCTCGCCCTCCATCTCTCCCTCCCCCTCGCCTCCATCTCTCCCTCGCCCTCCATCTCTCCCTCGCCTCCATCTCTCCCTCGCCCTCCATCTCCCCTCCCCCTCCATCTCTCCCTCCCCCTCGCCCTCCATTTCTCCCTCCCCTCGCCCTCCATTTCTCCCTCCATCTATCCCTCCATCTCTCCCTCCCCTCGCCTCCATCTCTCCCTCCCCTCGCCCTCCATCTCTCCCTCGCCCTCCATCTCTCCCTCGCCTCCATCTCTCCCTCGCCTCCATCTCCCCCTCCCCTCCATCTCTCCCTCGCCCTCCATCTCTCCCTCGCCTCCATCTCTCCCTCGCCTCCATCTCCCCCTCCCTCCATCTCTCCCTCCTCCCTCTCCATCTCTCCCTCCTCCCTCTCCATCTCTCCCCCATCTCTCCCTCCCTCCCTCGACCTCCATCTCTCCCTCGCCTCCATTTCTCCCTCCCCCTCCATCTCCCCCTCCTTTTATCCTTCCCCCTCCTCCATCTCTCCCTCCCTCGCCCTCCATCTCTCATCCATCTTTTCCTCCATCTCTCCCAGGTGTGTGAGGGGTGTGTGTGTGGTTCAGGATGTTCAGTCGTACAGGTGTGAGTGTGAGGAGGGCTGGCGCGCCACCCTGTGTAATCAACAGGGGGAGCTAACAGCACCAGCAGTACCAGCAGTACCAGCAGTACCACCAGTACCAGCAGTGCCAGCAGTGCCAGAGGGACCAGCCAAGCCGTGTTCAGTGCTGCTCTGCCAACATGGCCACTGTCAGCTGACTGAGGGAGGAGCGACCTACTGTCTCTGTGACACGGGATACACCGGGGACACATGCGAAACAGGTAAGGATGGAGGAAGAGGATAGGAGGAGGGGGGACAGGTACGAGAGAGAGAACACCTGTGATACAGGTAAGGATGGAGGGAGAGGATAGGATCGGAGGGGGGACAGGTACGAGAGAGAGAACACCTGTGATACAGGTAAGGATGGAGGGAGAGGATAGGATCGGAGGGGGACAGGTACGAGAGAGGGAACACCTGTGATACAGGTAAGGATGGAGGGAGAGGATAGGATCGGAGGGGGGACAGGTACGAGAGAGAGAACACCTGTGATACAGGTAAGGATGGAGGGAGAGGATAGGATCGGAGGGGGCAGGTACGAGAGAGGGAACACCTGTGATACAGGTAAGGATGGAGGGAGAGGATAGGATCGGAGGGGGGACAGGTACGAGAGAGGGAACACCTGTGATACAGGTTATGACAGATGGGAGAGGTGTGGAGGGAGGATGGAGTGTGTGTTTGACAGGGAGAGACATTGGAACACTCGGTCGCGTCACGCCATTGTTGAGTGTTCTCAAGACGTTTAGAGGTGCCTTGTCATTCTTAAAGGGGGCTAGAGATTGTTTCATCTTGGAAATACGATGCCATTGCTACATTAGGCAAACAATTAGTAGGAATCAACTTTGCCATCATTATTATGCCGTCAAATTGACTTTAGACAAATGTCATTAGCTAGCAAAGTTCATAACAAATGTATAGCAATGCTAATTTTAGCTAGCAAAAATGTGGTGCTTTCCCTTCACTCTTAGCTAGCTAGCATTCTACTACATTTAAAGTCAACATCACAATGATGACAAACAAATTAACTGAAGACATAATGTTGATAAAGCGCCATTTGAGAATGTATTGAGAAGAAAGTTGTCGGGCACCAGTCCTCAAGAGAACTTTCAAAACAATATTCTGACGAGACATGAATAACCACTACTGTGTTTGATGATGTCACACTGCTCAGCCTCTTTAACCTCTGCCCTCTAACCTCTAGTTGAGTCAGCGTGTCGCGGCGAGGCGGTGCGCGACTTCCACCGCGTGCAGCGCGGCCACGCCGCCTGCCAGACGACGCGGCCCTTCTCCTGGGTGGAGTGTCGGGGGGGCTGCCAGGGGGGCGGGGCGGCGGCCGGCGGGGGTGCGTGCTGCGCCCCACTGAGGGTACGACGCCGGCGCTACACCTTCGAGTGCGACGACGGAAGTTCCTTCACCCAGGACGTGGAGAAAGCAGTGGAGTGCGGCTGCAAGGAGTGTGTGTAGAGTCGTTGAGGTTCAACACACGCACACACACCTGTGCAGCACAGTGAGCTGGAGAGGAGTTACTGAACACACTGTGGGAAAGTATATATATAAAACATGGACATTGTCTGTGTGTTGTGGACAACAGTGTTTGTAATATAGGACAGTTCTTCCCTGGCAAGGAAAGCCAACCAACACGAAGCCAACCAACCTCATCTTCATCATCTTCATCTACATCAGCAACTACCTAAAGAAAGTCAACTGTGGTCTCACATTTGTAATGTTATATTGAAAGGTTATTCTTTGGATTTATACTGTATTGTACACCACTTTTTACAAGTGCTCAAAACATGCATGGCAGCCATGTTGGCAACAGGAAAACGTTGAGACACTTCTCTAGTTTCTTCCTGTTAAATGAGAAACTGCTGCTGCTAGTTTACCATTTAATCTATGTGTATCTTTTCACTGGGCTGCAATGCCAGTTCGCCCTCTGGTGGCCGGTCTTATAACGAGGGGGTTTGAAGGTTCAGATGGGGGAAGGGGGTGCATTTTAGAGAGCAGCTGAGGCCCTTTGGCCTACTTTAAAGAGGTGGGGGCCTTTTGGAGGCTATGTGCCAGTTTGATTTTAGCCAGAAATGTCCTTAATGTTTGTTATGGTAATTGGTTATAATTGTATCATTGAGTAAAACCCGCCTCCTATCTCTCTCTGGTCCAATCAGTCTCCTTCTACCACGTCCGCAGTATTATGAAATTCAACACAAATGTAGCTTTGATAATATTTGATTTATATTACTGTAAAACTAAAATAGAAAGGTGCATAACATTTGTTTAACATTGACATTTTTTGCTTCAATGTTTTTATTACTTAGCGTGATGTAGCCTAATGTAGCCATTTGATTATGATACAAAAGGGTAAATACTTAACAGATTGTAATATATATCATTGTATTTCATTTGGACATAGTATTTTTGTATGTTGAAATAGATGGGTGATTGAATTCTGGCATGGGAGAGACTACACCTACATTGCATTGGGTCTGTAGACTGTAGCAACCTCTTGGTTGTCTCCTATACTGCTTGATCTAAAGCTGCCAAAACAAATCAGCCAACCTATTGTCAGTCTAATACACAGTGTCAACACGGAGATGTTAAATGACTATGGTATTAGTGTTCGAATTACATGTTGTCTACCTACTTGGTGAATATAATATCATCAATGATTTGCTTCAGATTATGTGTAGTGATGTTTTATTTATTTCAATAAAGACATGATTTTCTCTCAACCTTAGGGTAAAACTGGTCAAACTCCAGAGTTCAGGCTGTTTAATGAAACTGTGATTTATACGGAACCTGAATCATAAACCATAATATATCCCCCTCTGTGTGATTGGTTCAGCCAGCCCCCTACCACCCCCTGTGAAAGCTCGGAGACACACACACACGCAAAAGCGTATGAACACAGGCACACACACAAACGTGTACACACCCTCCCCCTCGCCCCTTCACCAGCATCTGTACCCCCTTCCCCCTCTCTTTAAAGAGAGATAAAATCATTCTACCACCACCCCTCCCCCAATACCAATAAAGCCCACGGACTACAATATTCAGAGAGTAAAGATCCACACACAAAAAAGAAAATAGTCTCTCTCTAAAAACAGGTTTTAATATCCAGTCCACTGTATAGTCTTATTTGCTGCTTCCAGCATGTCCTGTTGTGGTGGGCCTGGCTACTGTCACAGCAAAAACTAACACACATTTCCCTGCGTCCAGTGTACAATGGACCAGTAGAGACTGTGTGTGTATTAACTATCCAGAATAAAGAAGTCGTTACACAAAAGGGTTCTTCGGCTGTCCCCATAGGAGAACTCTTTGAAGAATCCTTTTGGTTTTCTGTGGAAAGGGTTCTACACAGAACCCAAAAGGGTTCTCCTATATGGGGAGAGCCAAAGAACCCTTTAGGTTCTAGACACAGCCTTTTGTTTCTGAGTGTTCTTAGCGTAGCACTGGATGGCAGTATATCACCACACACTTCTCTGATGAGCTACTAGACTATAGTGAACTAGAGAGCACAATGAAAAATACCAAATTGATATAGTTTTAACTAAGCATAGTCTATCTTGATCTAGGAGCTCTGCAGCATATACACATCTATTGTATTACTTATTACTCATACAGCCAAGGGTAACTTATATATAGGCCCAAAGGGCTCTGGTCAAAAGTAGTGCACTATATAGGGAATAGGGTGCCATTTGGGATTCACTCTTAGATGAAAATAAAGACTTAAGAGCTTTGTAGATATTTGAATTTCTAATGTATTAACACAGACAACAGTATATTTTGTGTTGTTATACGATAAAGGGGAAAATGGTGAAGGGAGATTTTGTCTTAGCGTACATTAGATTTTAATCATGAAATATGTACTTATGCTACTTTCATAATGCATCAATGCACACACAGACATTTTTCTATCATATATCATTATAACAATTATTATACAAATAAGTATTACAATTCTAACAATAAATAGAACAAATCCAGTGTAAGAATGTACTACGATTCAGAGACATTTTCATGACAGAAGACTCATTTAACATAGTATACCTGATAATCCTCTGGTATCCATAGTTACCAGCATAGGGCGTTTGGAAATGTCTGGGAGAAAACGTTACAAAAGCTCCAATAAAACAAACAAACACACACACACACACACACACACACACACACACACACACACACACACACACACACACACACACACACACACACACACACACACACACACACACACACACACACACACACACACACACACACACACACACACACACACACACACACACACACACACACACACACACACACACACACACACACTCTCTCTCACTCTGTCTGACTCTGGTCCTCTCATCCTTCATCTAGTCTGACTCTGGTTCTCTCATCCTTCATCTAGTCTGACTCTGGTCCTCTCATCCTTCATCTAGTCTGACTCTGGTCCTCTCATCCTTCATCTAGTCTGACTCTGGTCCTCTCGTCCTTCATCTAGTCTGACTCTGGTCCTTCATCCTTCATCTAGTCTGATTCTGGTCCTCTCTTACTTCATCTAGTCTGACTCTGGTCCTCTCGTCCTTCATCTAGTCTGACTCTGGTCCTCTCGTCCTTCATCTAGTCTGACTCTGGTCCTTCATCTAGTCTGACTCTGGTCGTTCATGTAGTCTGACTCTGGTCCTTCATCTAATCTGACACTGGTCCTCTCGTCCTTCATGTAGTCTCCCTCGTCCTTCATCTAGTCTGACTCTGGTCCTCTCGTCCTCCATCTAGTCTGACTCTGGTCCTCTCGTCCTTCATCTAGTCTGACTCTGGTCCTCTCGTTCTTCATCTAGTCTGACTCTGGTCCTCTCATCCTCCATCTAGTCTGACTCTGGTCCTTCATCTAGTCTGACTCTGGTCCTTCATCTGGTCTGACTCTGGTCCTTCATCTGTTCTGACTCTGGTCCTCTCGTCCTTCATCTGGTCTGACTCTGGTCCTTCATCTGGTCTGACTCTGGTCCTCTCGTCCTTCATCTGGTCTGACAGTGGTCCTCTCGTCCTTCATCTAGTCTGACTCTGGTCCTCTCGTCCTTCATCTGGTCTGACTGTGGTCCTCTCGTCCTTCATCTGGTCTGACTCTGGTCGTTCATGTAGTCTGACTCTGGTCCTTCATCTGGTCTGACTCTGGTCCTCTCGTCCTTCATCTAGTCTGACTCTGGTCCTCTCGTCCTTCATCTGGTCTGACTCTGGTCCTTCATCTAGTCTGACTCTGGTCTTTCATCTGGTCTGACTCTGGTCCTTCATCTAGTCTGACTCTGGTCCTCTCGTCCTTCATCTAGTCTGACTCTGGTCCTCTCGTCCTTCATCTAGTCTGACTCTGGTCCTCTTGTCCTTCATCTAGTCTGACTCTGGTCCTCTCTTACTTAATCTAGTCTGACTCTGGTCCTTCATCCTTCATCTAGTCTGATTCTGGTCCTCTCTTACTTCATCTAGTCTGACTCTGGTCCCCTTGTCCTTCATCTAGTCTGACTCTGGTTCTCTCGTACTTCATCTAGTCTGACTCTGGTCCTCTCGTCCTTCATCCTGTCTGACTCTGGTCCTTCATCTGGTCTGACTCTGGTCCTCCATCTGGTGTGACTCTGGTACTTCATCTAGTCTGACTCTGGTCCTCTCATCCTTGGGCTGACTGCAGTAGGCCTCTCCCCTTTCCTTTCCTTCTCTCCTCTCCTTCCCTTCTTCTATCCTCCTATACTCCTCTCCTCTTCTATCCTCCTCTACTCCTCTCCTCTTCTTACCCTCTTATCCTCCTCTACTCCTCTCCTCTTCTTACCCTCTTATCCTCCTCTACTCCTCTCCTCTTAGCCTCCTCTACTCCTCTCCTCTTTTTCCCCTCTTATCCTCCTCTATTCCTCTCCACTTCTTACCCTCTTATCCTCCTCTACTCCTCTCCACTTCTTACCCTCTTATCCTCCTCTACTCCTCTCCTCTTAGCCTCCTCTACTCCTCTCCTCTTTTTCCCCTCTTATCCTACTCTACTCCTCTCCTCTTCTATCCTCCTCTACTCCTCTTCTTCCCCTCTTTTATCCTTCTCTACTCTTCTCTTTTATCCTCCTCTACTCCTCTCCTCTTCTTCCCCTCTTTTATCCTCCTCTACTCTTCTCTTTTATCCTCCTCTACTCTTCTCTTTTATCCTCCTCTACTCTTCTCTTTTATCCTCCTCTACTCTTCTCTTTTATCCTCCTCTACTCCTCTCCTTTTCTTCCCATCTTTTATCCTCATCTACTCCTCTCTTCCCCTCTTTTATCCTCCTCTACCCCTCTCCTCTTCTTCCCCCTCTTTTATCCTCATCTACTCCTCTCTTCCCCTCTTTTATCCTCCTCTACTCCTCTCTTCTTCTTCCCCTCTTCTATCCTCCTCTACTCTTCTTCTTCCCCTCTTTTATCCTCTACTCTACTCCTCTCCTCTTCTTCCCCTCTTATACTCCTCTACTCCTCTCTTCTTCTTCCACTCTTTTATCCTTCTCTACTCCTCTCCTCTTCTTCTCCTCTTCTATCCTCCTCTACTCCTCTCCTCTTCTTCCCCTCTTCTTACCCTCTTATCCTCCTCTACTCCTCTCCTCTTCTTCCCCTCTTATCCTCCTCTACTCCTCTCTTCTTCTTCCACTCTTTTATCCTTCTCTACTCCTCTCCTCTTCTTCTCCTCTTCTATCCTCCTCTACTCCTCTCCTCTTCTTCCCTCTTCTTACCCTCTTATCCTCCTCTACTCCTCTCCTCTTCTTCCCCTCCTATCCTCCTCTACTCCTCTCTTCTTCTTCCACTCTTATCCTTCTCTACTCCTCTCCTCTTCTTCTCCTCTTCTATCCTCCTCTACTCCTCTCCTCTTCTTACCCTCTTATCCTCCTCTACTCCTCCTCCTCTTCTTCCCCCTCTTTTATCCTCCTCTCCTCCTCTTCCCCTCTTCTATCCTCCTCTACTCCTCTCCTCTTCTTCCCCTCTTATCCTCCTCTACTCTACTCCTCTCCTCTTCTCCTCTTATCCTCCTCTACTCCTCTACTACTCTCCTCCTCTTCCCCTCTTCTATCCTCCTTTACTCCTATCCTCCTCTTCCCCTCTTTTATCCTCCTCTACTCTACTCCTCTTCTCCTCTTATCCTCCTCTACTCCTCTACTCCTCTCCTCTTCTTCCCCTCTTATCCTCCTCTACTCCTCTCCTCTTTTATCCTCGTCTACTCTACTCCTCTCCTCTTCTTCTCTTATCCTCCTCTACTCCTCTCCTCCTCTTCCCCTCTTCTATCCTCCTTTA
This sequence comes from Brachymystax lenok tsinlingensis, assembly GCA_030435695.1. Lineage (NCBI taxonomy): Eukaryota > Metazoa > Chordata > Actinopteri > Salmoniformes > Salmonidae > Brachymystax > Brachymystax lenok. Next base: position 32,004,771 of record CM059812.1, on the reverse strand, counting down.
CTTCTCTCCTCCTCTTCCCCTCTTCTATCCTCCTCTACTCCTATCCTCTTCTTCCCCTCTTCTATCCTCCTCTACTCCTATCCTCTTCTTCCCCTCTTCTATCCTCCTCTACTCCTCTCCTCTTCTCCACTCTGCAGCTCTACACAGAACAGATGTCCTTTTATTGATATGATCATGGTTAGTGCTCTCCTGGTACCCATCATCAGCCTGCCTGCCCTGCCCTTCCACACACACACACCTGCCCGCTGCCTGCGTTGCTCTGCCACACACAGGCCCCAAAGGCTATTTACAGTAGATGATTTGAGAGAGGGGGAGGGAGAGAACAGTGAAAGGAGACAACAGGAGGGATCAATTGGGATGTAGGACAAAGGGATGGAGAGATGGAGAGAGAGGGAGATGAAGAGAGAAAAAGTGCCAGAGGCAATCTGAATATTTCAGTCATGTGCCAAGGGTTAAAGTTACGCTCCAGAACTTTGTTAGAATTTCAGCCAGTAGTTTTGAAACGGGTCCCTGTCTTTTGTGTACTACATCATCCATTTCGTCTGATGTGTTTCATATGTCTGACTTTATAGGCTTTAGTTAACAGACTGAGCTTCTGCATCTGTGATCAATCAATTGGTTTTATTGTAATATAGTTTGGATGTTTTTAAAGTACGGCTGGAATTCTCCTTGTCGGAGTCTTAGGTTTTCATTCTAGTGACACAACCAGATGACGGACAACACTGAGAGGGTTTGGGGTCATAGTTCAGGGGTCAAAGACTAATATCTCCATGTTATCTTTTCTGCTGTAGAATATTATTTCCCAGAGACTGTTGATTCCTGGGTGTTGTGTACTGCACTGAAAAGGAGTCTGAGGTGCGGGTGGTGGTGAGATCTAGTTGGTGTGTGTGTGTTTGTATGTGTCCATGTGTGCTAATTGAAAACGTTATCGTCGGTCATTAATCTGTAATGCGTTGCCACCGCTGGGTGCGACGTCCAGAGATCGCCGCGGGGAGGGGCACTGATTATGGCATTGACATTTCCACGCCGACACCACCAAGCGAACTGTACCGGTGAAGGAGTGGAGTGCCGAGAGCGAGAGATCGATGTGGAGAAAGTGTCTATGAGAGAAGAGAGAGTCAGATGTGGAGAAAGAGTGTATGAGAGAGAGAAAGAAAGTGAAAAGAAAGAGACAATGAGAGATGGTGATGGAGTACGAGAGGGAACGAGAGAAAGAAATGGAGAGAGGAAAAGAGACCGCGAGACAGAGATAATAGAGAATGACAGTGAACGCTTTGTGACGGCTTTGTGGTGTTTAACCGTGTGCGTGTATATGTGTTAATATTCTTCCCATTCTGCCACTCAGGCAAGTGCATAGATCACACCACATTTAGTCACATGCTGAATACAACAGGTGAGGACCTTACCGTGAAATGCTTACTCACAAGCCCTTAAACAACAATGCAGTTTTAAGAAAATAAGAGTTAAGAAAATATTTACTAAATAAGTTAAAGTTAAATAAAATAACAGTAGCAAGGCTATTTACATGTACAGGGAGTACCGGTACCGAGTCAATGTGAGGGTACAGGTTAGTCAAGGTAATTTGTACATGTAGGTAGGGATGAAGTGACTATACATAGATAATAAACTGTGAGTTGCAGCAGTGTAAAAACAAAGGGGGCGGGGTCAATGTAAATAGTCTGGGTGGCCATTTGATTAATTGTTCAGCAGTCTTATGGTTGGGGGTAGAAGCTGTTAAGGAGCCTTTTGGATCTAGACTTGGCGCTCCGGTACCGCTTCCCGTGCGGGAGCAGATAAAACAGTCTATGACTGGAGTGACTGGAGTCTTTGAGTGCTATTACCATCAAGTAGGTGGACGGATGTAATCCCATGACACTGAATCAGAAGGTTGAGTGTTTGATCCCAGTCATGTACACGGTTAAATTTTTTTACCCAATCCCAAACCTTAACCCTGAATTTAACCCTTAACTTAGAAATGTGACTTTTGGAGAAATGGAACGATACAGAGCAGCAGGAGAAAAACACTGAAATGACAGGTGGAGAAATGGAACGATACAGAGCAGCAGGAGAAAAACACTGAAATGACAGGTGGAGAAATGGAACGACGCAGAGCAGCAGGAGAAAACCACTGAAATGACAGGTGGAGAAATGGAACGACACAGAGCAGCAGGAGAAAAACACTGAAATGACAGGTGGAGAAATGGAACGACGCAGAGCAGCAGGAGAAAACCACTGAAATGACAGGTGGAGAAATGGAACGACGCAGAGCAGCAGGAGAAAACCACTGAAATGACAGGTGGAGAAATGGAACGACGCAGAGCAGCAGGAGAAAACCACTGAAATGACAGGTGGAGAAATGGAACGACGCAGAGCAGCAGGAGAAAACCACTGAAATGACAGGTGGAGAAATGGAACGACGCAGAGCAGCAGGAGAAAACCACTGAAATGACAGGTGGAGAAATGGAACGACGCAGAGCAGCAGGAGAAAACCACTGAAATGACAGGTGGAGAAATGGAACGACGCAGAGCAGCAGGAGAAAACCACTGAAATGACAGGTGGAGAAATGGAACGACGCAGAGCAGCAGGAGAAAACCACTGAAATGACAGGTGGAGAAATGGAACGACGCAGAGCAGCAGGAGAAAACCACTGAAATGACAGGTGGAGAAATGGAACGACGCAGAGCAGCAGGAGAAAACCACTGAAATGACAGGTGGAGAAATGGAACGACGCAGAGCAGCAGGAGAAAACCACTGAAATGACAGGTGGAGAAATGGAACGACGCAGAGCAGCAGGAGAAAACCACTGAAATGACAGGTGGAGAAATGGAACGACGCAGAGCAGCAGGAGAAAAACACTGAAATGACAAGTGGAGAAATGGAACGACGCAGAGCAGCAGGAGAAAAACACTGAAATGACAGGTGGAGAACGTCTAATTCTGCAGTGAGACTGTGAGAGCTTGTTGTCTTATCCACCAAACGCACGCACGCACGTACGCACGCGCACACGCACGCGCACACACACACACACACACACTCTCCTTTTGGAGCCTTAGGCACCACAAGACAAATAAATATTTGATACGAGGATGACCTATTTCCTATGCCCTGAAAAGTTATGTATATTCTCTCATTCTATTTCTCCCACTCTCTAATGCTGAGGCCTCTTTCCCCAGGCCTTGGAAAAAACAGAGAGAAGAAGAGAGGGAGAAGGAGGGATGGAGAGGTTAAGAGAGATGAAGAGCGTGGAACAGACAGAGAGACAGAGAGAGAGACAGAGACAGAGACAGAGACAGAGAGAGAGAGAGAGAGAGAGAGAGAGAGAGAGAGAGAGAGAGAGAGAGAGAAAAGCTCATCTCATTGCTTTGACAGTAGTTAGCTCATCATCATGCCCTCTCTGTAATGTGTCTAACCCTGCAGAGGGAGGACAGGACAGGAGATTTAGAGCCACATATACTCAATGTTTACAATACACAGTGGACGCTCCCAAGACTGTTACACCGGTATAGGGGAAAGACAGACAGACAGACAGACAGAGACATGAAAGGCGATGAGTAGAGAATAAAGATGACTAAAATAAAATATAAAATGTAAAAAAAAAAAGATGAAAGAATTCAACAGACAGGAAGAACAAAGGAAAGATGAAAATCGGAAAGAATAGACCAAGAGAGGAAGAGATGGATAAATACAGAGAGAGAGAGTGACAGAGCGAGAGTAGATTAGAAGTACTAAATCAGAGGATGACTGACGTGTAGGGGAGAGGGAGGCCTGTGAGAACAGCAGGTTTGTTTACTTCCTGTTAGTATTCTTGGAGGGCGGTACTTAACCCTCGCTGACCAACGCTCTATCTGCAATTAACACACATTACACCACACACACACTACAGACGTACAATACTGTACAGTACAGTACTAAACACATGTAGAAATAATGTTTATACAGTAATATTGCCCTAAAATAGCCTACCCACACTGACTCGCACACTCACACTACTAAGACTGCCCTGAACAACACAAAACTGATCAACATACACAGATTGAAACGAGGACAGTCAGATCATTATTTTCACAACAAGATTTATTAGAAGAATAGTGGTTTTGAAAAGAAGCTCTAGCATCATACCACCTTACAGAACGGTACAGCTGAAATGTGTTGCGAAAATGGCATTTATTCCAAATTTGAATAATAACATAACCAGTAAAATATTGTTTTTTTTTTACACATGCACAAAGACGGATCTAAATCAGCTCGAAGTTCAATGCAAAAGAATAAAACAAATAACAGACCACAGATTTTTTTAGATTTTTTCATCACATTAGGAGACAGATGTTTTATTATTTCATTAGCCCATTCAGTAAAATCTGATTTTGCATTAAAAAAACAGGGAAAACAAAAACAAAGTGCATTCAATCAACCAATCAAACATAATTAATGTGATCCTCTTTTAAGTGCTCAATTAAACAGACATCGATCAATCATACAAGCCTAGAATAAAAACTCCAACTCACACATTACAAAAGAATGTAAATTGCTAAATGTACATAGACAAAAACTACAGTATGAGAAAAATATTTAAATTATACAATGTTCTGCCCAAACTGTAAACAGTAGTAGATATTGAAAAAAATGAGGTCCATCCCAGTTTTTATGGATAAAGAAAGAGAAAGCCTTCCGGAGGTACGGGTTGGACTCACAGAAAGAACCGAGTATAAAAACGAGCTATAAGGAAACCGTTCTATAACAGGGGGCGAGCCATTGCTTTCCACAACAACAGCGCCCCCTATCTACTCCATCTGGATAGCATGAGGTATATTAACAAACCCAGAAATCTATCTCGGAATAATAGAGGAAACACCAGGCCCTGAATAGAGGGCATCAGTTCGCCTGTTAGAAAGTAGAGTTAGCTAGTAAGTTAGCAAAGCCTTAGCTAGGAAAAGTCACCAAGTAAGTAAGTAGAAGTATTTCATTCATTAAGAATAAACCAGTCTCGGATCATACCTGCAGTAGGGCTATCTAGAGAAGTCAGACACCCAGCATTTGAAAACCTTTTTAAGAACACCGACCAAACTGATATCTCCATCGCAGGCATCACCAGCACCAGACCACACCAGCACCAACGCCAGCCAGCACCACACCAAATATTAGGAATATATAAAGAAGGATTGCCAAGTTCAAACGCAAAATATGAAGAATTAACAACCAAAGTCAGAAGGTTATTTTGAAAACGTAGCGCCGGCTAGGTACAGGTACGCAACAAAAGATGTACGTAGGCTTAGCGGAATAGCAAAACACTTGCTGAAGTCCCATACAACAGCAAGCCAGTTAGTCATCCATCATCAACCACTCAGCAGCACTTTGAACACAACAAGCACAAAAAGATGCAAACAAAACAAGCCAACTGATATCTACATTTTTCATTTTTGTCGCAAAACTTCAAAGGAACTGCGAATAAAATGACTTTCAGTTGACTGGCTGTGGATGATAGCTTCTCTCTCAACTTGATGACTGTGGTTTTAGAAGTTCCAGAGGTTCCTTTTGTTTAGGTCAGACGGTTCTGTGAGGTGATTTGTTGATGTTCTGAGAAGATTACAGCGCTAACGCTGACGTTTGATTGATTGGCAGGTGAGCCAGAAGGCAGTACTCACACTGTTGTGTTCAGAGGTGTTGTGTTTGTAAGAGAGGAATAGAAGGTTACACTTCTAATGAGGTGGCAGTCAAAGCGCCATGTCAGCTTATAAGGTACAGTAGCTTGCCATAAGCATCTAGGACCAGTTATGTCATCCTTATGAAAGTGTTATGTAGCCCTACGGCAGTGTTAAGTAGCCACTATGTGGTCCCCAGTATATAATCCACAGAGTCTGAGGCACGGTGCGTAGAAAGGGCAGTTTACGTGCTTTGAGGACTCTCTCCACCTGAGCTGAGAAGTAGATAGACATTCATTAGATTCGGGTTCTTAATCTACATTTTATAAAAGATAATTACATTTTTTTTTTTAAGAGGGACCAAGGGAGAAAACAAAAGAAGACAAAATAAAATTAAAGTAACTTTTCAGGACACTTGACATTTTCTTTTTACATTGAATAATAATACAAAAGTAATATAAAACAAAAATGAAAAAAATCATAATAACTAAAAATAACTATAGATCACTGCTAGGCCTCAGAATCTAGAGAAAGTACCTGAATAGAGTGAGAGCAGTGTTATCTTAATTCCCTGAGGATGTCTGGGTAACGTAGTGTCTGGGCTGAGGATGTCTGGGTAACGTAGTGTCTGGGCTGAGGATGTCTGGGTAATGTAGTGTCTGGGCTGAGGATGTCTGGGTAATGTAGTGTCTGGGTAATGTAGTGTCTGGGCTGAAGATGTCTGGGTAATGTAGTGTCTTGGCTGAGGATTTCTGGGAAATGTAGGGTCTTGTCTGTGAGGCAGAGAGTGGGTGATATAATTCTTTCTATAGACAGCATTGAAGGGTGCATTCAGAACTATAACGCTTCGGCCTTGCACTATTAAACCAGTGTCAGTGTTCCAAAAACGTTAGAAAAGAGCACTGATAGTTCTGTGTTGCAAACGCACTCAGGCTACAGTATGGTTGGAGGAGACACAGGCTTCACAGGCCCGACAAGAGGGAACTAAAAGCATTTCACACCGTCACAGCAACACATACAGGCACTCACACACTCACAATAGTTTCGTTTTTTTACTTTAAAGAAGGAAAAAGTTATTGTAAAAAGAGCTTTAGCAAAAAAACACTAGGAGAGCGGTTGCAGCAACAAAAACAAACCTTAAGCACCTCTTTCTGAGAAAAGGATGGCTTCTTTTAAGGGCAAATATTTCATATTTAAATATTGGAATCTGTCTTGCGTACATTCCACTTCCGTAAACAACTGCCCGCTCCAGCAACAATCTGTTACAATGTATGTACACTGGCATGCAAAAAATATCCAACCAATCTGAATCCTTGTGTTGATCCAATTGGACTCTGATTGGACACTGAAGGAGGTATATCAAGTGACATCACTGAATGCATGTCCTCTTTTCCTTCCTTCCTTCCTTCCTTAATCTGTTCCAAATCCAACTTAAAAAACACAAGACTTTAGTCAGGACATATCGCAGGCTACACCTAACCTGATAAAGGACAGATTCTAATGGAATCATGAAGTGCTATTCACATCCACCCCTGACTTCTGCTTTTTCTGTGGTTCTCCTTCTTCTTCTGTTTCATAAATATACTGTCTTTACACAGTGTCATTTCAACCCCTTCATATAATCAGGTTTCTAAAGACTAGCTAGCTACTCTAAAGCTCCACTAGTTTAAAACTCAGTCACCCCCTGCCCAATGCTACATCATGGGGAGAATACATGCAACATACAGTCAGAAAGAGCGCAATGGGCATGGGAGTGATATCCAACATACTGCACTGGACTTTTGTTCCCTGAATCAAACTAAGGAAAAGTTTTTTTTCCCTTTCCACAAGATAAGTATGTATCAGTCTTTAGGAGATCTGTGTATATACAATGCATTGTGTGTTGTGTGTTATACATATGTACATATATAGTATCTGTTTTTCTTTCATCTGTCAAGTTAGAATCATGAGGTTAGTTTGTGTTTGTGTTGTTACATTCAGTTTTAATGATGGGAATGTAGATGATAAATAAAAAGAGGTATCCAAAGGAAAGAATGGGGAATATAGGACTTTAACAGATTGACCTTTGGCCTCTGTGCATCTCTAGTTTAAAAATAATGAAAGAGAAGAGAGGAGGAAACTGAGCTCGAGTTCAAATCAGCAGATGAAGATATTCTCTCTTTCATGATCAAACAAGATTCCAAATGAATTCTAGAATGTGAATTAGTGTTCCTTTCACTCCCAATGATCTCCTTCTCCCCTTTTCTCTGGCTCAGAGGGAGGGACTGAATGAGAGACCCGTCTTCAAAAGTCCCCTGAACAAGAAAAAAGAAGCTATGACACATCCACTATGTGCTACATGCCGTGTGAGATAAAAGTGGGAAAAGCATGTAGAGCATCAAGGGGGAAAAATGGACAGGAACTAACAACACCATGGAGGCTGTCAAGCTTTACATGGATTTATCTTCTGAGGTATTCTGCGTTGTAAGGTTTATTCTTTTTACGTTGTTGCACACCAACACCATACAATTACAATAGATGAGACAATGAAACAATTCCTTTCCCCCTGAAATTGCCGTTCTATTTTTACAATCCTTGCTGTTTATAAAGCACTGAAAAATTTGGCTGAAATCGTGTGGTAATTAGTTAACAAAAGGCTGTATAAAGAAGAGCTAAGCCAAAGTGGTCAAAGTCTGGCTTTCAAGAATGGATATCATATCCCTCTTTGGCCAGAGTAGAGAGTAAGTACTGGGTTAACACGTAGGCGTTAGGCAGATCTCCAAATCAAAGAGCTTTGATTTTCAATGTGGCACTTTTCTTGGAACTGCTTCTTCAACTGTAACGCAGGGTTCATCTTATGCATCACATTCTCTTTACCAGAGCTGCTCTAGAAGTCTGAACTAAAACCCCTGCCAGATGTCGCTCTGACATCGGATTGATCTGTGGTCCTAAGTCAGCGCTGCTCTTCAGTCAAACCCTTTTAATACACTGCTGCAGTGTCTGATAGTACCTCCACACCACGACGACGACAAACCATAACCAAAGAATACAGAAGGCATGTGGTCGTCAAAGAAACCAGCGTTCAAACAAAACGGACGGTTCAAAAGCTAGAAACACAGCAGGCATTATCAACTTCAACTAGAAATTAAACAAATTAGAATCTTACAAGCGAAGGGTTACCCCCATCTTCCCGACCCTCCCAATAGACAAGCATATGAACGGTTCATCACTACCCAATTGACCCTCATCCCTGTAACGTCACTCGCAACCAACAAAATACCAAATGTTCTTATCAATCTGTACAGAAAGCCCTTGAGCCTATACTACCCCACCCCATATACCCTCCCCAACAGTCTTCCCCCAGGCAAGCTGAGGTAGCAGAAACCAGAGACATCGTCTGGCACCCTATTCCCTACAAAGTGCACTACTTTTGACCAGGGCCCATCTAAGTCAAGCAGACAGGCAGAAAAGCCAGAACAGTCAACAAAGCAATAGACACGCACGCAATCCCAAAACCAGTGAGAGAGAGACAGAGAGAGAAGGACCTTCGCATCACTATGCATTGTGGTGAAGCAGCAAGCATCTTGTGAAGGATAGAATAGGAAAGTAGAGGAGAGGGGAAAAGACGGAGATGGCAGACAAATTCAGACCATCCACAAAAAGCTTAAAACGTATCGGCAGATGGTAACATTTCTGATGAGACATCTTGCTCCTTTAGATTGGGATACAGTTGGGGAAAACAGGCGTTAAGAAACAAACAGAATAATAAAAAAAAACTGTTCAAACACATCTAGAATCTCACATTGTTTTACAGTGTACTGTATTGATATGAAACATCGTGGCCAATTATAGGCCTCCCCAGTGTTGGGAACCAGGGGAGGAAGAAATAACAAACATCAGGAGAAACACTCTGAAAGAAGAGCGAGAGAGAGAGAGAGAGAGAGACGTCTACCATTTCCTTGAGAAAAGGTTCTTAAAAAGAAGAGACACACCTCCACCTGCGAATGATGCTGCTCCATTGTTATTGCAACATGCAAGGACACTCCGTTCCAAGCCAACAGCTTCTTCATTGCAAGAGCACTTCATTGCAACAGCTTCTTCCAAAACATTGACAGTTTGATCAAGCTTTCCTTCGAATTCTTTCTCAATACCTTTGCTATTCTATTGTTTTTTTATTTTTTTATCATTCCCCCCATCCTGAAATCTATTCACCTTCTTTGGATCCAAGGTTATCTTTTTAGTTTATTTACTTTGAATGCTCTGTTGTGTTTCTCTGGGCGATGAGGCAAATTCATTCCTACATTATCTGTTAATAAAGGCTGCTATCTGCAGTGCGGGGGTGGGGACACTAACCTTGGAAAGGCTCTCTCCTTTCTGCCTCTACAGTACAGCACCTAATTTACCCTTCAACCCTTTGTCCAGACATATCTGACTGTAGCAAGACACTCTTCAACCCCTAGTCCAGACATATCTGACTGTAGCAAGACACTCTTCAACCCCTAGTCCAGACATATCTGACTGTAGCAAGACACTCTTCAACCCCTAGTCCAGACATATCTGAATGTAGCAAGACAATCTGTCTCCTCGTCTGTCTTTTTAGTTGACTAGTCACACAAAGGCTAGATAGATAGATAGCACCTGGGGGGGTTGAAGGTCATGTGTAAAACCTCCTCACTAGCCTTTTGCAATGAAAGAATGTGGGCACCCTTGTGCCCACATTCTTTCATCAAGTACCCTCTTTCATCAAGTACCCTTGTATTATATGGAGTGATTTTCATGACAGAACTCAAATTAAAATACAAAATGATATACACTATACTTTTTTGGCTATAGTTTTTATACTTCCAATATAGGCCTGATGTGTTGTAAAGATTGGGCTAACGATTAGAGAGACTGAAAAAGGCATTCCATCTTTCACAGTTTTTAAAATGCTTGATTTAGTTTTTGGATTGTGCCATCTCATCTCAACAACATTTTACAGAAATTAACCTTTTCTAGGTTTGTGCGTTTCCATAAAAAAAAAGATGTACTTGAACTACCATACTTCTACAGTTCCAATATCCTTAACAGGATTGCAGCAGTCTGCCGGACTAAAACAAATGGTTACTGTAGCACAGGATCCTGCTGCTTCCCTCTCCATCCTCCCTTTGCAGTAAAACACAACATTATGACACACATGCCTCATAAAGCTACACTGTAATAGGTGATGCTATGACTTTCAGATTGAAGCGGGAGAGATGGAGGCTCTTTAGGCGGACATATCACAAGTTACATTTTTTTACGGTTTTAACTGCCAGTGGTGGGAAAGGTGGAAGGATAACACAGAGATTTAGGTAAGAAGGTTATCTGTGATATTTCCTGTTTTAAAGTGTTGTTTCGGGGTAGGTGGGAAGTGCATGAGCAGGGGAATGTGTGATTGCAAGCAGCTCAACATCATTCCAGACGGAAGGTATGCCTCTCTTTTAAATTCCAACCAACGTTTCTCTCTTCAACAAAACCAAAGCACTGTTGCTTTAAAATGTTTCACAAATCAACCAGATACAGTTAGCAGGCTGGTGGTTCTTACACCTTAACAAATGCTGAGACTTTTACAACTTTTAAAAAACAAACTAGGTGTAGAAAAAGGATACATTTTACAAAATATTATATTTTTGCCATTCTTGAAATTTGCCATATTAAATATAAATAGCATATTACACAAAGAGACAGGGGAACGTCACGACACAGAGTCATCACTACACACACACATCAAAAACAGAGCCAGAGTTAAAGACAGGTTCTTGGTGGTGAGGGTTCGTACCAGTGTTATAGGGGCACACTGAGCCGGACTGGACTGGAGAAAGATACGAAGCAAAGGGGGCTGTTTTGGCAGAATAAGGGAGGCAGTGCCTTCACCGGCCAAGTTAAAAGCCTGATACTTTTCCTGGTCTCAGGAGTGTCACACCCACCAGGTTCTATAAAGGAGACGGCAGAGTTGTATAATTGTACATGTAACCCACCCACACAAAGTGTGGATACCTGATGAAGAGTGTGTGTGTGCGTGCGTGTCTTTATGTGTGTGTGTGTGTGTGTGTGCGTCAATACATATAGAAATGTATGCGACTATGCATGGGGTGTAGTTACAGTATGCATGGTGTGTAGTTACAGTATGGGGTGTAGTTACAGTACGCATGGGGTGTAGTTACAGTATGCATGGTGTGTAGTTACAGTACACATGGGGTGTAGTTACAGTATGCATGGTGTGTAGTTACAGTACGCATGGGGTGTAGTTACAGTATGCATGGTGTGTAGTTACAGTACACATGGGGTGTAGTTACAGTATGCATGGTGTGTAGTTACAGTATGGGGTGTAGTTACAGTATGCATGGGGTGTAGTTACAGTATGGGGTGTAGTTACAGTACGCATGGGGCGTAGTTACAGTACGCATGGGGTGTAGTTACAGTACGCATGGGGTGTAGTTACAGTACGCATGGGGCACGGGGTGTAGTTACAGTATGCATGGTGTGTAGTTACAGTATGGGGTGTAGTTACAGTATGCATGGTGTGTAGTTACAGTATGGGGTGTAGTTACAGTACGCATGGGGTGTAGTTACAGTACGCATGGGGTAAAGTTCCAGGATGTATGGGGTAGTTACAGTATGCATGGGGTGTAGTTACAGTATGCATGGGGTGTAGTTACAGTATGCATGTGGTGTAGTTACAATACGCGTGGGGTGTAGTTACAGTATGCATTGGGTGTAGTTACAGTATGTATGGTGTAGTTACAGGATGTATGGGGTGTAGTTACAGTATGTATGGTGTGTAGTTACAGTACGCATGGTGTGTAGTTACAGTACGCATGGTGTGTAGTTACAGTACGCATGGTGTGTAGTTACAGTACATATGGGGTTTAGTTACAGTACGCATGGGGTGTAGTTACAGTACGCATGGTGTGTAGTTACAGTACGCATGGGGTAAAGTTCCAGGATGTATGGGGTAGTTACAGGATGCATGGGGTGTAGTTACAGTATGCATGGGGTGTAGTTACAGTATGCATGGGGTGTAGTTACAGTATGCATGGGGTGTAGTTACAGTATGTATGGTGTGTAGTTACAGTATGTATGGGGTAAAGTTACAGTATGTACGGGTTGTAGCTACAGTATGTACGGGGTGTAGTTACAGTATGCATGGGGGGTAGTTACAGCATGCATGGGGTGTAGTTACAGCATGCCTGGGGTGTAGTTACAGCATGCCTGGGGTGTAGTTACAGCATTTATGGTGTAGTTACAGCATGTATGGTGTAATTACAGCATGTATGGGGTGTAGTTACAGTATGCATGGGGTGTAGTTACAGTATGCATGGTGTGTAGTTACAGTATGCATGGGGTGTAGTTACAGTATGCATGGGGTGTAGTTACAGCATGTATGGGGTGTAGTTACAGCATGTACAGTGTAGTTACAGTATGTACGGGGTGTAGTTACAGTATGCACGGTGTGTAGTTACAGTATGCATGGGGTGTAATTAAAGTATGTACGGGGTGTAGTTACAGTATGTATGGGTGTAGTTACAGTATGTATGGGTGTAGTTACAGTATGTATGGGGTGTAGTTACAGTATGTACGGTGTAGTTACAGTATGTATGGGGTGTAGTTACAGTATGTATGGAGTGTAGTTACAGTATGTATGGGTGTAGTTACAGTATGTATGGGGTGTAGTTACAGTATACACGGGGTGTAGTTACAGTATGTACGGTGTAGTTACAGTATGTATGGGGTGTAGTTACAGTATGTACGGGGTGTAGTTACAGTATGTATGGGTGTATTTCCAGTATGTATGGGTGTAGTTCCAGTATGTATGGGTGTAGTTCCAGTATGTATGGGGTGTAGTTCCAGTATGTATGGGTGTAGTTACAGTATGGGGTGTGCTTCCAAGGCGGAGTGTGCTAGTTAATACAGTAGTGTTGCATTCAGAAAGACCTGGGTTCGGTTCAGTAGCCATAAGAATTTATATTTTCTTAAAAAATAAAACAAAAAAAAAACATGAAAAAAAGACCATATAATAATAACAATAATAATGATAAAACATAATAATTTTAAAAGTCCTTCCGTCAATCCCATCTAAGAAATCTGGAAACACAAGAAAGTGTACTAAAAGAGTACTAAAACACTTTTACTTTAATAAAAGTCCTGATTTGTGTTGCTAGTTAGTGTACAATCAGCTGCTTTGAAGTGGGTGGACCTGAGGCGTCATGACAACAGGATATGCAGCATGGAGGAATAATCAACAACACTTCATAACAACAAGCAAAATGGCAATTCACAGAAGTCTGTTTAGTTTTTTCTTGAAAGGTATCACGTGCCACTCAAGAGACAAAAATGGCACGTCACATGGTATCTAGAAATTGAGGTTAGTTCTGTTCTGCATTTCTTTTCTTTTTTTTTTTATCTCCATGTTTGTTTACAATCTCACATCAGAATGAAAAGAAATCCATCAATTTACCTGAAGATGTAAAACAGTAAATTAAATATATATTCATATGTATATAGCTATTTTCATTTATATAAAAAAGGTACAATGATTTGTTTTGGAATGTAGTTTAAAACAAGTTAATAATAATAATAAGACAGTAGATTCATAAGGTTAACATTTCCACCTGTCCGCACATTCTCCCCTCTAGGTCTCTGACTGACCGTGTCTCTATCTCATCTCTGTAAGAAACTCAAACCCCTTTGAAGAAGTTTAACCTGGGGTGATGCTCCTGTAAAAAAAACGAACTAGACAATAAGCTGTCCGTCCCATTCTCCTAGCTCCTCTTGTAAAGGAAAAGACCAAAAGAAAAAGGAGGAGGGGCCTATATTTCCCAGAGTATCGACTATCCCTTCTTTTCTTCAGGCTTCCCTGAGAGGGATACAAGCGCAGGGTGAGGTACAGCACTTGGACACAGCTGAGCCACGTCAATATATAATATAGACGTTATATACATTTAATCTAATACAGGTAGTTAAATCTGCGTCCTCCTCCGACGGACAAATATCGCTGCCCCTCCCGTCAACTTTATCCTGAGAGGTACAGAAAAACGCAGTTCAAACACAAGCAGCAGCAGGTGGAGAACGAAAATAAACAGTCTGTTCCCCCCAAAATTGACAGTGTCATTTTGCAGATATTTTTTTTTTTGTGGGGGGAGATTTCATGTCGGTTTATTACATTCATTATCTGTGTGTATATAAATAATTATAAGTGTGACACTTCTCTGTAAAAGAGGCGAGACTCAGTCGTGTTAAGGAGGAGGACCTTTTCGGACAGGGGGATCCGTTAACCCAAGCGGCATAACTAAACAAGTAAACCCCAAAAATATTAATACAAAAATTAAATAAAGCCCAAATGGCAATGCACCTCAGTAGATTACATACGACTGATGTAAGGGAAGGGGAAAGTGGGATACCTAGTCAGTTGTACAACTGAATGCCTTCAACTGAAATGTGTCTTCCGAATTTAATCCAACCCCTCTGAATCAGAGTGGTGTGGGGGGCTGCCTTAATCAACGTCCACATCATCGGGAACCACAAGCATGTTCTTTTTTGATTGCCCAATGATAAATACATAGATTCATCGTTTTCATAGATAATGTAGGTGGAGATTCTTGGCCCTTCAGGAATCCCGTCTCAGGGCCTGCCTAAGTGCTGAATGTAGGAATCCCCTCAAGGGTTTCAGGACCTATCTAAGTGCTGAATGTAGGAATGTAGACACGCATCTCAGTCAGTGCTACATGTCATGATAAGTAAGTACCAATTCTACAGGTTATACACATTTCCCATCAGCATCATTTTGCATGCTCACATGCATAACGTGAAAGAAGCGCGAAGGGGCACATTTTGTCATACTTCATAATGACTCGCAAGTTTAGGAGAAAAACAAAGTTTAAAACACAATTCCACACTATACTTTAAGTAGTGTTTTTTCTTGTCAAATCGCATTCACAGCTAAGCTAAATTCATTAGTAATCATGCTTTGGAATGTAAAAGGCTACACAAGAAGTGCTTAACTCATAACTTAAGTAAGAGTATCAATCTTATTTAACTTTAAGTCACTGCTGGACTATATTTTGTCTTCTGATTGGATGGGACAGGTAACCAATTAGACACTTGAAATAATCTGCATTGTCTAAGTGTCACGCATTTCATGCATGACCCCTGACCTTGTGTTTCTACACAGGTCATTATGAAGGGATTACATTGCTCCCATCGGCTACACATAACTGCCAATCAAGCCATGGGAGGGAGGGACAAAGCCCAAGACCAACCAATCAGAACAGGGCTCGGTAAGATTGTACACTAGGGGTTCAAATATTATTATAACAATTATATACCAATTATTCACAAATTTGGAATACACTAGAGCATGAATCGCTTGGTACGACCCTCATAAACTAGGCTATACTTTGCAGATGTAAGCTCCTATTTAAGAATTCCCAAATCAGCCGGAACGAACTGGTGCATGCCATTTTGTAGAAGAAAATAAAATACAAAATTAAATAAATAAAATGTACAGGACATTTCAAGGAGTGAATGTTAATTTCATCAGTGCTGACATAATGGAGATGTTTCTAAGTACAGTTTCATGAAAAATCTCACAGACTGGGTGAGCACCAGGCAGTGTTTAGAGCGAACAGCCACATTTACTACAGCAGAGCAAGAGAGGGCTTTAAAAACATAAAAACTTTTTTTTTTTTTTTTCTCGTCTTTTTTTGTTGTTGTTGCCTCCACCCCACAAAAAATATGTGAGCATCTTTTTATAAAAACATTTTCTCAGAAGGATGCTTTTTTTCTTTCCCCTGACAAAACATGATGACAGATAAGATAGTTTCTGCCTGGTTTGGCAGGAGGGATGGGGGGCAGGAACCAGATATGACAACTACACTACACGAAATCTGACAAATTCAAGCATCAACCAGGGTACTGAGGAGGTAGAGAGGAACTGAATATGTTTAGGTCCAAGCTGCAGCTCTCTGAAAGTCTTTCAGACACTAAAGCTTTTTTTCTCTCTCTTTTTGCTTTCTAGCCATCCCCTGCCCTCCTCTAAATCCCCTCTCTTCCTCCCATCCAAACCCATCCCCATCTCTCTAAAAAGAGCTACAATATCTTCCTCTCTCTCGCGCAGTTTTAAAAAAAGTGCTATTTTCAGACGTTTAATTTCCAAACTTCTCCTCACACCCTCTTCACTGTTTTAGTTTGTGTTATCTTCTTCATGATTCGCCACAGTCTACAGGGCGTGGCACTGCTAAGCCACACCCACCTAGCCCGGCTTTAAGTTCCGCCTCCGTCAGAAGTAGCAGAGTGAGAGAAGTCATGTCCTGCCCTTCACTTTTAGGTCTTGCAGGATAAAGGAAACACATCCGTGTTTTAGAATCATGGCTTCGACAAGAGATTCCCCTGTCTCAGGTACCCTGAGTTAAAATTGAGGAACAAAATCATCCAGAAATGCGGATTGGCTTTAAGTTCAGTGTTATCATAATAATTTATATTATATTATCCCCTAATCCCTACCAACCGAACCTATCCCCTCTCAATGCAAAATGCCCCCCAAGTATAAATGCACATTGTCGTAATAAACTGCCTTTGAAATTACCTTTGAACATTTTAAAACCACATGGGAGGGAGGGGAGCCATTTTAAAACTCATCAACTAAGAAGCTCTTACTTAGTTAGAATTATAAAAGAGAAAACGTTATGAAATGTTTAGTGTTTAGAGACAGTAAGGCTGGTTAAAGCCTTCGCTCAGTACAGGATATTAAAGTTGTAGCAGCAATGTTTCCACTTCCTGGTCTTGGAGAGCTACAATGCATGCTGGTTATCACTCCATGTGATGTCATAGTGTTAGGAGAACCCCGCACACTAATTATCTAAGCGCATATGCATGAAGTCGTTGGTTGGAATGAAAACCATAGATGGCTACAGCTCCCTAGGATCGGGATTGGAAACAGATGCACTTGTTGCAGGTGGTTGAGGTAGAAGCTGCGCTTAACCACTGAACTAGGATCAGATCAAGCCCCAATCCAAACCTTAGCAATATGGGGATAAAAAAGACATCTGACTATGGATCAGTGGTTAGAGGCAACATTTACCTACTACCATTGAGGTTGAGGAGCTCTCTCCCGGAGAGCAGCAGAGATATAAAATTGCCCCTACATGCTGATCTCAGGTCAGTTTTGAGGTTTCCCCCCTAATTGTTAAGGCAGGGTAAACTGATCCTAGATCTGTGGCTACGGGTAACTTGTACCTGGAGCGCAGAGTTGGCCGGGGATTATGACAGACCTTAAGTGCATGATGCTAGGACAGCAATGCCGAGGTAACCTGGTCTGTCACCACTGTGCGGCGCCGGTGAGCGCCAGACTGAAAGTGTAGTGCAAAAGAAAGCCAAACAAAAGAAGATAAAACAAAAAAACAAAACATCCAAAATATCCTAAAAGTTAGTAGTTATTTACTAAAACTCAAGAAAATGCATCCCTGATTGACTATTTTGCGTGTCTTTACCTTAAAAAGGACGTGGCCAATGTTGCTTTCGTTCACTTTTAAAGAGTAGCAGAATATCAAAGGAGGAAAGAAAGTTTTGCGTTTGTTAAAGAGAAATGGCTACCTGGCGATAGAAATAATTAGGTTTTGATTCAGCTTCCTCGTGAGAGAGCTTCCTGTGACATTACTAGTTTTAGAGTTGGTTCAAAACATAGGAGACAGTTCACTTACCAATTGGTACTAGTACTTAAATGGGAGAGGGGGGGTTCAAGGACCATAATAGTTTGTTCAAAAGGGTTCATTTTCAACCCCCCCTAATTTTTCCCAAAGTTGGGATATTCTGCAGCTCAGACTGCATTTAAAAGCAATGCAGGGTCAGTGTATCAAGTTCAGAAATAGGGGAGTTACGGTTTTGGGGGATAATCAACATGCTTTACAAAATGTAATTAATAATTGTTACGTCACTCGTGGCTTTTGACGCATTTGTTTCACCGCTTGATATAAAAGCTAAACAAATGTGCAATGTGCAGTGTCAAAGCGACAACCGCAGAACCAGCTGATTGGTTTAGTTTTAATCTCCAGTTTGTTTTAGAATCCTCCTCATATCCCTGCGCTTGTGCTCACCCAGATACTGCAACAGTAAATTGGCACAAATAAAGCTCCATTTGTTTCCAATTACTTTAGTCTTAATGTTAAGATGTTTTTATACATAAGGGGAAAGGAGGGGAGGATTCATCGTCATCGTCGTTGTTGTTTCTCAGTTAATCTTCAAATTCCATTTTCATTTTTTGCTCGTGGTTCAGATCGGCGGCCTCCGGCAGCGCAACCTCTCGTGGCGTTGCGGTTGGCGTAGTCTCTGACTCCGTGGCGGAATCCTGTCCTCCCATCCTCATGGTCAGTTTGAGCTTCTTCTTAGGAGGGTTCTTCAGTGTGCCAAGTCGCTCCTTCACCTTGTACTCCAGTGTGCTGTGAGGGATCCCGTACATGTTCTGGGCCTTGGACACGCTCATCTTCCCGCCCATCACCATGCCGATGGCCTCTTCTAAGATCTGGCTGTTGTACTGGCGGTAGCGCCCCCTCTTCTTCCTGGGCTGCTTGGAGCACGGGTCGCCCTCGGGGTCGGAGGTCGGGTATGGTTGCCCGGAGGTCCCCTGGTCCATGTCGGAGCTCCAGTAGTCTGCCGCCCCGTCCAGAAAACCTCCCAGGCTGCCTCTCAGGCTACCGGCACGTCGGTTCTGCTTGGGCAGGATGGCCCTCAGCTTCCTGCTCAAAGCGTTCTCCACCCCACCGTGGTCCCCGGCGCCCACCACCATGGCCCTGTACCCGTATAGGTCTGAGGCATGGGAGTCCCATGACAGGTCCATGCCCCTCACCTGAGGGATCTTCAGGTCCACGGGCGGGGAGTGGTGGCCTCCCGGCTCCCTCTTCACCACCACCTCGTGGTGGGTCTTGGTGGAGCCATGGTGGTGGCGGAGGCCACCTCCAGAGGAGCTCTTGGAGGAGAACGCCCCGTGGTGGTGGTTGTCCAAGAACAGAGGCAGGTCTTGGAGGTCTGAGAGGATGGCGCTGGCCTGCTTCAGCCTCAGCAGGCTGTCCAGTTGTTGGTGGTGGGCTTTACCGCTGGAGGAACCCCACGGAGAGCCGTCCCGTGCCAGGAGGGGGTGGGGCTGCACGTGGTTCCCTTTGTTCCCGTGGCCGAGGAGGTGGTGCTTCTGGCTGAGGAGCTCCTCCTTGACAAGCAGCGAACGGGACAATGGAGGCTTGAGGGGGGCGGAACTGACGCAGCTGTCCCTCAGCCCGTCCTGTAAGCTTCTCGGCAGCATGATGTCATCGTCCTCCACATCCCGAAAGGCATGCTCAACTCTCAGGGCACGCCTGATTGGAAGGAAAAGAGAAGAGAGGGGTGTTAACTCGGAAGTACTCAAATCAGTCGATTCAGAAAGTGAATTGTAATGAACCGAAAACGACACATTAAAATGACACTACTCTACTCTGCTGATTGTTAATGCCAACAAACAAAAAGTACCACTTGGTTTTTAAAGAATATTACCTTGTGTTTTTTTTAAAGTTGCACATTCTTCCATAATATGTCATTGTTTAGGTATTGTTTTTAGAAAAACTTGTTGGCAGTAAACATGTAATAGAAAACATGTAATCGTAAACATGTAATTGAAAACAAGTAACAGTAAACATGCAACATCTAAATTATACATACATTTCCCACAGACTTTAAAGGGGCAATCTGCAGTTGCTACATCCATTTCTGGACTCCTGAATTAGAGGTACCCACTGATTCTTGAAGAATATAATTTATAAATGCCTCATTAGGATAGGTGTACCCCATCAGAACCCAAAATTTAAGCTTGTTATATCCCATGTTTGTAAAAAAGTAAATGTTAACAACCACTACAGTTGAAGTCGGAAGTTTACATACACCTTAGCCAAGTACATTTAAACTCAGTTTTTCACAATTTCAGACATTTAATCCTAGTAAAAAATCCCTGTCTTAGGTCAGTTAGCATCACCACTTTATTTTAAGAATGTGAAATGTCAGAATAATAGTAGAGAGAATGATTTATTTCAGCTTTTATTTCTTTCATCACATTACCAGTGGGTCAGACGTTTACATACACTCAATTAGTATTTGGTAGCATTGCCTTTAAATTGTTTAACTTGAGTCAAACGTTTCGGGTAGCCTTCCACAAGCTTCCCACAATAAGTTGGGTGAATTTTGGCCCATTCCTCTTCACAGAGCTGGTGTAACTGAGTCAGGTTTGTAGGCCTCCTTGCTCGCACACGCCTTTTCAGTTCTGCCCACAAATGTTCTATGGGATTGAGGTTAGGGCTTTGTGATGGCCACTTCAATAACTTGACTTTGTTGTCCTTAAGCCATTTTGCCACAACTTTGGAAGTATGCTTGGGGTCATTGTCCATTTGGAAGACCCATTTGCGACCAAGCTTTAACTTCCTGACTGATGTCTTGAGATGTTGCTTCAATATATCCACATAATTTTCTTTCCTCATGATGCCATCTATTTTGTGAAATGCACCAGTCCCTCCTGTAGCAAAGCACCCCCACAACATGATGCTGCCACCCTTGTGCTTCACGGTTGGGATGGTGTTCTTCGGCTTCAAAGCCTCCCCCTTTTTCCTCCAAACATAACGATGGTCATTATGGCCAAACAGTTCTATTTTTGTTTCATCAGACCAGAGGACATTTCTCCAAAAAGTACGATCTTTGTACCCATGTGCAGTTGCAAACCGTAGCCTGGCTTTCTTATGGTGGTTTTGGTGCAGTGGCTTCTTCCTTGCTGAGCGGCCTTTCAGGTAATGTCGATATAGGACTCGTTTTACTGTGGATATCGATACTTTTGTACCTGTTTCCTACAGCATCTTCACAAGGTTCTTTGCTGTTGTTCTGGGATTGATTTGCTCTTTTCGCAGCAAAGTATGTTCATCTCTAGGAGACAAAACGCGTCTCCTTCCTGAGTGGTATGACAGCTGCATGGTCCCATGGTGTTTATATTTGCGTACTATTGTTTGTACCAATGAATGTGGTACCTTCAGGCATTTGGAAATTGCTCCCAAGGATGAACCAGGCTTGTGGATGTCTACAAAAAGGTCTTGGCTGATTTCTTATGATTTTCCCATGATGTCAAGCAAAGAGGCACTGAGTTTGAAGGTAGGCCTTGAAATACATCCACAGGTACACCTCCAATTGAGTCAAATGATGTCAATTAGCCCATCAGAAGCTTTTTAAGCCATTACATAATTTTCTGGAATTTTCCAAGCTGTTTAAAGGCACCGTCAACTTAGTGTATGTAAACTTCTGACCCACTGGAATTGTGATACAGTGAATTATAAGTGAAATAATCTGTCTGTAAACAATTGTTGGAAAGATTACTTGTGTCATGCACAAAGTAGGTGTCCTAACCAACTTGCGAAAACTATAGTTCGTTAACAAGAAATTTGTGGAGTGGTTGAAAAAATTGTTTTAATGACTACAACCTAAGTGTATGTAAACTTCCGACTTCAACTGTATATGGCCTCGAAACATGCTTAAAACTATAAGTATGATATCATGGATGGTCAGTCCGTGCATCCGTACAGATGTAGGACCTTCATTTGATCACTCGTTTGTTGCTGAGAGTCTTTAAATATACAGTGCTTTCGGAAAGTATTCAGACCCCTTGACTTTTTCACATTTTGTTACAAATAAAAAACGTAAATATCACATTTACATAAGTATTCAGACCCTTTCCTCAGTACTTTGTTGAAGCACCTTTGGCTGTGATTACAGCCTTGAGTCTTCTTGGGTATGACGCTACATGCTTGGCACACCTGTATTTGGGGACTTTCTCCCATTCTTCTCTGCAGATCCTCCCAAGTTCTGTATGGTTGAATGAGGTGTGTCACTGCACAGACATGTTCAGGTCTCTCCAGAGAAGTTGATTGGGTTCAAGTCCGGGCTCTGGCAGGGCCACTGAAGGACATTCAGAGACTTGTCCCAAAGCCACTACTGCGCTGTCTTGGCTGTGTGCTTAGGGTCGTTGTCCTGTTGGAAGGTAAACCTTTGCTCCAGTCTGAGGTCCTGAGTGCTCTGTACTTTGCTCCGTTTATCTTTCACCCGATCATGACTAGTCTCCTAGTCCCTGCTGCTGAAAAACATCCACGCAGCATGATGCTGCCACCACCATGCTTCACCGTAGGGATGGTGTTAGGTTTCCTCCAGACGTGACGCTTGGCATTCAGGCCAAAGAGTTCAATCTTGGTTTCATCAGACCAGAGAATCTTGTTTCTCATGGTCTGAGAGTCCTTTAGGTGCCTTTTGGCAAACTCCAAGTGGGTTGTCATTTGTCTTTTACTGACGAGTGGCTTCCATCTGGCCACTCTACCATAAAGGCCTGATTGGTGTAGTGCTGCAGAGATGGTTGTCCTTCTGGAAGGTTTTCCCATCTCCACAGAGGAACTGTGTCAGAGTGACCATTGGGTTCTTGGTCACTTCCCTGACCAAGGCCCTTCTCCCCCATTTGCTCAGTTTGGCCGGGCGGTCATCTCTAGGAAGAGTCTTGGTGGTTCCAAACTTCTTCCATTTAAGAATGATTGAGGCCACTGTATTCTTGGGAACCTTCAATGCTGCAGAAATGTTTTGTTAGCCTTCCTTAGATATGTGCCTCAACACAATCCTGTCTCTGAGCTCTACGGACAATTCATTCGACCTCATGGCTTGATTTTTGCTCTGACATGCACTGTCAACTGTGGGACCTTATATTGACAGGTGTGTGCCTTTCCAAATCATGTTCAATCAATAGAATTTACCACAGATGGACTCCAATGAAGTTGTGGAAACATCTCAAGGGTGATCAATGTAAACAGGATGCACCTGAGCTCAATTTTGAGCAAAGAGTCTGAATAACTATGTAAATAAGGTATTTCTGTTGTTTATTTTTAATACATTTCCAAAAATGTTTACAATCCTGTTTTCCCTTTGTCATTATGGGGTATTGTGTGTACATTGATGAGGAACAAAAATGATGTAATCCATTTTAGAATAAGGCTGTAATGTAACAAAATGTGGAAAATGTCAGGGGTCTGAATACTTTCCGTAAGTCAAATTATGATTATACATCTTTAGCTCTGTCTATGAATTTGAGAGTGGTTACATTTACTGAAACAGGGTCGGGGAGAATTGCTTAGTGATTGTTTCAACTGCCCCTTTAATTTCATGATTACTAGATATAGTATAGACACAAATAACTACTTATATATTACCTTCAGTTTACAGACAGTACCTTTAATTGAAATTCAATTTACTTTCTGGTGTGATGGTGGGTGTTCAATCTCCATTTCAATTCATTACATTTGAGCAAAAAGCCCATTTGAGAAAATGTTTTGGCTGTAAACTTGTGTTGGCTATTAGCTAGTTATATATCTTGTCAGCTTGACAAAGTAGTTGCCATCATACGGATTATAACTCGTTAGCTGTTCCATATGGTCTCATTACATGGGAGAGAGTGGCTGCTTGCATCCCAAATGAAACCCTAATCCCTATGTAGTGCACTATTTCTGACCAGGGCCCATAGTGCACTACAAAGGGAATAGGGTGCTATTTGGGATGCAACAGTGTCTGATAAATTATATTTACTGTGCAAAGTGGATGTAGCCGGAGCTATATTCCACTCATTACAGCACGTTATCTCCTATCTTTAACAATTAAGGTGCTCATGAGACACAGAGAGAAAGAGACAATTAACACTAATTTCCTATATTTTTTTTACCATGTGTAAAACATGCATGTTGTAACAGAGTGAGTCACTTTTATATAGGTAATTAGAGCTAACTTACTCATGTCAAACATTTCAATTAGTGTCTGTCTTTTTCAAACAATTTCACTCAAATAATTTTGTTTCACGCAGAGACAAACTTATTTAAACTGAACTGCAATGCTTTGTTGTTTCTTTGTCCCCATCGTGCATGAAGCGTAACTATCCATTTACATGGACATTTTACATTCAATTTGGTTAAAAAACAAAGTTGCTTGGTTATTTTACCACGTAAAAAACAAAAAAAGTGATTGAAATGTTATTGAATCTTAATGCTGTTTAAAGATAGAGAGCCATGCACTGAGTAAACAGAGAACACACACACACAGTCTGCTACACTAACAAATAACGTGAGGACAATGAGAGGAGGGAAAACATCAAGGACACACAGCATGAATAACCATCACTATAATACCGATCCTTCACTGGGATAAAGACTCATTTGCCTGAGAAGGTATAGAGGGAGCAGAATGGAGCACATTGTGATCAGGCAGTAACTAACGGTATAGGATAAACTGTACATTGTAACAGTGTCATAGAATTTACCTGACAACACAATAGACAATGGCTGCGGTTGGAGTTGACGGCAGAGTGGTCTAGTTCCCAGCTAAACGAGAATTAACCTTGGCATGTCTTGTATAGAAATAGTGTTGAGCAACACAAGAAAGCTCTTTATTTTCTCCACTCATTATTTGAGCTCCCTTTCTCCTTTCCATTACGTTGGCCTGAAAACAGGCCTGGAAGTTGTTCCTATAAGGCCTAGAAAGAACATACTGTTCTCTAAGAAACCTGTGCTAAAGCTCCCAAATTACATTTCCGTGACGTGTCTAATATTTCTATTTCTGAACTACCTGAGAAAGAAGTGACTTTTTTCTGACCTTGGTGTCTGGGTACTGTTCAGTATGTAACCATAGCAACAGTAGCCTTTAAGCAGGAAGCACACATCCGAGTTTCCCGCAGACAAGCAGAGTGACAGCTCAATGCTACCTTCTAAATAGGACCATAGACATGTCAATCAAAATGGAAGGGGAAGTGTAGACAGATAGTGAATGAGCCTTAGCACTGAGGACGGCAGCAACCCAATCCTGTGAAGAAAAAACGCTTTCTACCAAACTCTGCTTTATCCTATACTTCTGCCATATGGACATGCATATGTCCAAAACAAGTAGAGACGTTGGATCTTAATTTTATCACTCTTCTGTTGCTGAGAATTGCAAAAGTGTAGTGTATTTGAGTTTTAAAAAGGATTCTGAAGTTTGTAATTTCCAGTTTGAAATTCCAGACTTGATTTTCACTAACGAAAATGTATCAACCCCTACAAAAATGTCCATTAATTGTAATCCACAAAATGATTAACATTTCCTGTTGCTACAGGATTACTTTCCTGCTGTAGAAAACTGGCTCAAATTAAGATCCTACATCTGTACATACAGTATATGCATACCCCTAATGAGGTTGTTTTCTATATGTCAAAAAGTCTAATAATGACACACACACACACATCCCTGATGAAGTAGTTATATGTTTCACAATTACATTTAGAATGTACTTGATGAGGGAGTTGGAAGAGATTTTTCCAGTAGGTAATCTGTCTGGCTCCTTTTTGAACAATACAGGGGTAAAACCAGGTGGTTTCACAGTAATGATGGCTGCACTATATAGTCTACATCTTAAAGTCTACACCATATAGTCTACATCTTATAGTCTACATCTTATAGTTTACACCAGATAGTCTACTATAGTCTACACCTTATAGTATACTATAGTCTACACCTTATAGCATACTATAGTCTACACCATATAGTCTACACCATATAATCTACATCTTATAGTCTACATACTAAACCTTATAGTCTACTATAGTCTACACCATTTTGTCTAGTCTACACCATTTTGTCTAGTCTACACCATTGTGTCTAGTCTACACCATATAGTCTACTATAGTCTACACCATTTTGTCTAGTCTACACCACATAGTCCACACCACATAGTCTACACCATATAGTCTACTATAGTCTACACTATATAGCCTACACCATATAGTCTACTATAGTCTACACTATATAGCCTACACCATATAGTCTACTATAGTCTACACTATATAGTCTACAATAGTCTACACTATATAGTCTACACCATTTACAGTGCATTCAGAAAGTATTGAGACCCCTTGACCTTTTCTACATTTTGTTACGTTACAGCCTTATTATAAAAGTGATTAAATGAATTTTTTCACTTTGATTAAAAATAAAAAACAGAGATACCGTATTTACATAAGTATTCAGACCCTTTGCTATGAGACTCGAAATTGAGCTCAGGTGCATCCTGCTTCCATTGATCATCCTTGAGCTGTTTCTACAACTTGATTGGAGTCCACCTGTGGTAAATTCAATTAATTAGCACACACCTGTCTATATAAGGTCCCACAGTTGACAGTGCATGTCAGAGCAAAAACCAAGCCATTAGGTCGGAGGAATTGTCCATAGAGCTCTGAGACAAGATTGTGTCGAGGCACAGACCTGGGGAAGGGTAACAAAACATTTCTGCAGCATTGAAGGTCCCCAAGAACACAGTGGCCTCCATCATTCTTAAATGGAAGAAGTTTGGAACCACCAAGACTCTTCCTAGAGATGGCCGCCCAGCCAAACTGAGCAATCGGGGGAGAAGGGCCTTGGTCAGGGAGGTGACCAAGAACCCAATGGTCACTCTGACAGAGCTTCAGAGTTCCTCTGTGGAGACGGGAGAACCTTCCAGAAGGACAACCATCTCTGCAGCACTCTACTAAGCAGGCCTTTATGGTAGAGTGGCCAGACAGAAGCCACTCCTCAGTAAAAGGCACATGACAGCCGCTTGGAGTTTGCCAAAAGGCACCTAAAGGACTCTCAGACCATGAGAAACAAGATTCTCTGGTCTCATAAAAGCAAGATTGAACTCTTTTGCCTGAATGCCAAGCGTCACATCTGGAGGAAACCTAGCACCATATGGTCAAGCATGGTGGTGGCACTGTAAAATAAAGTGGTAAGCTAAATGAGTGAGATGATCTGTGTTTGGTACTATATCTGTAGTCTAGAGGGAAGGGTGGAGGGATGGACGAGGGTTGGATGGAGGAGGTGTGGAGCGAGGGAGGAGGGGTGGAGCGAGGGAGGAGGGTAAATCCAGTTCCACATCCCCCTCTTTAGTTAATATCACATGACCTGATCATTAGAGAATCCCAAACCACCAACGCTGCTTCTGATACACCACCGAGGTGTCTTACAACACATTACACACACCACCCTCACCATACATTATCGCTTTGGGGCGTTAACATGTATCGAGCCGCTCAAATCCATCTCTGACCTTCTGTGTGTTCTAATCATTCCAAGGTCTATTCCATAGTTATCCAGGTAATTTATTATAATTTAAAGCAGGAAAACAAAGTTCGTACGGTGTGTTAATCATGCAAATATGACTGGAAGGCAAAACACTCAGGTATCAATAAAATACACCACGACATTGTGGGTAAGTAAATAAAAGCGGGACAGAGAAGAGAGACAAAAGGAAAACCAACAGCCCCTGAGGTCTTTGATGCAGTCTAACGTTGAACTCCTATAGCATGAATAATGACATCCAAATAGCATAAATACATACTTATAAATACCTAGGTACTGTAATCATACTGATAATGGATTAGGGTTAGTTACTTATAAATACCTAGGTACTGTAATCATACTGATAATGGATTAGGGTTAGTTACTTATAAATACCTAGGTACTGTAATCATACTGATAATGGATTAGGGTTAGTTACTTATAAATACCTAGGCACTGTAATCATACTGATAATGGATTAGGGTTAGTTACTTATAAATACCTAGGTACTGTAATCATACTGATAATGGATTAGGTTAGTTACTTATAAATACCTAGGCACTGTAATCATACTGATAATGGATTAGGGTTAGTTACTTATAAATACCTAGGTACTGTAATCATACTGATAATGGATTAGGGTTAGTTACTTATAAATACATAGGTACTGTAATCATACTGATAATGGATTAGGGTTAGTTACTTATAAATACATAGGTACTGTAATCATACTGATAATGGATTAGGGTTAGTTACTTATAAATACATAGGTACTGTAATCATACTGATAATGGATTAGGTTTAGTTACTTATAAATACCTAGGCACTGTAATCATACTGATAATGGATTAGGTTTAGTTACTTATAAATACCTAGGCACTGTAATCATACTGATAATGGATGAGGGTTAGTTACTTAAATACATAGGTACTGTAATCATACTGATAATGGATTAGGGTTAGTTACTTATAAATACCTAGGCACTGTAATCATACTGATAATGGATTAGGGTTAGTTACTTAAATACATAGGTACTGTAATCATACTGATAATGGATTAGGGTTAGTTACTTATAAATACCTAGGTACTGTAATTATACGGACTATGGATTAGGGTTAGTTACTTATTAATACCTAGGTAATGTAATCATACTGATAATGGATTAGGGTTAGGGTTAGTTACTTATAAATACCTAGGTACTGTAATTATACTGATAATGGATGAGGGTTAGGGTTAGTTACTTATAAATACCTAGGTATTGTAATCATACGGACCATGGATTAGGTTAATGGTTAGTTACTTATAAATACCTAGGTACTGTAATCATACTGATAATGGATTAGGGTTAGTTACTTATAAATACCTAGGTACTGTAATCATACTGATAATGGATGAGGGTTAGGGTTAGTTACTTCTAAATACCTAGGTATTGTAATCATACTGACTATGGATTAGGGTTAGGGTTAGTTACTTATAAATACCTAGGTATTGTAATCATACTGACTATGGATTAGGTTAATGGTTAGTTACTTATAAATACCTAGATATTGTAATCATACTGATAATGGATTAGGTTAATGGTTAGTTACTTATAAATACCTAGGTACTGTAATCATACTGATAATGGATTAGGTTAGTTACTTATAAATACCTAGGTACTGTAATCATACTGATAATGGATGAGGGTTAGGGTTAGTTACTTCTAAATACCTAGGTATTGTAATCATACTGACTATGGATTAGGGTTAGGGTTAGTTACTTATAAATACCTAGGTATTGTAATCATACTGACTATGGATTAGGTTAATGGTTAGTTACTTATAAATACCTAGATATTGTAATCATACTGATAATGGATTAGGTTAATGGTTAGTTACTTATAAATACCTAGGTACTGTAATCATACTGATAGTGGATTAGGGTTAGTTACTTATAAATACCTAGGTACTGTAATCATACTGATAATGGATTAGGTTAATGGTTAGTTACTTATAAATACCTAGGTACTGTAATCATACTGATAATGGATTAGGGTTAGTTACTTATAAATACCTAGGTACTGTAATCATACTGATAATGGATTAGGGTTAGTTCTCTTCCGACACTGAAAGCCCTTGACATCGTAACGTAACAATAGGTGTTTCCCTTGGAAACCAATGGGAAATAACACATCGATCACGACTATGATCCTTTATAACAGAGGTGGAGGTGTGTGTGTGTGTCTTACCCCTTGACTGTGGGCGATAGGGTGTAACTGTGAGATTTTTTGAGGACGGTGCCGGCCATGCCGTGGGCCTTCTTGGTGGAGAGGTCCAGGACTCCATCTGAGGATTAACATACACAGATACACACCCACTGTTTTAGGGCACAGTTCATCACAGCTTATCGAAGTATGTACTGTATAACTTGTCTTCAAATGATTGGGACTTTTTAAATGAATGTAATTAACATTTTAAATGTGTCGTTCAATAATAGATGTTTCTGTTTCTCTATGCATCACTGGGCCTGAGAAAGGAAAGGACTCCAGGAGGAGAATACAACATATTGAAAATCACATGAATAAATAGTGAAAATAATCTTCACCGTTCCCTCCGCTCTGCTCTTTGTTTAAAGAGTAATGACAATACTATATTCCTCTTTCCACTGACTGAACCACACACACTCCCCTTCCTCCATGGGTTAGTAATCCCCAAAGTGCATCTGCCCTGGCTGTTGACCCTGTCCCGTCTGAACAGAGCTGAAGGACCTCTAATCTTTAGGGCGTTTTGGTTGGACAAAACAAGGTGGTGATATTAAAATGAATTTCTTTCTCTGTGTGTTTATGGGTGTGTGTGTGGGGGGGTTGGGGGACATAAAAACACTATAATATAATATATGGTCACAGGCAGAGGATTATCCAGCCCAAATGTCTAAAGGGCAAGAGGCCAGACAGAAGCCACATGGGGGTTAATATTTTTAAAATTCAAAAATAAATTTTTCAGCATAACCCTACTTGGCATTCAGCCTCCAACTGTTTGTTAGAATTAGTATACTAGTAGTTTTCGTTTGGCCCAGTCTGTTTGGCTCTATACAACTTTTACTGGTCCAATTACAGGTTGTGGGGGATTTCTAGGGATTATTTGGGAAAATTACAGGGGATGTTCGGATTATAGAAAAGTTAGAGAAAAGATGTATGGGAGTTAGAGGACAATTGTAGGAAGTTCAGTCCTGTCCTGGCCAGTTTGGTGTTGCCTTACCATAGCACTAGGTGAGTTAAGTTACAAGCTATAGGAATAAAGAGAAGTTATAGGAGAGATATAAGATATAGGAGACCTTTAGGGAAGATATAGGAGAGATAGGAGGTATAGGGGAGATATATGATAGATATAGGAGACCTTTAGGGAAGATATAGGAGAGATAGGAGGTATAGGGGAGATATATGAGAGGTATAGGAGAGATAGGAGGTATAGGGGAGATATATGAGAGATATAGGAGACCTTTAGGGAAGATATAGGAGAGATAGGAGGTATAGGGGAGATATATGAGAGATATAGGAGACCTTTAGGGAAGATATAGGAGACATAGGAGGTATAGGGGAGATATATGAGAGATATAGGAGACCTTTAGGGAAGATATAGGAGAGATAGGAGGTATAGGGGAGATATATGAGAGATATAGGAGACCTTTAGGGAAGATATAGGAGAGATAGGAGGTATAGGGGAGATATATGAGAGGTATAGGAGACCTTTAGGGGAGATATAGGAGAGATAGGAGGTATAGGGGAGATATATGAGAGGTATAGGAGACCTTTAGGGGAGATATAGGAGGTATAGGGGAGATATATGAGAGGTATAGGAGACCTTTAGGGAAGATATAGGAGAGATAGGAGGTATAGGGGAGATATATGAGAGGTATAGGAGACCTTTAGGGGAGATATAGGAGAGATAGGAGGTATAGGGGAGATATATGAGAGGTATAGGAGACCTTTAGGGAAGATATAGGAGAGATAGGAGGTATAGGGTAGATATATGAGAGATATAGGAGACCTTTAGGGAAGATATAGGAGAGATAGGAGGTATAGGGGGGATATATGAGAGGTATAGGAGACCTTTAGGGAAGATATAGGAGAGATAGGAGGAATAGGGGAGATATATGAGAGATATAGGAGACCTTTAGGGAAGATATAGGAGAGATAGGAGGTATAGGGTAGATATATGAGAGATATAGGATACCTTTAGGGAAGATATAGGAGAGATAGGAGGTATAGGGGGGATATATGAGAGGTATAGGAGACCTTTAGGGAAGATATAGGAGAGATAGGAGGTATAGGGGAGATATATGAGAGGTATAGGAGACCTTTAGGGAAGATATAGGAGAGATAGGAGGTATAGGGGAGATATATGAGAGGTATAGGAGACCTTTAGGGGAGATATAGGAGAGATAGGAGGTATAGGGGAGATATATGAGAGGTATAGGAGACCTTTAGGGAAGATATAGGAGAGATAGGGAGGTATAGGGTAGATATATGAGAGATATAGGAGACCTTTAGGGAAGATATAGGAGAGATAGGAGGTATAGGGGGATATATGAGAGGTATAGGAGACCTTTTAGGGAAGATATAGGAGAGATAGGAGGTATAGGGAGATATATGAGAGGTATAGGAGACCTTTAGGGAAGATATAGGAGAGATAGGAGGTATAGGGGAGATATATGAGAGATATAGGAGACCTTTAGGGAAGATATAGGAGAGATAGGAGGTATAGGGGGGATATATGAGAGGTATAGGAGACCTTTAGGGAAGATATAGGAGAGATAGGAGGTATAGGGTAGATATATGAGAGATATAGGAGACCTTTAGGGAAGATATAGGAGAGATAGGAGGTATAGGGGAGATATATGAGAGGTATAGGGGAGCTATAGGGACGATATAGGAGAGATAGGAGGTATAGGGTAGATATATGAGAGATATAGCGGAGCTATAGGGAAGATATGGGAGGTATAGGGGAGATCTATGAGAGATATAGGGGAGCTATAGGGAAGATATAGGAGAGATAGGAGGTATAGGGGAGATATATGAGAGGTATAGGGGAGCTATAGGGAAGATATAGGAGAGATAGGAGGTATGGGGGAGCTATAGGGAAGATATAGCGGAGCTATAGGGAAGATATAGGGGAGATATAGGGAAGATAAAGGAGAGATAGGAGGTATAGGGGAGATCTATGAGATATATTTGAGAGATATAGGGGAGCTATAGGGAAGATATAGGAGAGATAGGAGGTATAGAGTAGATATATGAGAGATATAGGGGAGCTATAGGGAAGATATAGAAGAGAGAGGAGGTATAGGGGAGATCTATGAAAGATATAGCGGAGCTATAGGGAAGATATAGGGGAGATATAGGGAAGATATAGGGGAGATATAGGGAAGATATAGGGGAGCTATAGGGAAGATATAGAAGAGAGAGGAGGTATAGGGGAGATCTATGAAAGATATAGCGGAGCTATAGGGAAGATATAGGGGAGATATAGGGAAGATATAGGGGAGATATAGGGAAGATATAGGGGAGATATAGAAGAGAGAGGAGGTATAGGGGAGATATAGGAGAGATAGGAGGTATAGGGTAGATATATGAGAGATATAGCGGAGCTATAGGGAAGATATGGGAGGTATAGGGGAGATCTATGAGAGATATAGGGGAGCTATAGGGAAGATATAGGAGAGATAGGAGGTATAGGGGAGATATATGAGAGGTATAGGGGAGCTATAGGGAAGATATAGGAGAGATAGGAGGTATGGGGGAGCTATAGGGAAGATATAGCGGAGCTATAGGGAAGATATAGGGAAGATAAAGGAGAGATAGGAGGTATAGGGGAGATCTATGAGATATATTTGAGAGATATAGGGGAGCTATAGGGAAGATATAGGAGAGATAGGAGGTATAGAGTAGATATATGAGAGATATAGGGGAGCTATAGGGAAGATATAGAAGAGAGAGGAGGTATAGGGGAGATCTATGAAAGATATAGCGGAGCTATAGGGAAGATATAGGGGAGATATAGGGAAGATATAGGGGAGATATAGGGAAGATATAGGGGAGATATAGAAGAGAGAGGAGGTATAGGGGAAATATAGGGAAGATATAGGAGAGATAGGAGGTATAGAGTAGATATATGAGAGATATAGCGGAGCTATAGGGAAGATATAGGAGAGACAGGAGGTATAGGGGAGATCTATGAGAGATATAGGGAGCTATAGGGGAGATAGGAGGTATAGGGGAGATATATGAGAGATATAGGGGAGCAATAGGGAAAATATAGGGGAGATAAGAGGGATAGGGGAGATATATGAGCGATATAGGGGAGCAATAGGGAAGATATAGGAGAGATAGGAGGTATAGGGGAGATATAGGGAAGATATAGGAGAGATAGGAGGTATAGGGGAGATATAGGGGAGCAATAGGGAAGATATAGGGGAGATAGGAGGTATAGGGGAGATATATGAGCGATATAGGGGAGCAATAGGGAAGATATAGGAGAGATAGGAGGTATAGGGGAGATATAGGGAAGATATAGGAGAGATAGGAGGTATAGGGGAGATATAGGGGAGCTATAGGGAAGATATAGGGGAGATAGGAGGTATAGGGGAGATATATGAGAGATATAGGGGAGCAATAGGGAAGATATAGGAGAGATAGGAGGTATAGGGGAGATATATGAGAGATATAGAGGAGCTATAGGGAAGATATAGAAGAGAGAGGAGGTATAGGGGAGCTATAGGGAAGATATAGAAGAGAGAGGAGGTATAGGGGAGATCTATGAGAGATATAGCGGAGCTATAGGGAAGATATAGGGGAGATATAGGGAAGATATAGTAGAGATAGGGTAGATATATGAGAGATATAGTGGAGCTATAGGGAAGATATAGGAGAGATAGAAGGTATAGGGGAGATCTATGAGAGATATAGGGGAGCAATAGGGAAGATATAGGAGAGATAGAAGGTATAGGGGAGATCTATGAGAGATATAGGGGAGCTATAGGGGAGATAGGGGAGATAGGAGGTATAGGGGAGATATATGAGAGATATAGGGGAGCAATAGGGAAGATATAGGAGAGATAGGAGGTATAGGGGAGATGTAGGGAAGATATAGGAGAGATGAGGTATAGGAGGTATAGGGGAGATATAGGGGAGCTATAGGGAAGATATAGGGGAGATAGGAGGTATAGGGGAGATATATGAGAGATATAGGGGAGATATTTTAGAGATATAGGGGAGCTATAGGGAAGATATAGGTAGCCCAGTGGTTAGAGCGTTGGGCCAGTAACCAAATCCCCGAGCTGCCAAGGTAAAAATCTGTCGTTCTGCCCCTGAAAAAGGCAGTTAATCAAAAAAAAAATTAAGAATATATAGGATAGATAGAGGATATACGAGAGATATAGTGGAGAGATAAGAGAGATACAGGGGAGCTATAGGGGTGATATAAGGGATATATAGGAGCAAAATGGGAGATATAGTAGAGATATAGGGGATAAATAGGGGAGCGATATAAGCAGGATATAGAAGAGCTATAGGCAATATAGTGGAGATATAAGCAAGATACAGCGGAGATATAGGCAAAATAGAGGAGATATAGGCAAAATAGAGGAGATATAGGAGAGATATAGCGGAGATATAGGGGATATATAAGCGAGATAAAGTGGAGATATAGGAGAGATATAGTAGAGATTTAGGGGATATATACAGGATATATAGTGGCTCATATTTGATCCCCTGCTGATTTTGTACGTTTGCCTACTGACAAAGAAATTATCAGTCTATAATTTTAATGGTAGGTTTATTTGAACAGTGAGACAGAACACCAACAACAAAAATGCAGAAAAACGCATGTGAAAAATGTTATAAATTGATTTGCATTTTAATGAGGGAAATAAGTATTTGACCCCCTCTCAATCAGAAAGATTTCTGGCTCCCAGGTGTCTTGTATACAGGTAACGAGCTGAGATTAGGTGCACACTCTTAAAGGGAGTGCTCCTAATCTCAGTTTGTTACCTGGATCAAAGACATCTGTCCACGGAAGCAATCAATCAATCAGATTCCAAACTCTCTACCATGGACAAGACCAAAGAGCTCCCCAAGGATGTCAGGGACAAGATTGTAGACCTACACAAGGCTGGAATGGGCTACAAGACCATCGCCAAGCAGCTTGGTGAGAAGGTGACAACAGTTGGTGCGATTATTCTGAATGGAATAAACACAAAAGAACTGTCAATCTCCCTCGGCCTGGGGCTCCATGCAAGATCTCACCTCGTGAAGTTGCAATGATCATGAGAACGGTGAGGAATCAGCCCAGAACTAGACGGGAGGACCTTGATCTCAAGGCAGCTGGGACCATAGTCACCAAGAAAACAATTGGTAACACACTACGCCGTGAAGGACTGAAATCCTGCAGCGCCCGCAAGGTTCCCCCTGCTCAATAAAGCACATATACATGCCCGTCTGAAGTTTGCCAATGAACATCTGAATGATTCAGAGGACAACTGGGTGAAAGTATTGTGGTCAGATGAGACCAAAATGTAGCTCTTTGGCATCAACTCAACTCGCCGTGTTTGGAGGAGGAGGAATGCTGCCTATGACCCCAAGAACACCATCCCCACCGTCAAACATGGAGGTGGAAACATTATGCTTTGGGGGTGTTTTTCTGCTAAGGGGACAGGACAACTTCACCGCATCAAAGGGACGATGGACGGGGCCATGTACCGTCAAATCTTGGGTGAGAACCTCCTTCCCTCAGCCAGGGCATTGAAAATGGGTCGTGGATGGGTATTCCAACATGACAATGACCCAAAACACATGGCCAAGGCAACAAAGGAGTGGCTCAAGAAGAAGCACATTAAGGTCCTGGAGTGGCCTAGCCAGTCTCCAGACCTTAATCCCATAGAAAATCTGTGGAGGGAGCTGAAGGTCTGAGTTGCCAAACGCCAGCCTCAAACCTTAATGACTTGGAGAAGATCTGAAAAGAGGAGTGGGACAAAATCCCTCTTGAGATGTGTGCAAACCTGGTGACCAACTACAAGAAACGTCTGACCTCTGTGATTGCCAACAAGGGTTTTGCCACCAAGTACTAAGTCGTGTTTTGCAG
Organism: Brachymystax lenok tsinlingensis; assembly: GCA_030435695.1. NCBI lineage: Eukaryota > Metazoa > Chordata > Actinopteri > Salmoniformes > Salmonidae > Brachymystax > Brachymystax lenok. The sequence goes on along the minus strand of CM059812.1, from coordinate 31,967,875 downwards.
AGGGGTCAAACACTTATTTCCCTCATTAAAATGCAAATCAATTTATAACATTTTTCACATGCATTTTTCTGGATTTGATTGTTGTTATTCTGTCTCTCACTGTTCAAATAAACCTACCATTAAAATTATAGACTGGTCACTTCTTTGTCAGTGGGCAAACATATAAAATCAGCAGGGGATCAAATTCCTTTTTCCCTCACTGTACATGGGAGCTACAGAAGAGATATAGGTAAGTTATAGGAGACCTATAGGGAGATATAGGCAATATATGGGAGATATAGGGGAGATATAAGCAACATATAGGGCAGATATAGTCAATATATGGGAGATATAGGGGAGATATAAGCAACATATAGGGCAGATATAGTCAATATATGGGAGATATAGGGGAGATATAAGTAACATATAGGGGAGATATAGTCAATATAGGGGAGATAAATGGAGATATAGGGGAGATATAGAATAAATATAGGGAGATATAAGAAAATATATAGGGAGATATATACACGAGAGACATAAGAAAGACAGGGAGACATAGGAGATAAAGGGAGATATAGGAAAGATAAATGGAGATTTAGGAGATATAGGACGTTCTATTGAAGCTATAGGGGAGTTCTCCAGTCCAGGTTTTTCTTCTACTTATTTATTTTATTGAATATTTTTCTTATTTCTCGTTTTATTATTGTTGTTGCACTGTTGAGAGAGAGCCTGTAAGTAAGCATTTCAATGTACTGTGTACACCATTTTATCCTGTCCATATGGTAAATAAGTTTTGATTCGATTTGGATGTGTGAGTGGTGTCTTACCCTCCGTTTTGGTCTCTGTGGGGTCAAGCCTCTTGACGGTGAGGTCCAGAGGAGAGTCCTGGTCGGCCATGAGAAGCTTGCTGAGGACGGGGTTCTGTGCAGAAGCAGCAGCACTGGTACCACTACAGTTACTACCGGCTCCGTTCCCACTGTCCGGGGCGGAGGCAGAGGCGGCGGCGGGGCTGAGGCCCGGTCCCGGGGTGGGGGACGGGGGGCTGGACGCCCCCGGCAGGGTGAGGGGAGCCGGGGCTAGCGAGGCCACTCTCGGCAGGAGGCGGCTTTGGTCCTTGATGCCGTTGGGCTGGGGGTGATGGGGGGTGTCCTGAGAATAGCTGTTTTTTGAGGTATATTCGGCAGCGAACTGACGGATCATTCGCTGCATTATCTCACGAGCCACTAGAGGGATGTGGGGGTCCGAGAAGCTTGGGAGGTCTGCTAGAGACAAACAAACACACAACATTAGACACCTATTAGAACTTCCTTCATCTGTTTAGCATTCCAACGACTGGCTAAAGAGCCGGCAGCACTTCAACTAGCAACTTTAAAGCTGCAATTTGTCACTTTTTGGGGGACCGGATCAAATTCACGTAGAAATGTCTGTTATGAACCTGTCATTCTCACTGTAAGCCAGTCTAAGAAGTTGTAGATATGTTCTATGTGCACTATTTCTATGCTTCCCGTTCTTAAATGTTGTTTTTGAGTCTTCATTCAGTTTTGTACACCAGCTTCAAACAATATTTTTGTTTATTGAAAATATATTTCACAGAGGTTTAGACCGCTACGTTCTCAGCCCTCTCCTGTACTCCCTGTTTACCCATGACTGCGTGGCCAAGCACGCATCCAACTCAATCATCAAGTTTGCTGACGACACTACAGTGGTAGGCTTGATTACCAACAACGACGAGACGGCCTACAGGGAGGAGGTGAGGGCCCTCGGAGTGTGGTGTCAGGAAAATAACCTCTCACTCAATGTCAACAAAACAAAGGAGATGATCGTGGACTTCAGGAAACAGGAGAGGGAGCACCCCCCTATCCACATCGAGGGGACAGTAGTGGACGAACAAACTGAATTGGACCACCCACACAGACAGCGTGGTGAAGAAGGCGCAACAGCGCCTCTTCAACCTCAGGAGGCTGAAGAAATTCGGCTTGTCAACAAAATCACTCACAAACTTCTACAGATGCACAATCGAGAGCATCCTGTCGGGCTGTATCACCGCCATCACTGCTCCGCCCACAACCGTAAGGCTCTCCAGAGGGTAGTGAGGACTGCACAATGCATCACTGGGGATAAACGACCTGCCCTTCAGGACACCTACACCACCCGATGTCACAGGAAGGCCAAAAAGATCATCAAGGACAACAACCACCCGAGCCACTGCCTGTTCACCCCGCTATCATCAAGAAGGCGAGGTCAGTACAGGTGCATCAAAGCTGGGACAGAGAGACTGAAAAACAGCTTCTACCTCAAGGCCATCAGACTGTTAAACAGCCATCACTAACATTGAGTGGCTGCTGCCAACATACTGACTTAAATCTCTAGCCACTTTAAAAATAGGAATTGGATGTAATAAATGTATCACTAGCCACTTTAAACAATTTTGTATATAATGTATATAATGTTTACATATCCGACATTACTCATATCAAATGTATACACTGTACTCTAAACCCTCTACTGAATCTTGCCTATGCCGTTCGGCCATCGACTCAAATCTCTAGCCACTTTAATAATTATAATTGGATGAAATAAATGTATCACTAGCCATTTTAAATGATGCATTTATATAATGTTTACATATCCTACATTACTCATCTCATATGTATATACTGTACTCCGTACCATCTACTGCATCTTGCCTATGCCAGTCAGCCATCGCTCATCCATATATTTATATGTACATACTCGTATTCATTCCTTTACTCTTGTGTGTATAAGGTAGTTGTTGTGAATTTGTTAGATTACTTGTTAGATACTACTGCATGGTCGGAACTAGAAGCACAAGCATTTCGCTACACTCACATTAACATCTGCTAACCATGTGTATGTGACAAATAAAATTTGATTTGATTTACAGCAATTTTCTACGCTATACATTGCTTGTTTTGTCACAAACTGAAATTAGGCGAACTATTCTAATTTTAGCAAACAGGAAATATTACTGTTTATGTGAAGAAAATAAATATAAATATATATAAAAAAAATATATGTGTATATTCACATCTACCTTAATTGTTATCAGTTTGTATACTATTATTACTAATCTGTCCATATCAATCCTAGCAATTATAGAATGCGGACATAGATGTATATGTACAGGACATGTTGTTTACTACCTCTCTGTAATACTACAGACAGACTTGGAATGCGGACATAGATGTATATGTACAGGACATGTTGTTTACTACCTCTCTGTAATACTACAGAGAGACTGTTAGAATGTGGACATAGATGTATATGTACAGGACATGTTGTTTACTACCTCTCTGTAATACTACAGACAGACTGTTAGAATGTGGTCATAGATGTATATGTACAGGACATGTTGTTTACTACCTCTCTGTAATACTACAGACAGACTTGGAATGCGGACATAGATGTATATGTACAGGACATGTTGTTTACTACCTCTCTGTAATACTACAGACAGACTGTTAGAATGTGGACATAGATGTATATGTACAGGACATGTTGTTTACTACCTCTCTGTAATACTACAGACAGACTGTTAGAATGTGGACATAGATGTATATGTACAGGACATGTTGTTTACTACCTCTCTGTAATACTACAGACAGACTGTTAGAATGTGGACATAGATGTATATGTACAGGACATGTTGTTTACTACCTCTCTGTAATACTACAGACAGACTTGGAATGCGGACATAGATGTATATGTACAGGATATGTTGTTTACTACCTCTCTGTAATACTACAGACAGACTGTTAGAATGTGGACATAGATGAATATGTACAGGACATGTTGTTTACTACCTCTCTGTAATACTACAGACAGACTGTTAGAATGTGGACATAGATGTATATGTACAGGACATGTTGTTTACTACCTCTCTGTAATACTACAGACAGACTGTTAGAATGTGGACATAGATGTATATGTACAGGACATGTTGTTTACTACCTCTCTGTAATACTACAGACAGACCGTTAGCTGGGCTTCATCGCAAATGGCACCCTATTCCCTATGTAGTGCACTACTTTTGACCAGAATCCTATTGGCCCCTATAGTAATGCACTACATATGGAATAGGGTGCCATTTGGGACGCAGACCTAGTCTACCCTATAGCCCCCAACCTTCAGCCACAACACAACAAAGTGATTTAGCAGACAAGCTTTCTGGAAAAACATTTCCTTTTGGGCCGAGGAATTGTGCCCTAAGGTAGTTGTTGTGAATTTGTTAGATTACTTGTTAGATACTACTGCATGGTCGGAACTAGAAGCACAAGCATTTCGCTACACTCGCATTAACATCTGCTAACCATGTGTATGTGACAAATAAAATTTGATTTGATTTACAGCAATTTTCTACGCTATACATTGCTTGTTTTGTCACAAACTGAAATTAGGCGAACTATTCTAATTTTAGCAAACAGGAAATATTACTGTTTATGTGAAGAAAATAAATATAAATATATATAAAAAAAATATATGTGTATATTCACATCTACCTTAATTGTTATCAGTTTGTATACTATTATTACTAATCTGTCCATATCAATCCTAGCAATTATAGAATGCGGACATAGATGTATATGTACAGGACATGTTGTTTACTACCTCTCTGTAATACTACAGACAGACTTGGAATGCGGACATAGATGTATATGTACAGGACATGTTGTTTACTACCTCTCTGTAATACTACAGACAGACTGTTAGAATGTGGACATAGATGTATATGTACAGGACATGTTGTTTACTACCTCTCTGTAATACTACAGACAGACTGTTAGAATGTGGACATAGATGTATATGTACAGGACATGTTGTTTACTACCTCTCTGTAATACTACAGACAGACTGTTAGAATGCGGACATAGATGTATATGTACAGGACATGTTGTTTACTACCTCTCTGTAATACTACAGACAGACTGTTAGAATGTGGACATAGATGTATATGTACAGGACATGTTGTTTACTACCTCTCTGTAATACTACAGACAGACTTGGAATGCGGACATAGATGTATATGTACAGGACATGTTGTTTACTACCTCTCTGTAATACTACAGACAGACTTGGAATGCGGACATAGATGTATATGTACAGGACATGTTGTTTACTACCTCTCTGTAATACTACAGACAGACCGTTAGCTGGGCTTCATCGCAAATGGCACCCTATTCCCTATGTAGTGCACTACTTTTGACCAGAATCCTATTGGCCCCTATAGTAGTGCACTACATATGGAATAGGGTGCCATTTGGGACGCAGACCTAGTCTACCCTATAGCCCCCAACCTTCAGCCACAACACAACAAAGTGATTTAGCAGACAAGCTTTCTGGAAAAACATTTCCTTTTGGGCCGAGGAATTGTGCCCTGTGACCGAAGGGGAAGCTTGCTGCAAACAATACCTACATCCTGGCACACTATTCCCAATACAGTGCACTACTATTAACCAGGGCCCTATGCAATCTGGTCAAAAGTAGTGCACTATGTAGGGAATATGGTTCCGTTTGGGATGCCGACCGCGTGGACCCAAAACATAAAGCCGGGAGCACATAGACATTATCAAAACACTTGGTTAAAGGAACATCACTGGGAAGGAAGAAACCAAACCCTCAGACACACTACACAAATCTAGGAGCTAAGGACCCAAAGGAAACAAATGGGTCCAAAATGTTTTGGCTTTGTGTGTGTGTGTGTGTGTGTGTTTATATACTGTGCATAGTGTTTGTTCAGCTATATCCACTCAGTGTACACAACATTTAGGACCTTTCTTATATTGAGTTGATTCCGATGCTTCCTATAGTTGGCTGCATGTCCTTTGGGGGGTGGACCATTCTTTATACACAAGGGAAACAGTTGAGCGTGAAAAACCCAGCAGCGTTGCAGTTCTTGACACACTCAAACCGGTGCACCTGGCACCTACTACCATACCCCGTTCAAAGGCACTTCAATCTTTTGACTTGCCCATTCACCCTCTGAATGGCGCACACACACAATCCATGTCTCAATTGTCTCAAGGCTTAAAAATCCTTCTTTAGCCTGTCTCCTCCCCTTCATTTACACTGATTAAAGTGGATTTAACAAGTGACATCAATAAGGGATCATATCTTTCACCTGGATTCACCTGGTCAGTCTATGGCATGGAAATAATGTTTTGTACACTCAGCTTTAGGCCAGCTGAGAGCTGAGGGCTGAGAGATGGGTGTGGAGTGTGAACCCAGATTGATTGTACACTCTGTGTATAGCAGCTTTAGGCCAGCTGTGAGCTGCGGGCTGAGAGATGGGTGTGGAGTGTGAACCCAGATTGATTGGGCAGACCCATTGATTGTATCAGCATCTGACTGAGTGACCTAATCCTCTCTAAAACAACCATGTATCTCAAACGGCACCTTATTCACTAGTGCACTGCTTTTGACCAAAAAAAGTAGTGCACTACATTATATAGTGTAGGAATAGGGGGCCATTTTGGATGCAACCAGTCACACACTGCTCATGGTACACACAAAGCACCTCTCTCTTCTCTAGAAAGTATATACAATACATGGTCACTTAGCCAACACATTTTCTTTTAAAATGCAGTTTTTTTAGGAAACTTTATTTAACTAGGCAAGTCACTTAAGAACAAATTGTCATTTACAATGACGGCCATACATACACCGGCCAAACCCGGACGATGCTGGGCCAATTGTGCGCCACCCTATGGGACTCTCAATCACGGACGGTTGTGATACAGCCTGGAATCGAACCAGGGTGTCTGTAGGGACGCCTCAAGTACTGAGATGCAGTGCCTTAGACCGCTACGCCACTCGGGAGCCCAAATGTGGGAATCAAACCCACAACTTTGGTGTTTCCAAGTTCCATACCTTGCCTTTATGTCTTTATAATGCCCCAACTGACTACGCCATATAGTTCTACTAGACTCCCTTATGGTTCTACATTCTAGACTCCCTTATAGTTCTATAGGTTCTAGACCTGTATAGTTCGAGGTTCTAAACTCCCTTATGGTTCTATAGGTTCTAGACTTCTTTATTGCTCTAGTTTCTAAACACTCTCGTGGTTCTACGTTCTAGACTCCTTTATGGTTCTATAGGTTCTAGACTCACTCTTTCTGTAGAAGACAGCATTGAGGAACTCTTCGGCTTGCTTCTCCAGGCGGTTGATTTTGGACGTGTCCTGTTTCAAGTCCTCTGACTCTGATAAGACCTGGGGGGTGATGCCAACCAAGTGTTCCTGAGAGGGACACAACACGAGAGGAAAAGGGTTTAGGATTTTAGAAAACAGTACATACATTTATAACCAAGTGTTCCTCAGAGGGACACAGACAAAGCAGACACACAGTTTAAATTAAGTTTTCCTGTACCAAACCTAGAGGAAAACCTTTAAAAAAAAATACAGTACTTAAAAAGTACTTTAAGTAGGCAAAAAATAATATGACAATAGGTGGCGAGGTGAAGTTGTGGTGGAAGCTTTAAAAAGACCAGGTGACAAAATATAAGTGATTAAGAAAGTCTTTGTGTGGTACTATGGACTCATTGTGTTTATAAAACAAACAAATGAATGATCTGGGGTGGGGGTGGTGGTGGTGGGGGGTGGGGGTGGTGGTGGTAGGAATGGGCGTGACACCCTGACTGTCTCTCCTCTTTCTCCACTTAGAATCCAGTGATGTGAAAACTGACAAAACCAAAACAGGCTCAAACCGTTTCTTTAAAGCGACATACCTTCACAGTTAATATGAATGAGGCATTCTCTCCTCCTTCCCTCCCTCTCCATCCCTCTCTCCCTCCCTCTCCCTTGTCTCTTTCTCGCTCTCCCCTCGGTAGACACATTTCAGTTGAAGGCATTCAGTTGTTCAAGTGACTTTCCTTCTCCCTCTGCCTACCTCCTCGCCCTCTCTCTCCAACTCCCTCGCTCTCCCCCCCTCAAGCCTACCTCCTCCCTCCCGCTCTCCCACTCCCTCGCTCTCCCTCTCTCAAGCCTACCTCCTCCCCCTCTCTCACTCCCTCGTTCTCCCCCTCCCTCAAGCCTACCTCCTCCCCGCTCTCTCCCACTCCCCCACTCTCCCCTCCCTCAAGCCTACCTCCTCCCCGCTCTCTCCCACTCCCCCACTCCCTCAAGCCTACCTCCTCCCCCGCTCTCTCCCACTCTCCCCCTCCCTCAAGCCTACCTCCTCCCCCTCTCTCTCCCACTCCCTCAAGTCGGGAGTTTGCATAGCTGCAGATCAATGAATCAATTGTTTCCGTCCTCTGTAGGTCCTCTGGCATTTCATGCAATTAAACGCACACAGTGAAATATGAAGAGTACGTCCCAAATGGCACCCTACTCCCTACATAGTACACTACTTTTGACCAGAGCCCTATGGGCGGTGTTCAGACGTAGTGCACTATAAAGAGAATAGGGTGCCATTTGGGATGCAGGGCAAGCCCAACCCACCCAGCCCGGCCCGGGCATGGTAAGGCCAGAGACAAGTCAAAGACAAGCAGAGGAATTAGGGCAGATATGTTCTAGGTAATATGTTTTATGGACCATGGAGCGTATTCACAAAATGTCTCAGAAGTAGGAGTGCTGAATCTGATTTATATAATCCTACTCAATATAATCTGATCATAGATCAGTACTACTGCCATGTTATATATGTTTATAATAATAATCATTTGGTTGGTGCTTATATTTGTTCTTTTTCACACATGTACAAGTGTGTATTAACAGGCATGTGTGAATTGTAGGTGCCAGATGGCCTTCAGGGTTGAAGAGGTCAAGTTGAAGAAGGAGAAAAGGAGCGGTTGGTTGGCGTGGCAACAGAAGGGGGCTATTTGTGAGGCCTTATGTTTCATCCTTCGTTCCTCCATTAAAGGCGATCTGGGATTGGTATATCAAAAGTGGCGCGGTGTCCACTTCTTTATAGTTTGAATCCCAGATTGGCCCTTTAAAGACAAAGAAAAAATGGAGGACGAGTGGCGCCTCGAACGACATGCCGACGAGCCATCAATTCACAAGGTCAAAGGGAACTGAAAGGGCAAAAAATAATAATACATTCCCGAGAGGCAAAAATTATTGCACCATTTTAGGATGATTAGACATGGCTGAATGAGTGAGACGACCAGGGATTGACCTCTACTTAAAGGGTGTGTGTGTGTGTGAGTGATTGTGTGTGCGTGTGTGTTATTGTCGATGAGGCGATGAAAAAAGGAAAAGATGCAGACTGGCTTTTGTTCCTGAAGCTAATCAGCTAGCTGTAATGCAGTGTGGGGGGGTTAGCTAATCAGCTAGCTCTAATGCAGTGTGGGGGGTTTAGCTAATCAGCTAGCTGTAATGCAGTGTGGGGGTTAGCTAATCAGCTAGCTCTAATGTAGTGTGGGGGTTTAGCTAATCAGCTAGCTGTAATGCAGTGTGGGGGTTTAGCTAATCAGCTAGCTCTAATGCAGTGTGGGGGGTTTAGCTAATCAGCTAGCTCTAATGCAGTGTGGGGGGTTTAGCTAATCAGCTAGCTGTAATGCAGTGTGGGGGGTTTAGCTAATCAGCTAGCTGTAATGCAGTGTGGGGGTTTAGCTAATCAGCTAGCTGTAATGCAGTGTGGGGGTTTAGCTAATCAGCTAGCTGTAATGCAGTGTGGGGGGTTTAGCTAATCAGCTAGCTGTAATGCGGTGTGGGGGGTTTAGCTAATCAGCTAGCTGTAATGCGGTGTGGGGGATTTAGCTATTGTTTGTGTGTGTGTGTGTGTGTATGTGTGTGTGTGTGTGTGTGTGTGTGTGTGTATTTGCGAGCGATAGACAGAGAAAAGAGGTAGAGGTAGAGAGAGAGAGACAGAGAGACAGATTAGGGAGGAGGCAATATCAGTCTATTCAGGTACTACCAGTCTTTCATTTTAAATAAAGGGAATCATTCTAAGCAGGCAGCCGGAGCAGATAAATCTTGTTTTTCAAAATATTGCTCTTCTCCCTCATCCCCCTCCCCCCAGAATCATTACCAAGTACCAAAGGCAGAGAAAGAGGAAGAAGTAAAGAGAGTTGAGAGTATATACAGTATGTAAAGGCGTGTGTGAGGAAGAAGTAAAGAGAGTTGAGAGTATATACAGTATGTAAAGGCGTGTGTGTGTGTGTAATAACATCAACTACCTGGACTTTCTCTCGTCTTAAGCAGCAAAAGAGACAATTCACATCAAACGACCAATCCAGCAGTCCCTCGGGCTCGCAATCTGTGGGAAGAAGACGACACACACACACACACACTTGTCAGAGAGGTTGTGGTAATAACAACAGGCCGCTGTGTGTCAGCTTAGGCAAACTACAGCACAACTAACCATTTCACGCATTTCACAATTAAACATTTCAGAATATGAAAAGCATTGAAAATAGCAACAGTTTGTTATGAATGACGGCTGAGTTCCTTTTGATACATAAAAACTGTAAACCAAGACATCAACTGTCCGGAAACACACACTCAACCAGAAGATGACCCCCAATCAGTGTGTGTGTATCCGTATGAGTGTGTGTGCTCATGTGTGTGTGACATCTCTGTGTCTCCAAGTGACAAGGCCTTCTGGTAACTCTCTCTCTCTAACATGGTATGGGCGTCCGACGGCTTCCTTTGTGATCACTGACTCTTCAGGGAACACGACTTGTGTCACAGTCCTAGTCGGATGGGAGTGTAGGGGGGACGTTGGGCCTGCGGCGGCCTCGGAGACGTGACTATTGTGTTGGTGACAGATGTAGAACCGGGCGCCTCGACATTGTGTAGTCATTAACCTCCAGTCCCCTGCCGCACTAAACCCTACGGTATGTGTGGTGTGTGTGTGTGTGTGTGTGCGTGCGTGCGTGCGGCATCGATGCTTTATGGGCAGAGAAAAATAGAGAAAGAGGAGGGATGCCCAACAAACTCACCTTTTGGTACACCATGGATAAAAATAAAAGTGCACTGAGCTACACACAGAACTCACAGCACTAACAGAGAGAGACAGAGAGACAGAGATAAGAGACAGAGAGAGAGAGATAAGAGACAGACAGAGAAAGAGGGATAAGAGACAGACAGAGACAGAGAGAGAGAGATAAGAGACAGAGACAGAGACAGAGACAGAGAGAGAGAGAGAGAGAGAGAGAGAGAGAGAGAGAGAAAAATTAAAAGCCTGCAGAGCATTATATGCAATAAAAATGAAATTATTCCAAATCAACATCCCAATCAGAATTTGGACCAAAATATTTGACAGTGTAATCCTACCAATAGCTCTTTACGGAAGTGAGGTTTGGGGGCCACTCAATAAACTGGACTTTAATATGTGGGACAAACATCCAATTGAAGCCCTACATGCAGAAATCTGTCAGGAAAATTCCACAAGTGCAAAGAAATACACCAACTATTGCATGTAGGGCAGAATTGGGCCACTTTCTAGTGGTAATGAAATTTTGGTTACATCTAAATTCAAGTCTACATTTTAAAGCACCTAAAACCCAAGAGCTGAGCCCAGAAACGAGCCCTCTCAGTCAGCTGAGACCAGCAAGCTGACACCAGCACTGCTTCAAAAGAAAGAATTCCAATAAACAAAATCATGAACCAATCAAATGACTCATATTTACAACATTGGAAAAACTAAACAAAATCCCAAAGCCGACTAAATTGCTATCTGGCCCTAAACAGAGAATATGAATTGGCTGATTATCTCTACTCTGTCAGAGATACGATGCAGAGACAGATCCTTACCAAGTACAGGCTGAGTGACCACCAATTGGCAATAGAAACTGGCAGACATAAAAAGACTTACTTATAAATAGTATTATTGTTTAGTTTAGTGATGGTGGTGGTAGTAGTAATGATGATGGTAGTTGAAGTAATGATGTAATGGTGAAGATGACAGTTATTTAGTTATAAGTTAGTTTGTTTCATACATTGTTGCTTTGGCAATATTGACATGAGAGAGAGGGACAGAGAGAGAGAGAGAGGCGGGGATAAGAGAGAGAGAGAGAGAGAGAGAGAGAGAGAGATGGGGATAAAGAGAGAGAGGGGGCTAAGAGAGAGAGGGGGATGAGAGAGAGGGGATAAGAGAGAGAGAGGGGGATAAGAGAGAGAGGGGGATAAGAGAGAGAGAGAGAGAGAGAGAGAGAGAGAGAGAGGATAAGAGAGAGGATAAGAGAGAGAGGATGAGAGAGAGAGAGAGAGAGAGAGAGAGAGAGAGAGAGAGAGAGAGAGAGAGAGAGAGAGAGAGAGAGAAAGACGGAATAAGAGGGGATAAAAGAGAGAGGGAGACCCATGGGGCGGCGCACAATTGGCCCAGCGTCGTCTTGGTTAGGGGAGGGTTTGGCCGGAAGCGATGTTCTTGTACCATCGCGCACTAGCGACTCCTGTGGCGGACCGGGCGCAGTGCACGCTGACACGGTCGCCAGGTGTACGGTGTTTCCTCCGACACATTGGTGCGGCTGGCTTCCGGGTTAAGTGGGCATTGTGTCAAGAAGCAGCGTGTTTCGGAGGACGCATGGCTCTCGATCTTCGCCTCTCCCGAGTCCGTACGGGAGTTACAGCGATGGGACAACTGGATACCACAAAATTGGGGACAAAAAGGTGTATAAAAATACATAAAAAGCGAGAGTGGGGGATGAGAGAGAGAGAGAGAGAGAGAGAGAGAGAGAGAGATGAGAGGGAGAAGGAGAAGAGAGAGAGGGATGGGGAGGATGAATAACATAAGAAAGAAGAGAAACAACAGCCTTGGAGTCATTTCGTCTCTCGTGAGAAACCACACAATTCATTTGTAGGAAGGGGGAGCGAGAGAACGAGAGAGAGAGAGAGAGAGAGAGAGAGAGAGAGAGAGACTGCGTCAACGTGACCACTTCATAGCGACGACGACCATATGAACTCTGTGTCTGGGTCGTTGCCATGGAGCTATGCTTCCTTTAGTAATCAGTTCAACCCACACTGCTACTGAGAGAGAGATGTACATTTTTGTCTTACATTAATGAGACATCCTCATTATACTAAAAACACCACATTACCCCATCCCCCCTTTAAGCCCCTCCCCCCTCCAGAACCTCAACACAATCACATTACACAGTACAGCACAATGCAGTACACAATCCAAAATTACAAATGAGAGAGATATTTAAATAGAGAGAGAGATAAATGTTTCGCCTTTTATATTTATTATATTTCTACTATTGAATGTTGCCATTTTATTGTTGTTTTAATTTTTAATTTATTTATTTTTATTTTTACATAGTTGCTTGGCAATATTTACACCATTTTATACGCCAATAAAGCAGCTTGAATTTGAGAAAGAAGGAGAGAGAGAGAGAGACAGAGAGAGACAGAAATGAAATAATGAAATAATGAAATAATCTTTACAGCACCTTTTTATTCACCATCTAGTTCTACACTAGGGAGTGACAACTCAACATGAATGAGTGGACACAACTCAACGTGAATGAGTTGAATAGGAAAGATACAATTCCACTTGATGCAGTGCTGTGAGTTCTGTACATTATATCGTGTTGCTAGGTGCACTTTTCTTTTTATCCATGGTGTGTCAAAAGGTCAAAGGTGAGTGAGTGGGCCCCCGTGGTTCCAGTAGTTACAATAGCCCTGGGAAAGAGCCAATTAGCTACCGTCCAACTGCTAGCATGACCCCCCCACCCTGCTGCACTTAACTGTGAGAGAGAGAGAGAGGGTTCGTGTGTGTGTGTTTGTACGTGTACTTACTGTGGAAATGTGTGTGCATTTCTACGTGTGTGTTTACTGTGTGGCTGAATGAGCGAAGAGGAAGACGCATCTGAAAAGGTTTAACAAATGTCTGAAGTTGGTGCGGGATGTGTCACATGATGATAGGTGGCCATGCTGATCTCGTTTCCTGGGGTTTGGAGAGAGAGAGAGTGTATGACCATATTAGAGACACATATTTCCCTCGGATTACACAGATCCACAAAGAATTCGAAAACAAACCCGATTTTGATAAACTCCCATATCTACTGGGTGAAATACCACAGTGTGCCATCACAGCAGCAAGATTTGTGACCTGTTGCCACAAAAAAAGGCCAACCAGTGAAGAACAAACACCATTGTAAATACAACCCATATTTATGTTTATTTATTTTCCCTTTTGTACTTTAACCATTTGTACATCGTTACAACACTGTATATATACACATAATGACATTTGTAATGTCTTTATTTATTTTGGAACTTCTGTGAGTGTAATGTTTACTGTTAATTTTTATTGTTTATTCCACTTTTGTATATTATCTACTTCACTTGCTTTGGCAATGTTAACATATGTTTCCCATGCCAATAAAGCCCCTTGAATTGAATTTTGAGAGTGAGACAGAGACCGAGAGACCGAGAGAGGTCCGTTTGTGTAACAGACCCCACAGAGTCCCAGAACAGCAACACAATTAGACCCAACCAAATGATGACAAAACAAAACGATAATTACTTGAACACTGCCCTCAGAATGAGGTGGAAACTGAGCTGCACTTCCTAACCTCCTGCCAAATGTATGACCATGTTAGAAACACATATTTCCTTCAGATTACACAGATCCACAAAGAATTTGAAAACAAATACAACAAATACAAACATAATGACATTTGAAATGTCTTTATTCTTTTGGAACTTTTGTAAGTCTAATGTTTACTAATAATTTTTTATTGTTTATTATCTACTTCACTTGCTTTGGCAATGTAAACATATGTTTCCCATGCCAATAAAGCCCCTTGAATTGAATTGAGTGAGAGAGAGGAAAGAGAACCCTGGCTGGCTGGGTTGAGGGGCCGCATAATTTGAAATGTGATTATCCTGACCCACACACTTTGTTTGTGTTAGAAGTAATGTGTATGGAAGCAGTCTAGCTGCATGCTTGGTGCTATGATGCACAAGGTGTTGTTGGTGTTGTTGTCTTTGGGTAATTTGAATGGTTGTAATTCCATTCAGGAACCTAAACATTTAGAACTCTTTTCAGCTCCTGAGTTCCATATATTAATAATATATTGTAACATCTATTAAGAGTTCCATATATTAATAATATATTGTAACATATATTAAGAGTTCCATTATTAATACTATATTATAACATATATTAACTACTTAGGGAGCAGTGGGGCACTCCCGACACTACCCGGTGAAATGCAAGGCGCCAAATTCTTCTTCTATTACTATCCAGAGCAACCTAACATCGCCAAACACTGTCTAGAGACTGTTGACATCCAGTGGAAGCAATAGGTACTGCAATCTTACTCCCCTATATGGCTGTTTTCAATAGAGAGGGGTTTAAAATGAGGCAATTTGTCAAAAACACTTTTTCCAGGACAGAAATTCCTCAGGTTTCGCCTGCTATATCAGTTCTGTTATACTCACAGACAACATTTGAACACTCTTAGAAACTTTAGAGTGTTTCCTATCCAATAGTACTAATTATGTGCATATCCTAGTTTCTGGGCCTGAGTGGCAGGCCTTTTATTTTGGGCACGCCAGACTCTCCAAAACCGACACCTCAGCTGCCGCTCCCTAAGAAGTTAAGAGTTACATCTATTAATAATATATTGTAACATCTATTAAGAGTCATATATTAATAATATATTGTAACATCTATTAAGAGTCATAGGGGGCAGTATTTTGAAGTTCGGATGAGAAACGTGCCCAAAGTAAAACGGCCTGTTACTCAGGCCCAGAAGCTAGGATATGCATATACTTAGTAGCTTTGGATAGAAAACACTCGGAAGTTTCTAAAACTGTTAAAATAATGTCTGTGAGTATAACAGAACTGATATGGCAAGCAAACACCCGAGCAAAATCCATCTGGGATGTCTGAATCAGTCATGTCACACTGTTTTCAATTGGCATGCTATTCAATGCAGGGGATGTTATCTCCCAGATTGCAGTTCCTATGGCTTCCACTAGATGTCAACAGTCTTTAGAAAAAGGTTGGAACGTTCAATCATGAAAATCAAGGGACTAAGACTGTACTGTTTTGTTCTGTACTACTAAGACTGTACTGTTTTGGATTCTGCGCGTAACAGGGAATGCGCGCTCAGTTCTTTTTCTCTTCTATTCAGCAGGTTATATTCCGTCTGAAGTATTATAGTGTATATTAATGTTAGGGTATCTGAGTATTGATTACAAATGCCGTTTGACTTTTTTCAGCAAACTTTATGGGTACTTTTGGGATATCGTTTGTCTGCATGGATGAAAGCCTTTGGGCAGGTGGATTACTGAACAAAACGCGCCAACCAAATGGAGCTATATGGATATAAAGAGGAACTTTATCAAACAGAATTACCTTTTATTGTGTAACCTGGACGCTTTGATATACCATCAGAGGAAGATGATCAAAGGTAAGCAATTTATTTTATGCTATTTTTGAGTTTTGTGACACCTCTGCTGGTTGTTATTATGCTAATTGAGTTTTTGAGTGGGGGTGCTGTCCTCAGACAATCAAATGTTCTGCTTTCGCCGTGAAGCCTTTTGGAAATCTGACAATGCTGTTAGACTAACAAGAATGTAAGCTTTTGAAGGGTGTGCAGCATTTGCATTTTCATGAATGTTTGAAATTTGTATTTTTGTAATTTGAATTTGGCGCTCTGCATTTCACCGGATGTTGTCAAAATCGATCCCGTTCACAGGATTGGATTCGTAACAGGTTAAGAGTATCATTTATTAATAATATATTGTAACATCTATCAAGTTCTTTGGGAGCAGCGCACGAAATGACCGTTTTGGAGACCCTGGCGTACCCAAAGTAAAATGCCTCCCATTCAGGCCCAGAAAATAGAATATGCACATATTTAGTACCATTGGATAGGAAACACTGAATTTTCTAAAAGTGTTAACATTTTGTCTGTGAGTAAAACAGAACAGATATGGCAGGCGAAACCCTGAGGAATTTCTGTCCTGGAAAAAGTGGTTTTGACAGAGTGCCTCATTGGGAAGCCCTCCCTTATGAAAATGCCCATATAAGGGCATATGAATGCAGTACCTATCGCTTCCTCTGGATGTCAACAGTCTCGAGAAAGTGTTCAGATTCATTTTAGATGCTTTTAGAGCAGAGAAAAAGAGGAATCAGGAAGTGTCCCCATAGATGTCCTTTACAAGACAACGCGCGCTCCCGCCAGGCACATTCTTAATTTTTTTCCTTTCTTATCGCCCAGTTTATATTCCGCTTTAAATATTATGCTATTTATACAGAAAAGTGTTCCTAAGGATACATTTAAAATGATGTTTGATTGTTCTTGGACAAGTTTATAGGCATAAGTTGAACGAGTTCTCTTCACGTTTCAATGGACGATTGGAGGCTCTATTTTCTCATTATAACGCGCCAACCAAACGGAGATTTATGGATATAATACATTACTTTTTCTAACAAAAGAACCATGGATTGTCTTCGTTGGACACTTGGGAAGCCCTCAGCAGAAGTTCTTCAAAAGGTAATTGATTTGTTTTCGCTGTGAAATGTGTTTTCTGTGAACCGTGGAGGCTTATGAAATTATGGTAATGGAAAATATGTTAGGTGCTACCTCAAACAATCAAATGTGGTGCTTTCGCCGTAAAGCCTTTTTGAAATCTGACAACGCTGTGATATTGCCAAGAAGCAGAGCTTTTGATGACTATGAAACACTTGTATATTGATGCATGTTTAATAATTCAACTTTTGGATTTTGAATTTGGCGCCTTGCATTTCACCTGGTCGCGCCCCACCGCTCCCTAAGAAGTTAAGAGTCATATATTAATAAAATATTGTAACATATATTAACTTGTTAGAGAGTGCCTCATTGGGAACCCCTCCCTCATGAAAATGACCATATAAGGGCATATGAATGCAGTACCCATCGCTTCCTTTAGATGTCAACAGTCTCGAGAGTGTAAAACAAATCAATTACCTGTTGAAGAACTTCTGCTGAGGTCATCCTAAGTGTCCAACGAAGACAATCCATGGTTATTTTGTTAGAAAAAGTAATGTATTTTATCCATAAATCTCCATTTGGTTCGAGCGTTATAATCAGAAACGACAGCTTCCACTCCTCCATTGAAACGTGACGCAACTCGTTCATCTTATACCTATAAACTTGTCCAAGAACAATCAAACATAGTTTTAAATGTATCCTTAGGAACACTTTTACGTATATTTACTATTATAAATCAACCAGAATATAAACTGATCGATAAAGACGGTAAAAAAGACACTGCGCGAACGCGCACTGGGTACTGTTGACATAAAAAAATACACTTCCTGGTTTGCTCTTCTTCTCTGGTCTAATTCATCCAAAATTAAAATGTACACTGTCTCGAGACTGTTGACATCTAAAGGAAGCGATGAGTACTGCATTCATATGCCCTTATATGGTCATTTTCATGAGGGAGGAGTTCCAAATGAGCAATGTGTCAAAATCACTTTTTCCAGGACAGAAATTCCTCGGGGTTTCGCCCTGCCATATGCGTTCTGTTTCACTCACAGACAAATGGTTAACACTTTTGGAAAATTCAGAGTGTTTCCTATCCAATGGTACTAAATATGTGCATATCCTATTTTCTGGGCCTGAATGGGAGGCATTTTACTTTGGGCACGCCAGGCTCTCCAAAACCGACCCCTCAGTTGCCACTCCCTAACAAGTTAAGAGTTCCATATATTAATAATATATTGTAACATATATTAAGAGTTCCATATATTAAGGATGCATTTTAACTGGTATTTTATTTGTTTAGGAAAAGTTTATAGGTATATTTGAACGCGTTCTCTTCACGTTTCAATGGGCGATTCGACGTTGGATTTTCTGAACATAACGCACCAACCAAACGGAGATTTATGGATATAATAAATGACTTTTTCTAACAAAAGAACCATGAATTGTCTTCGTTGGACACTTGGGAAGCCCTCAGCAGAAGTTCTTCAAAAGGTAAGGGATTTGTTTTCGTTGAGAAATGTGTTTTGTGTGAACCGTGATGGTTTATGAATTTATGCTAATGGTAAAAAATATTGTAGGTGCTACCCTCAAACAATCAAATGTGGTGCTTTCGCCGTAAAGACTTTTTGAAATCTGACAACGCTGTGATATTGCCAAGAAGCAGAGCTTTTGATGACTATGCAACACTTGTATATTGATGCATGTTTAATAATTCAACTTTTGGATTTTGAATTTTGAATTTGGCGCCTTGCATTTCACCGGGTAGCGCCCCACCACTCCCTAAGTAGTTAATAATATATTGAACATATATTAAGAGTTCCATATATTAATAATATATTGTAACATCTATTAAGAATTCCATATATTAATAATATATTGTAACATATATTAAGAGTTCCATATATTAATAATATATTGTAACATCTATCAAGAGTTCCATATATTAATAATATATTGTAACATATATTAAGAGTTTCATATATTAATAATATATTGTAACATATATTAAGAGTTCCATATATGAATAATATATTGTAACATATATTAAGAGTTTCATATATTAATAATATATTGTAACATATATTAAGAGTTCCATATATGAATAATATATTGTAACATATATTAAGAGTTCCATATATGAATAATATATTGTAACATATATTAAGAGTTTCATATATGAATAATATATTGTAACATATATTAAAAGTTCCATATATTAATAATATATTGTAACATATATTAATAAGAGTTCCATATATTAATAATATATTGTAAGGTCTGAGGTTAAAACAGGCTGAGGAGATCTTCTACGTGTTGTTCTATGAGATAATATCAGCCAGTTAACATGACCTTTATGAAATATGAAGCCTTTATGTGATTTATTTGCTTATTTTATAACATTAATGCTTCAAAACTCACTAAAAAGTGATGTTAGCTGAAGAAGATTATCTCATAGAACAAAACGTAGAAGATATCCTAAGCCTGTGTTAACCTCTGACCTTATATAAATCATAAACAAATATATATATAATTTCCCCATAGGCTTTGTCCAACGAGCCATGGCAGAGTTGGTGCCTACAAAAAGACGCCATTACTATTGCTCTCCATGGGCCCTGGGCCTATGGGTGAAAAGCAGTGCACTAGATGGAGAATAGGGTGCCATTTGGGACACAGATATGGAGATAGTCAGAGAGGACATGCTTACCTTGAAAAATTGTTATATCTTTGACTAGTCCAGGCCCGAACAGCCCTTCCAAAATGCTTTCAAACCCTGCAGGGAAGACAGAGAGAACAACTAAGTACAGGATTCTGGTGCGCTCGCTCACATCCATTTACAGTTCTGCAGACAGACCCCACCCCCCACACTGGCACATACACACCTTGGCTTTCATTTTCTTTTCTTAAAAGCAAATCCATTCTTTACCTAATATAATACTGTTAGCTAATGTCATTCACTTTTTATTAACTGTAAATACTGGATTCAGCTGTTGCTTGGCAACCCTGTGAAGTAACGCAAATACATATTGCAGTTTCCTTCCCCCCAACAACGTCCTTCTTCTCCTCCCTCCTCCCTCCATCCCCACACTCTCTCTAAGAGGAGAGGAGAAGAGGAAAAGAAACTGCTTGGTGAAAAAGCTTAGGAGTGAAGATGGGTATAAGAGGGTTAGGAAGGTTGGAGTAGAGAGGTGGGGTGGTTTGGGGTTTGGGAGGGAGTGAGAAAGAGGAAGGAAGGGAGAGAGGGGGTAACTGGACAGGAGGTGTTGTCCTTAAAGTCAAGCCTACTGTGCAGGCATCAATAAAAGTAGATTGGTCTCTCTCTCTCTCTCTCTCTCTCTCTCTCTCTCTCTCTCTCTCTCTCTACTTTGCCTCTCTCTCTCTCTCTGCTCTCTCTCTCTCTCTACTTTGCGCTCTCTCTCTCTCTCTACTTTGCGCTCTCTCTCTCTCTCTCTACTTTGCGCTCTCTCTCTCTCTCTACTTTGCGCTCTCTCTCTCTCTCTACTTTGCGCCTCTCTCTCTACTTTGCGCTCTCTCTCTCTCTACTTTGCGCTCTCTCTCTCTCTAATTTGCGCTCTCTCTCTCTCTCTACTTTGCGCTCTCTCTCTCTCTCTCTACTCTCTCTCTCTCTCTACTTTGCGCCTCTCTCTCTCTACTTTGCGCCTCTCTCTCTCTCTACTTTGCGCCTCTCTCTCTCTCTACTTTGCGCTCTCTCTCTCTCTCTCTCTACTTTGCGCCTCTCTCTCTCTCTCTACTCTCTCTCTCCACTTTGCACTCTCTCTCTCTCTCTGCGCTCTCTCTCTCTCTCTCTACTTTGTCCTCTCGCCTCTTTGCGCTCTCTCTCTCTACTTTGCGCCTCTCTCTCTCTCTACTTTGCGCCTCTCTCTCTCTACTTTGCGCTCTCTCTATTTCTCTACTTTGCTCTCTCTCTCTCTCTCTACTTTGCGCTCTCTCTATTTCTCTACTTTGCGCTCTCTCTCTACTTTGCGCTCTCTCGCTCTACTTTGCGCTCTCTCTCTCTCTCGCTCTACTTTTGCGCTCTCTCTCTCTCTCTCTCTACTTTGCGCCTCTCTCTCTCTACTTTGCGCCTCTCTCTCTCTACTTTGCTCTCCCTCTCTTTCTACTTTGCGCTCTCTCTACTTTGCGCTCTCTCTCTCTACTTTGCGCTCTCTCTCCCTACTTTGCGCAATCTCTCTCTACTTTACGCTCTCTCAATCTCTACATTGTGCTCTCTCTCTCTACTTTGCGCCTCTCTCTACTTTGCGCCTCTCTACTTTGCTCTCTCTCTCTCTACTTTGTGCTCTCTCTCTACTTGGTGCTCTCTCTCTCTCTACTTTGCGCCTCTCTCTCTCTACTTTATGCTCTCTCTCTACTTTGCGCTTCTCTCTCTACTTTGTCACTGCCTCTACTTTGCGCTCTCTCTCTCTCTCTACTTTGTGCTCTCTCTCTCTCGCCCTCTCTACTTTGCGCTCTCTCTCTCGCCCTCTACTTTGCGCTCTCTCTCTCGCCCTCTACTTTGCACTCTCTCTCCCTACTTTGCGCAATCTCTCTCTACTTGTGCGCTCTCTCAATCTCTACATTGTGCTCTCTCTCTCTACTTATGCTCTCTCTACTTTATGCTCTCTCTCTCTACTTTGCTCTCTCTCTCTCTACTTTGTGCTCTTCTCTACTTTATGCGCTCACTGCCTTCTCTACTTTGCGCTCTCTCACTACTTTGCGCTCTCTCTCTCTCTACTTTATGCTCTCTACTTTATACCACTCGCTCTCTACTTTGCGCTCTCTCTCTCTCTCTACTTTGCGCGCCTCTCTCTCTCTACTTTTGCTCTCTCTCTCTCTACTTTATGCTGCTCTCTCTCTCTCTCTACTTTGCACTCTCTCTCTACTTTGCGCCTCTCTCTCTCTACTTCTCTCTCTCTCTACTTATGCGCCTCTCTCTCTCTACTTTGAGCTCTCTCTCTCTCTACTTTGAGCCTCTCTCTCTCTACTTTATGCGCTCTCTCTCTCTCTACTTTGCACTCCCTCTCTACTTTGCGCTCTCTCTCTCTCTCTACTTTTGCCCTCTCGCTCTACTTTGCGCTCTCTCTCTCTACTTTGCGCTCTCTCTATCTCTATTTCTCTACTTTTGCCCTCTCTCTCTCTCGCTCTACTTTATGCCTCTCTCTCTCTACTTTGCGCCTCTCTCTCTACTTTGCGCTCTCTCTCTCTCTACTTTGCTCTCTCTCTCTCTACTTTGCGCTCTCTCTACTTTATGCCTCTCTCCCTACTTTATGCTAATCTCTCTCTACTTTATGCCTCTCAATCTCTACATTGTGCTCTCCTCTCTCTACTTTATGCCTCTCTACTTTATAGCGCTCTCTCTCTCTCTCTCTACTTTGCGCTCTCTCTCTCTCTCTACTTATGCCTCTCCTCTACTTTGCGCCTCTCTCTCTCTCTCTACTTTGCTCTCCTCTCTTTCTACTTTGCGCCTTCTACTTTGCGCCTCTCTCTCTCTACTTTATGCCTCTCTCTCCCTACATGCAATCTCTCTCTACTTTATCCTCTCAATCTCTACATTGTGCTCTCTCTCTACTTTATGCCTCTCTCTACTTTATGCTCTCTCTCTACTTTGTGCTCTCTCTCTCTCTCTACTTTGCGCCTCTCTCTCTCTACTTTGCTCTCTCTCTCTCTACTTTATGCCTCTCTCTCTCTCTACTTTGCGCCTCTCAATCTCTACATTGCCTCTCTCTCTCTCTACTTTGCGCCTCTCCCTCTCTCTACTTTGCGCCTCTCTCTCTCTCTCTACTCTCTCCTCTCTCTCTCTACTTTGCGCTCTCTCCCTCTCTCTACTTTGCGCTCTCTCTCTCTCTCTAATTTGCGCTCTCTCTCTCTACACTTTGCGCTCTCTCTCTCTCTACTTTGCGCGCTCTCTCTCTCTACTTTGCGCTCTCTCTCTCTCTACTTTGAGCTCTCTCCCTCTCTCTACTTTGCGCTCTCTCTCTCTCTCTAATTTGCGCTCTCCTCTCTCTACTTTGCGCTCTCTCTCTCTCTCTAATTTGCGCTCTCTCTCTCTCTACTTTGGCGCCTCTCCTCTCTCTACTTTTGCGCTCTCTCTCTCTCTAATTTGCGCTGGCTCTCTCTACACTTTGCGCTCTCTCTCTACTTTGCGCGCTCTCTACTTTGTCCTCTCGCTCTACTTTGCGCTCTCTCTCGCTCTCGCTCGACTTTGCGCTCTCTCTCTCTCGCTCGACTTTTCTCTCTCGCTCGACTTGTGCGCGCTCTCTCTCGCTCGACTTTGCGCTCTCTCTTCGCTGGCTAACTTTGCGCTTTCTCTCTTCGCTGCTGACTTTTGCGCGCTTTCTCTTCGCTGCTGACTTATGCGCGCTTCTCGCTGACTTTTGCGCTTTCTCTCGCTCGCCTGACTTTGCGCTTTCTCTTCGCTCGACTTTGCGCTTTCTCTCGCTCGACTTTTATGGTTTTCGCTCGCTTTCGCTTCGCTGCGCTGGCTTTTCGCTGCTTTTGCTCGCTTTTTTGATTTCTCGCTGCCGACTTATGCGCTGGTTTCGCTCTCTGACTTTTTCTGCTCTCTCTCGCCGCTCGCTTTTGCGCTCTCTTCGCCGCCGACTTTGCTGCTTCTCCTCTCGCGCTTACTTTTGGCGCTCTCTCTCTCTACTTTGCGCTCTCTCTCTCTACTTTGCGCTCTCTCTCTCTCTACTTTGCGCTCTCTCTCTCTACTTTGCGCTCTCTCCTCTCTACTTTGCGCTCTCTCTCTCTACTTTGCGCTTCTCTCTACTTTGCGCTTTCTCTCTCTCTAATTTGGCGCTTCTCTACACTTTGCGCTCTTCTCTTTACTTTGTCCTTCGCTTACTTTGCGCTTCTCTTCGCGCTGACTTTGCGCTTTCTTCTTCGCCTGACTTTATGCGCTCTTCTCTGGCTCGACTTTGCGCTCTTCTCGCTTTCTCTTCGCTCGCGACTTTGTGCTTTCTCTTCGCTGACTTTGTGCTCTCTCTCTCTCGCTCGACTTTGCGCTGGCTCTCTCTTCGCTCGACTTTGCGCTGGCTCTCTCGCTGCTTCGACTTTGCGCTCTCTCGCTGCTGCTGCGCTTTATGCTTTCTTCCTGCTGATTTCTTTCGCTTTGGCTTTATGCGCTGGTTTTCGCCGCTGACTTTATGCTTGGCTCTCGCTGCTGCCTTTGCGCTGGTTTTCGCCGCTCTTTGCGCTTCTCGCGCTTCATTTATGCTCTTCGCTGGGCTCGCTCTTACTTTGCGCTGGCTCAAGGCCGCTGACTTTGCGCAGGCTCGCTTCTCTTACTTTGCGCTCTCTCTCACTTTTGCGCTTTCTTCTCTACTTTGCGCTTTCTCTCTCTACTTTGCTTCTCTCTCTCGCTCGACTTTGCGCTTTCTCTCTCGACTTATAGCGCTTTCTCTCGACTGCTCTCTCTCTCGCTGCGACTTTTGCGCTCTCTTTCTCTCTCCTCTACTTTTGCCTCTCCTCTACTTTGCGCTCTCTCTCTCTACTTTGCGCTTCTCTCTCTACTTTCTCCTCTCTCTCTTTCTACTTTGCGCCTCTCTACTTTATGCTCTCTCTACTTTGCGCCTCTCAATCTCTACATTGTGCTCTCTCTCTCTCTCTACTGCCTCTCTCTCTTTGCCTCTCTCTACTTTGCTCTCTCTCTCTACTTTTGTGCTCTCTCTCTCTCTCTCTACTTGGTGCTCTCTCTCTCTCTCTACTTTGCGCTCTCTCTCTCTCTCTCTACTTTGCTCTCTCTCTCTCTCTACTTTGCGCCTCTCTCTCTCTACTTTGCGCTCTCTCAATCCTCTATTGGCGCCTCTCTCTCTACTTTTGCGCTCTCTCCCTCTCTCTACTTTATGCTCTCTCTCTCGCTCTACTTTGCGCTCTCTCCTCTCTCTACTTATGCTCTCTCTCTCTCTACTTTGCGCTCTCTCTCTCTCTAACTTTGCGCTCTCTCTCTCTCTCTACTTTGCGCTCTCTCTCTCTCTCTCTCTTCTCTCTCTCTCTCTCTCTACTCTCTCTCCCTCTCTCTACTTTGCGCTCTCTCTCTCTACTTTGCGCTCTCTCTCTCTCTCTCTACTTTGCGCTCTCTCTCTCTCTACTTTGCTCTCTCTCTCTCTACTTTGCGCTCTCTCTCTCTCTACTTTGCGCCTCTCTCTCTCTCTACTTTGCGCTCTCTCTCTCTCTCTACTTTGCTCTCTCTCTCTCTACTTTATGCTCTCTCTCTCTACTTTGCGCTCTCTCTCTCTACTTTGCGCGCTTTCTCTCTACTTTGTCCTCTCGCTGACTTTATAGCTCTCTCTCTCGCTCGACTTTGCTTGCGCTCTCTTCGCTCGACTTTATGCTCTCTCTCTCGCTGACTTTGCGCGCTCTCTCTTCGACTCGCTGACTTTATGGCTCTCTCTTCGCTGATTCTTTGCTCTTCTCTCGCTCTCGCTCGACTTATGGCCGCTCTCTCTACGCTTTGACTTTGCTGGCTCTCTCGCTCGCTCGACTTTGCGCTTTCTTCTCTTTCGCTGGGACTTTGGCTGGTTTCTCTCTCGCTTTCGACTTTGCTTGGCTCTTCTCTCTCGCTGACTTTGCGCTTGGCTTTCGCTGGGCTTACTTTTGCTGATCTTCTAAGCTCTTCGCTGGCTTTTGCGCTTCTCTCATTGGCTGAGGCTTTTAAACTCTCTGCTCGATTTATGCTTTCTTCAGCTGGAGCTTTTATATATATCTCTTCTGCTGGGCTTTTCTTCTCTCTCGCTCAAACTGGGATATTTTCAGCTGGCTCTCTCTCGCTCTCTCTCCAGCTGACTTTATACTGAGCTTCTCTCGCTCTGCTTTAAACTTTTAAGCTCTTATTCTCAGCTCGCTCATTGCCTGACTTTTGCTGGCTCTCTCACAGGCTCTCTCTCTCACTTTGAGGCTCTCTCTCTCTCTCTCTCTCTCTCTCTCTCTCTCTCTCTCTCTCTCTCTCTCTCTCTCTCTCTCTCTCTCTCTCTCTCTCTCTCTCTCTCTCTCTCTCTCTCTCTCTCTCTCTCTCTCTCTCTCTCTCTCTCTCTCTCTCTCTCTCTCTCTCTCTCTCTCTCTCTCTCTCTCTCTCTCTCTCTCTCTCTCTCTCTCTCTCTCTCTCTCTCTCTCTCTCTCTCTCTCGCTTTTGCGCCGCTTCTCTCTCTCGCTCTCTCTCGCTTTATGCTCAACGCTTTGCGCCAGCTTTTTTTTTTTTTCATTACCATAATTTCATAAGCCTCCACGGTTCACAGAAAACACATTTCACAGCGAAAACAAATCAATTACCTTTTGAAGAACTTCTGCTGAGGGCTTCCCAAGTGTCCAACGAAGACAATCCATGGTTCTTTTGTTAGAAAAAGTAATGTATTATATCCATAAATCTCTGTTTGGTTGGCGTTATAATCAGAAAAACAGCGCCGACTCCTCCTTTGAAACGTGAAGAGAACTCGTTCAACTTATACCTATAAACTTGTCCAAGAACAATCAAACATCATTGTAAATGTATCCTTAGGAACATTTTTCTGTATAAATAGCATAATATTTCAACCGGAATATAAACTGGGGGATAAGAAAGGAAAAAAACAAAGGACGCGCCTGCCGGGAGCGCGCATTTTCTTGTGAGGACATCTCTGGGGGCACTTCCTTATTCCTCTTCTTCTCTGCTCTAAAAGCATCTAAAATGAATCAGAACACTTTCTCGAGACTGTTGACATCCAGAGGAAGCGATAGGTACTGCATTCATTTGCCCTTATATGGGCATTTTCATAAGGGAGGGGTTCCAAATGAGGCAATGTGTCAAAACCACTTTTTCCAGGACAGAAATTCCTCGGGGTTTCGTCTGCCATGTCCATTCTGTTTTACTCACAGACAAAATGTTAACACTTTTAGAAAATGCAGAGTGTTTCCTATCCAATGGTACTAAATATGTGCATATCCTATTTTCTGGGCCTGAATGGGAGGCATTTTACTTTTGGCACGCCAGGGTCTCCAAAACAGTCACCTCGTGCGCTGCTCCCAAAGAAGTTAACAGCTGCTTGTCAACTATGGACAGGAATCATTAGACTAATACTTCCAGTGCTGCATCTGGATTCACTTCCTCACACACATCAAAACACGTTGGATGATCTCTTAGAAATGACTTTAGGCCCAACCTTTGGCTTTCCTTGTTATATTGCCACAAAGTTATGGTCACTACAGCCAATGGGAATTGATATTGCTTCGGAGCAAAGCTCTGCAGCACTGGTGAAGATATGATCAATACAAGTGGATGGCACAGATCCAGCACCATTGCTAGTGGATGGCACAGATCCAGCACCATTGCTAGTGGATGGCACAGATCCAGCACCATTGCTACTGGATGGCACAGATCCAACACCATTGCTAGTGGATGGCACAGATCCAGCACCATTGCTATGCACTCTAGTTGGTTGAGTGAATCCCTGGGTCATATTGCTCTCTCATGTAAACTTCATTCCAGGTTACAAAGAACACTTCCTTTGATAACTCAAAACCAACACTTCAAACAATATTTTTCCCAAATAATGTTTGTCTAGGTGGACACCGCAGGAAGCAAACCCACAACCCTATGTTGCAAGCACCATGCCCTACCAACTGAGCCACATAGGGCCTAGATAGAAGATGACCATCCAAACACGAGCATGTAATTCTGTTCAGTTCCACACCAAATGAAATAACCTAAGATATGGAGGCTAAAATGGAAGGCACAGATCAAGGCAATACCTGTTTACCACAACTAAGACATAGGACAGCCATACATACTGACGTAAACAAACCACCGTTAGGGGTTTCTGAAGTGCCGGGTTTGATTGAACACCAGCCCAAATGTTTGTATGTAAGTCCAAATTACCTCTATCTTATTGTAGCTCCAGAAAAACTGTAATCAATACAATATACATTCCATTCTATGATAGAAGCTGTGACTAAACCAGAGCAACAGTGGTAGTGCTCCTACTCTGCTCTGGCAACACACACACACACACCCCCCACTCCCCACATCCAGGGAGGAATATAACAAGTCCCCATGAAGGCAATGAATTAGAGTCCAGGGATGGAGTTACACACACAATCACACACCAAAAGACCTGTTCTAATTATGTTATTATCCTTTAGAGGAGGAGGAGAAGGGAAGACAGGGAAAAATGGAGGCAGAGAGAGAGAGCGAGAGAAGTTAGTTAACTTCCGCAGCACTTAGTTTTTAGTGATACCTGTCATAGCCACAGGGTTCAATTCTTGGGCAGACGCTCTTCTCTGTATACATCAATGATGTCGCTCTTGCTGCTGGTGATTCTCTGATCCACCTCTATGCAGACGACACCATTCTGTATACTTCTGGCCCTTCTTTGGAGACTGTGTTAACTAACCTCCAAACGAGCTTCAATGCCATACAACACTCCTTCCGTGGCATCCAACTGCTCTGAAACGCTAGTAAAACCAAATGCATGCTTTTCAACCGTTCGCTGCCTGCACCCGCCCGCCCGACTAGCATCACTACCCTGGACGGCTCGGACCTAGAATACGTGGACAACTACAAATACCTAGGTGTCTGGCTAGACTGTAAACTCTCCTTCCAGACTCACATTAAACATATCCATATCCTTCACTCATGCTGCCAAACTTGCACTAGTAAAACTGACTATCCTACCGATCCTCGACTTCCGCGATGTCATCTACAAAACAGCTTCCAACACTCTACTCAGCAAACTGGATGCAGTCTATCACAGTGCCATCCGCTTTGTCACCAAAGCCCCTTATACCACCCACCACTGCGACCTGTATGCTCTAGTCGGCTGGGCCTCGCTTTACACTCGTCGCCAAACCCACTGGCTCCAGGTCATCTACAAGTCCCTGCTAGGTAAAGCCCCGCCTTATCTCAGCTCGCTGGTAACCATAGCAGCACCCACCCGTAGCACATGCTCCAGCAGGTATATCTCACTGGTCACCCCCAAAGCCAATTCCTCTTTTGGCCGCCTTTCCTTCCAGTTCTCTGCTGCCAATGACTGGAACGAACTACAAAAATCACTGAAACTGGAGACACTTATCTCCCTCACTAGCTTTAAGCACCAGCTGTCAGAGCAGCTCACAGATCACTGCACCTGTAAATAGCCCAACCAACTACCTCCTCCCCTATCGTATTCATTAATTTATCTTGCTCCTTTGCACCCCAGTATTTCTACTTTGCACATTCATCTACTGCACATTTACCATTCCAGTGTTAAATTCTTATACTGTAATTACTTCGCCACCATGGCCTATTTATTGCCTTACGTTCCTTATCTTACCTCATTTGCACACATTATATATAGATTTTTTTCTCCTACTGTATTATTGACTGTGTGTTTGTTTACTCCAATGTGTAACTATGTGTTGTTGTATGTGTTGAACTGCTTTGCTTTATCTTGTCCAGGTCGCAGTTGTAAATGAGAACTTGTTCTCAACTTGCCTACCTGGTTAAATAAAGGTGAAATAAATAAACAAAATAGTCAGAGGATCATACTAAACAGAGTGATTAGCATCTCACTAAACCTTCTCTGAACGGAGAAGCTAGCAGATCAGAAGAGCGCAGGATATTTTGGGGGGGCGCTACACTGTGACAGACGAGGTTGTCACTCCTTTTGTATTCGTCCTGTTCTTTTGGTTTTTGTTCCTCATTTCTTTTCTCCCGTTTTTCGATCACGTCGTCATTCCTCACATCTCTCCCTCGGAAGCCTTTAATAGAGGGGCCTTGGATCTCAGGGTGGTGAACAACAGTCTTAACGAGAACTTAATCAATAACAACTATAGATGAGGAAGGGAGGAACGGAGGAGAGGGGAAAGAGGGATAGTGGTTCAATTTGTTCCAATTCCCACTAAAGCTCCAAGTTATTTAAAGAGAAGTGGAGCGAGAGAAAGAGAGATGGAGTGAGATGGAGTGAGAGAGATGCACCACAGGTAACTTAAACAAAGCTGTGAATAATCTGAGAGACAAGACAAGGCAAGAAGGGACATCTACGCCATTAAAAGGAACATCAAATTTGACAGAGCGAGAGAAGAGGAAGGCTAATTTCGACGGTTAAGTTTAGGCATTGGTTACGAATGGTTAAGATAAGCGTTAAGCTTTGGAGTAGGGTTAAAACAGAAATTAACTCAACAGTTAAGTTTAAGCATTCATCCTCCATCCCCATCCACAAACCCATCCACTATCCCCATCCACCATCCACAAACCCATCACCATCCTCCATCCACATCCACCATCCCCATCCCCCATCCCCATCCACAAACCCATCCACCATCCCCATCCACAAACCCATCCCCATCCTACATCCCCATGCACAAACCCATCCTCCATCCCCATCCACAAGCCCATCCCCATCCACAAACCCATCCTCCATCCACCATCACCATCCACAAACCCATCCACAAACCCATCCTCCATCCCCATCCACAAACTCATCCTCCATCCCCATCCACAAACTCATCCTCCATCCCCATCCACAAACCCATCCACCATCCTCCATCCCCATCCCCATCCACAAACCCATCCTCCATCCCCTTCCACAAACCCATCCTCCATCCCCATACTCATCCACAAACCCATCCACCATCCATCCACAAACCCATCCTCCATCACCATCCTCCATCCCC
This sequence comes from Brachymystax lenok tsinlingensis, assembly GCA_030435695.1. NCBI lineage: Eukaryota > Metazoa > Chordata > Actinopteri > Salmoniformes > Salmonidae > Brachymystax > Brachymystax lenok. Next base: position 31,936,885 of record CM059812.1, on the reverse strand, counting down.
ATCCACAAACCCAAGCCTACTTGATGGTAATAGCGCCCACCGTTGCCTCTAGTGGCAGGTTTTGAAGGGATCTCCCGACATCCTGGGGACATGGAAGAACGTTGAATATTGCCTTGGCTCTCGAGTGACCTGGCTCCTAATGCACCCCTACGGCATTGGGAGTGTGGGAGAGAAAAAGAGATATTGAGAAAGAGAAAAACACAGAAAGAGAGAGAGAGACTTATCCACAGAGATCTTGACTGTCATTCTTGACGATTGGTGACTACAGCCACAAAATAGCCTAAAATTGGGGCAACAAACTAGAGAGGAAACACAGGACCATTTCTTTACAGAGCAACAAACTAGAGAGGAAGTACAGGACCATTTCTTTACGGAGCAACAAACTAGAGAGGAAGTACAGGACCATTTCTTTACGGAGCAACAAACTAGAGAGGAAGTACAGGACCATTTCTTTACGGAGCAACAAACTAGAGAGGAAGTACAGGACCATTTCTTTATGGAGCAACAAACTAGAGGAAACACAGGACCATTTATTTTATTTTATTTCTTAAAAGAGATGGTGCAAACTTATTAAAGCATATCACCTTAAAGAGAAACATGCCTTATTTAAACTGTCACAGAATAGAGAAAAGGCTAAGGCTGGGGCTGATACATTTTGCTCTTCACCACAACTCAAACAGCAGCCCTTTTGTCAATCGACAAGGTCATCAAAACTATCGATTGAAAAAGTCATTCAAAACTCCTTCAAAACCATCTCTACTGAGAAAACGGTCAGAAAACGCTAAGCATGTACAGCTTATTTCAATGTGTGAAGCCATCAGTCCATTCACTTTAGGTGGTTCTATAACCATAACTTCTTCTCAGAACCTTCTCCTCCTCCTTCTGAAGTCCATTTACACATTCTGGAGAATTCCTGACAATAGGGTCAATTCATTACGGAATGTTAGATTAGCGCGGAGCCACAATGCACAGCGAGGATTCCACAGAATATCAACAGTATGACCTTGCCCTTACTGTAGACCACGGTCAGGTTGCTTCGCATTCACTCACAAAAACCCTCAATACACCTTTTTAAAAGTAGTAATTGCAGTCCTTTTCCAAAGAATGTTCCTTCTTTCTGTTTGGGGAATATAGGCATTGAATCTGTAGAAACTGTAGAATCTCATAGAAAACTGTAGAATCACGATTGTTCTGTTTTTTGTTCATTCAGCACATTGGGCTCTCTCAGAGACGTTGCGATTCACCGCAGCGGCGGAACAGAACGGAGGACAACTTCTGTTGATGTTTAGCTGCGTCGCACAGCGAGGAAGTGGTCGACAGGGTCATGGGTATTTTACCCAAACATTTCAGAGATGGCAAGGCGAGCGGGCGAGTGAAAATGGTTGGGGATTTGAGATGTATGAAACGTGTGGACGTCCAACTCTTTCTGCTGAAAACTGACAGCAACACATAACACAACTACAGAGATGGGAGGTTATCAATTCAGAGAAAACACCCAAAAACCTCAACACAATAACAGATTATTAAACAGAGTTTATGGTTG
>CM059812.1:31740342-31930342 GCA_030435695.1 Brachymystax lenok tsinlingensis | reverse complement strand
GCAGTGGAGTGTCCAGAGAAAATCCCAAGAATTAAAACATCTACATTTAAAGTCCACAGACACACACAGCCACCAGGGATGCTGATAGGTGAGAGGCAGATGGAGAACACTAGGGCATTATCCGTCACATGTATGGATTTCTTTGTAACCCCGCGAACACAACCTTTATACACTTTAAACTATTAAACTAAGTTAGTTTGATAACTTCAGGCTAGTTTTTATTATTATTTCATTGAATGTATTGGTTTGATAAATAGGTCAGTGTGGTCTATTAAGAGCGAGAGCGAAAAAGAGAGAAAGGAGACATTCATTCTATCCAATGATCCCTTTATTCAGCTTTTAGGTTTCACATCGTCTTGAGAAATATGGAGAGATGAGCAGAATCATCATCATTAACCTTCTACCCAGACACAGGCACAGGCACAGGCACAGGCACAGGCACAGGCACAGGCACAGGCACAGACACAGACACAGACAGACACAGAACGTGCCAGTTTGGACATAGAAATGTGCTCACATTCTCCGCCTCCCAAAACAAAGGAACTCATGACAAACCGTCACAAAGACACACATACTGTATGCTTTCTCACTTCTGTCTGCGTGTCTGCTCTTCTCTCCTCCTATCATATGTTTTTCACATGAAGTTGCTAATTGTCATCAGACAGACAAATACATCTTTCCCAGGCAGGGAGCTCCTTACAGACAGACAGCCAGACTGGCAGACAGGCAGACAGGCAGGGAGCTCCTTACAGACAGAGACAGGCAGACTGGCAGACAGGCAGGGAGCTCCTTACAGACAGAGACAGGCAGACTGGCAGGGAAACTAACACACTACAGCCAAATAATTTTAGAACTAACCCACGATAGACCAGTCTGTCATCTGGAAACAATGAGAAATGAGAAAAAAATCTATTTGTGCCAAAATCGATTTTGCGCCTTCTCCCACTGCCGGCTACTGGGCTTACTCTCATCACCATATTTGGTAGATAGTGGAAACGCCAACCGAATGCTTCAGATGTATACATCCGGTGAAACATCTGGCTCATTGTTCTATCTGTGCTACAGCTGCTAAGAGGACCAAAATCCCCCTCTTTCAATCTCTTCCTGTCTGTTTCTCTACTTTCTCTTTCCCTTTCTTTCCCAAAAGTATAAACAAACTACTTTACAAGTATAAAATAATACTCGACCCTTAACTCTGAACATAAAAAAAAATAAAATCTAATCACAGAGTCACTAGCAATTACATACACACAGGCATAAACACAAACACACGCACACACAAAGAGAGAACCCTAAGTTAGACAATGTACCTCCAATTTGGCCAAAGAGGCCGTTATAGTGACGGGTCATTACGTGTTTTGAGGCTTTTAGTCACAAAGGAATAATAGCTCTATTAAACCATCTAGTTCCCCTGCTAGAAGAAACTCTGTACGTTACCAGAAGACTGGAGAGTCCAGGTCTCAACTAGAAAGGTTCAGCAAACACAATAAAGCCTTTTAACCTGACCGAGAGAGAGAGAGTGAGAGTGAGAGTGAGAGTGAAAGAAGACAATGCTAGCCAGAAGAAAATCCCCAAATTCCAGTGAGGCAGGTGTGTGCATTGGGTGGGAATATTATATAAAGACATAGATGCCGTTTATTTAAATACAACAACAACCAATTAAAATCTGACTGGGATTAAGATTCATCATTAGCATACAGGCCTTAAGTAAAACATGTGTGATCTGAAAGACTTTACTAAGCCTCTTCAGGGATTCAGCATGGGACTTGAGATGCCTCTCTCTGCCAGTCACATGCACCGTCAGCAAACAAACCGAACGAAACACTGTGTGCGTGTGCGGGCGTGTTTGTGTGTGTTGGCCTCAAACATAAACAAAAACATATTTCGTCCATATATCCATCATTTGGACATTTGTTATTCACAGGAGGAACACAACCCCCAGAACATCCTATGACTTGTGAGAAAAAACAATGAACACTATTTTACTACAGAGTCAGCTAGGGTAGTATGCATTCTAAGGCTAAGCAACATCACCTTGCACACACACACACACACACACACACACACACACACTAGGGATGTGCATGGCTATTCAAATATCCAAACAGATGTTAGTATTCAAATACTTGTGTGAGTATTGATTTCTTTTTTTTTCTATAAATTAAAACAAGATATACACGTGACATTGTTACATACAAGGATATACAGGGCCTTCAGGAAGTATACACCTCCCTTAATTTCTTCCACATTTTGTTGTGTTACAGTCTGACATTAAAATGGATTTCATGTTTACATGTTTACATGTTGTCATTGACAGTATAGGGTATTGTGTGTTGGCCAAAGTGGAAATATGTTTTTAGAAATGTTTGCAAATTAATTACAAATGAAATTACAGCTGTCATCGCCACAAAGGTGATTCCAGCATGTATGGTATTGACTCAGGGGTGTGAATACTTATGTAAATTACATTTCTGTATTTCATTTTCAATACATTTGCAAAAAAATCTAAAAACATGCCATTTTGGGGCATTGTGTGTAGATGGGTAGAGAGAAAAAAAATTCAGAGTGTAATTCAGAGTGTAACAACAAAATGTGGAATAAGTCACATGATATGAATACTTTCAGAAGGATGTACCAGGACATTTCAAATGATTCATTTAATAAAACAAATATTTGTTTTAAAGATGAATGCCCCATAAATATACCGGCAGCCGCCTGGTAGCCTTCATGTTTTCTTTTTGTATGTAGCGTGTTGTTTATGTTGGCCAATCAAAGTGGCAAAGAGGCTCAATGTGTAGCAAGTGGAGTGAGAGTTCACCAATGCAATGCAAGACGGAATAAAATGAGATAATTAAAAGTCAGCGGAATGAGAAGGAGTAGGCGACAACGAGCAGCCAGCAGGTAGACGCTAGTTTTATCTGGATTGGGAGAAAGAGCAGCGTGTAGCTAGCTAGCTTCTCTAGGCCAGTGGTTCTCAACTTTTTGGGTTACTGTACCACCAACTGAATTCTGCTCTGCCCGGACTACCGCTCATGTACATTTCACCAGTAGGCCTATGGTCTCATGAATCTTCTCAATTACCCTCAGGGGTCCTACTATCCCCAGTTGGGAACCACTGTTCTAGGCACTGTTATATGGAATGCTAAATAACATTGTTGCTGCTACAAGTTAGCAAGTCTTAGCTGTAGCCGAGTTGCCTTGGCTAACGTTACTTTGTCATTCTGTCTCTCTCTCCCCTCTGTCTGCTCAGATCGCTCCCATCCCACACACACTGACCCCCCAAAGCTGCAATAGAGCGCCAGCCTCTCCCCCTCGGTCTGCTCAGATCGCTCCCATCCCACACACACTTTTTCACTTTCGGAAATCAAAGGCTGTTATAGTCTTCCGCTTGGTAATGTGGAGAGAGAAAGAGAGAGCGAGAGAGATACCGTGGGGGGAGAGAGAGCGAGAGAGAGACCGTGGGGGGAGAGAGAGCGAGAGAGAGACCGTGGGGAGAGAGAGCGAGACCGTGGGGGAGAGAGAGAGAGAGACCGTGGGGGGGGAGAGAGAGACTGTAGAAGGAACCCTCTAACTGTAACATCCAATATTGACTCTTCACACTGATCCAGTGCAGCAGATGGTTTTGTGAATGTCATGGACATGAGATAATATTAGCTGTGATCAAGGCAGAAACACCTTGATACAGTGGGGAAAAAAAGTATTTAGTCAGCCACCAATTGTGCAAGTTCTCTCACTTAAAAAGATGAGAGAGGCCTGTAATTTTCATCATAGGTACACTTCAACTATGACAGACAAAATGAGGAAAAAAAATCCAGAAAATCACATTGTAGGATTTTTTATGAATTTATTTGCAAATTATGGTGGAAAATAAGTATTTGGTCAATAATAAAAGTTTCTCTATACTTTGTTATATACCCTTTGTTGGCAATGACAGAGGTCAAACGTTTTCTGTAAGTCTTCACAAGGTTTTCACACACTGTTGCTGGTATTTTGGCCCATTCCTCCATGCAGATCTCCTCTAGAGCAGTGATGTTTTGGGGCTGTCGCTGGGCAACACGGACTTTCAAAGATTTTCTATGGGGTTGAGATCTGGTGACTGGCTAGGCCACTCCAGGACCTTGAAATGCTTCTACGAAGCCACTCCTTCTGTTCGGGCGGTGTGTTTGGGATCATTGTCATGCTGAAAGACCCAGCCACGTTTCATCTTCAATGCCCTTGCTGATGGAAGGAGGTTTTCACTCAAAATCTCACGATACATGGCCCCATTCATTCTTTCCTTTACACGGATCAGTCGCCCTGGTCCCTTTGCAGAAAAAACAGCCCCAAAGCATGACGTTTCCACCCCCATGCTTCACAGTAGGTATGGTGTTCTTTGGATGCAACTCAGCATTCTTTGTCCTCCAAACACGACGAGTTGAGTTTATACCAAAAAGTTCTATTTTGGTTTCATCTGACATTCTCCCAATCCTCATCTGGATCATCCAAATGCTCTCTAGCAAACTTTAGACGGGCCTGAACATGTACTGGCTTAAGCAGGGAGACACGCCTGGCACTGCAGGATTTGAGTCCCTGGCGGCGTAGTGTGTTACTGATGGTAGGCTTTGTTACTTTGGTCCCAGCTCTCTGCAGGTCATTCACTAGGTCCCCCGTGTGGTTCTGGGATTTTTGCTCACCGTTCTTGTGATCATTTTGACCCCACGGGGTGAGATCTTGCGTGGAGCCCCAGATCGAGGAAGATTATCAGTGGTCTTGTATGTCTTCCATTTCCTAATAATTGCTCACACAGTTGATTTCTTCAAACCAAGCTGCTTACCTATTGCAGATTCAGTCTTCCCAACCTGGTGCAGGTCTACAATTTTGTTTCTGGTGTCTTTTGACAGCTCTTTGGTCTTGGCCATAGTGGAGTTTGGAGTGTGACTGTTTGAGATTGTGGACAGGTGTCTTTTATACTGATAACAAGTTCAAACAGGTGCCATTAATACAGGTAATGAGTGGAGGACAGAGGAGCCTCTTAAAGAAGAAGTTACAGGTCTGTGAGAGCCAGAAATCTTGCTTGTTTGTATGTGACCAAATACTTATTTTCCACCATAATTTGCAAATAAATTCATTAAAAATCCTACAATGTGATTTTCTGGATTTTTTTTCCTCATCTTGTCTGGCATAGTTGAAGTGTACCTATGATGAAAATTACAGGCCTCTCTCATCTTTTTAAGTGAGAGAACTTGCACAATTGGTGGCTGACTAAATACTTTTTTCCCCACTGTATCTGTCTGGAGATACAACAGTAGTACTAGGGGGTCTTAGTGGGTTGGTGCTGGAAACCACAAGGTTGTGGGTTCATGGACAGCTAGTTGGCTGTCAGAGGGAGACACAGCCGGGGGGGTTATAAGGTCTGTAAGCGTGCAGCTGTGTGTGTGTGTCTAAAATGTCCTTCATTCAAAACATCAGGACCTATATACAGTCGAGGCCAAAAGTTTTGAGAATGACACAAATATACATTTCCAAAGTTTGCTGCTTCAGTGTCTTTAGATATTTTTGTCAGATGTTACTATGGATGTTACTATAATTACAAGCATTTCATAAGTGTCAAAGGCTTTTATTGACAATTACATGAAGTTGATGCAAAGAGTCAATATTTGCAGTGTTGACCCTTCTTTTTCAAGACCTCTGCAATCCACCCTGGCATGCAGTCAATTAACTTCTGGGCCACATCCTGACTGATGGCTGCCCATTCTTGCATAATCAATGCTTGGAGTTTGTCAGAATTTGTGGGGTTTTATTTGTCCACCCACCTCTTGAGGATTGACCACAAGTTCTCAATGGGATTAAGGTCTGGGGAGTTTCCTGGCCATGGACCCAAAATATTGATGTTTTGTTCCCCGAGCCACTTAGTTATCACTTTTGCTTCATGGCAAGGTGCTCCATCATGCTGGAAAAGGCATTGTTCATCACCAAACTGTTCCTGGATGTTTGGGAGAAGTTGGCTGAGAAGCAACCCCACACATGAATGGTCTCAGGATGCTTTACTGTTTGCATGACACAGGACTGATGGTAGCACTCACCTTGTCTTCTCTGGACAAGCTTTTTTCCGAATGCCCCAAACAATCGGAAAGGAGATTCATCAGAGAAAATGACTTTACCCCAGTCCACAGCAGTCCAATCCCTGTACCTTTTGCAGAATATCAGTCTGTCCCTGATGTTTTTCCTGGAGCGAAGTGGCTTCTTTGCTGCCCTTCTTGACACCAGGCCATCCTCCAAAAGTCTTCGCCTCACTGTGCGTGCAGATGTACTCACACCTGCCTGCTGCCATTCCTGATCAAGCTCTGTACTGGTGGTGCCCCGACCCCGCAGCTGAATCAACTTTAGGAGATGGTCCTGGCGCTTACTGGACTTTCTTGGGCGCCCTGAAGCCTTCTTCACAACAATTTAACTGCTCTCCTTGAAGTTCTTGATGATCCGATTAATGGTTGATTTAGGTGCAATCTTACTGGCAGCAATATCCTTGCCTGTGAAGCCCTTTTTGTGCAAAGCAATGATGACTACGCGTGTTTCCTTGCAGGTAACCATGTTTGACAGAGGACGAACAATGATTCCAAGCACCACCTTCCTTTTGAAGCTTCCAGTCTGTTATTCAAACTCAATCAGCATGACAGAGTGATCTCCAGCCTTGTCCTCATCAACACTCACACCTGTGTTAACGAGAGAATCACTGACATGATGTGGCAGGGCTGAAATGCAGTGGAAATGTTTTTGGGGGATTCAGTTCATTTGCATGGCAAAGAGGGACTTTGCAATTAATTGCAATTCATCTGATCACTCTTCATGACATTCTGGAGTATATGCAAATTGCCATCATACAAACTGAGGCAGCAGACTTGGTGAAAATTAATATTTGTGTCATTCTCAAAACTTTTGGCCACGACTGTACAGTAACACTTGCCCTTGAATCATTCCCTAAAAACCCATCCACCCTAATTTAACTGAATCATTCCCTAAAAACCCATCCATCCTAATTTAACTGAATCATTCCCTAAAAACCCATCCATCCTAATTTAACTGAATCATTCCCTATAAACCCATCCATCCTAATTTAACTGAATTATTCCCTAAAAACCCATCCATCCTAATTTAACTGAATCATTCCCTAAAAACCCATCCAGCCTAATTAACTGAATCATTCCTACAGTCCAAAGGTGAGTGTGTGTTTGGGAGGTGACAAGCAGATTGATATGGTTAACAGCTACCTTTGACCCATAGCAAAATATTAAACTGTTTTACCTTACACCTGTTTCTTCTTCTTACCTTACACACACACACACCCCACACACCCCACACACACACCCTGTTCTGGCAAACAATATTTTGAGTAATAACACAGTGGTGTTACTGTATAATAAAAAATGTAACTGTATTAGAAAGAATAAAATGTAATTCCTTGATTTTATCTTTCTGCAGCATTCAGAATCTAACACTGGTCAGACACACCAGTCAGAATCTAACACCGGTCAGAATCTAACACCGGTCAGAATCTAACACTGGTCAGACACACCAGTCAGAATCTAACACCAGACAGAATCTAACACCGGTCAGAGACACCAGTCAGAATATAACACTGGTCAGAGACACCGGTCAGAATCTAACACCGGTCAGACACACTAGTCAGAATCTAACACCAGTCAGAATCTAACACTGGTCAGACACACCGGTCAGAATATAACACTGGTCAGAATCTAACACTGGTCAGAATCTAACACCAGCCAGAATCTAACACCAGTCAGAATCTGACACCAGTCAGAATCTAACACCGATCAGAATCTAACACCGGTCAGAATCTAACACCAGTCAGAATCTAACACCAGTCAGAATCTAACACCAGTCAGAATCTAACACCGGTCAGAATCTAACACTGGTCAGACACACCTGTCAGAATCTAACACCGGCCAGAATCTAACACTGGTCAGACACACCAGTCAGAATCTAACACCAGCCAGAATCTAACACCAGTCAGAATCTAACAATCTAACACCAGTCAGAATCTAACACCAGTCAGAATCTAACACCAGTCAGAATCTAACACTGGTCAGACACACCAGTCAGAATCTAACACCAGACAGAATCTAACACTGGTCAGACACACCGGTCAGAATCTAACACTGGTCAGAATCTAACACCAGCCAGAATCTAACACCAGCCAGAATCTAACACTAGTCAGAATCTAACACTAGTCAGAATCTAACACCAGTCAGAATCTAACACCAGTCAGAATCTAACACTGGTCAGACACACCGGTCAGAATCTAACACTGGTCAGAATCTAACACCGGTCAGAATCTAACACTGGTCAGAGACACCGGTCAGAATCTAACAAAGCGGTCAGAATCTAACACAGGTCAGAATCTAACACCGGTCAGAATCTAACACTGGTCAGATACACCGGTCAGAATCTAACACCGGTCAGAATCTAACACCGGTCAGAATCTAACACTGGTCAGAGACACCAGTCAGAATCTAACACCGGTCAGAATCTAACAAAGCGGTCAGAATCTAACACCGGTCAGAATCTAACACTGGTCAGAATCTAACACTGGTCAGAGACACCGGTCAGAATCTAACACTGGTCAGAGACACCAGTCAGAATCTAACACTGGTCAGAGACACCAGTCAGAATCTAACACTGGTCAGAATCTAACACACCAGTCAGAATCTAACACACCAGTCAGAATCTAACACCGGTCAGAGACACCAGTAAGAATCTAACACCAGTCAGAATCTAACACCAGTCAGAATCTAACACTGGTCAGACAAACCAGTCAGAATCTAACACCAGTCAGAATATAACACTGGTCAGAGACACCAGTCAGAATCTAACACCGATCAGAATCTAAAACCAGTCAGAATCTAACACCAGTCAGAACCTAACACCAGTCAGAATCTAACACCAGTCAGAATCTAACACCAGTCAGAATCTAACACTGGTCAGACACACCAGTCAGAATCTAACACCAGTCAGAATCTAACACTGGTCAGAATCTAACACTGGTCAGAATCTAACACTGGTCAGAATCTAACACTGGTCAGAAACACCGGTCAGAATCTAACACTGGTCAGAGACACCAGTCAGAATCTAACACTGGTCAGAGACACCAGTCAGAATCTAACACTGGTCAGAGACACCAGTCAGAATCTAACACTGGTCAGAATCTAACACACCAGTCAGAATCTAACACACCGGTCAGAATCTAACACCGGTCAGAATCTAACACTGGTCAGAGACACCAGTAAGAATCTAACACCAGTCAGAATCTAACACTGGTCAGACAAACCAGTCAGAATCTAACACCGGTCAGAATCTAACACCGGTCAGACACACTAGTCAGAATCTAACACCGGCCAGAATCTAACACCAGCCAGAATCTAACACCAGTCAGAATCTAACACCAGTCAGAATCTAACACCAGTCAGAATCTAACACTGGTCAGACACACCGGTCAGAATCTAACACTGGTCAGAATCTAACACCGGCCAGAATCTAACACCAGCCAGAATCTAACACCAGTCAGAATCTAACACTGGTCAGACACACCGGTCAGAATCTAACACTGGTCAGAATCTAACACCGGCCAGAATCTAACACCGGTCAGAATCTAACACCGGTCAGAATCTAACACCGGTCAGAATCTAACACCGGTCAGAATCTAACACCGGTCAGAATCTAACACTGGTCAGACACACCGGTCAGAATCTAACACCGGTCAGAATCTAACACCGGTCAGAATCTAACACTGGTCAGATACACCGGTCAGAATCTAACACCGGTCAGAATCTAACACCGGTCAGAATCTAACACTGGTCAGAGACACCAGTCAGAATCTAACACCGGCCAGAATCTAACACCAGTCAGAATCTAACACTGGTCAGAGACACCAGTCAGAATCTAACACCAGTCAGAATCTAACACCAGTCAGAATCTAACACCAGTCAGAATCTAACACTGGTCAGAGACACCAGTCAGAATCTAACACTGGTCAGAGACACCAGTCAGAATCTAACACTGGTCAGAATCTAACACACCAGTCAGAATCTAACACCGGTCAGAATCTAACACTGGTCAGAGACACCAGTAAGAATCTAACACCAGTCAGAATCTAACACCAGTCAGAATCTAACACCAGTCAGACAAACCAGTCAGAATCTAACACCAGTCAGAATATAACACTGGTCAGAGACACCAGTCAGAATCTAACACCGATCAGAATCTAACACCGATCAGAATCTAACACCGATCAGAATCTAACACCAGTCAGAATCTAACACCAGTCAGAATCTAACACTGGTCAGACACACCAGTCAGAATCTAACACCAGTCAGAATCTAACACTGGTCAGAGACACCAGTCAGAATCTAACACTGGTCAGACACACCAGTCAGAATCTAACACCAGTTCGAATCTAACACTGGTCAGACACACAAGTCAGAATCTTACACCAGTCAGAATCTAACACCAGTCAGAATCTAACACCGGTCAGACACACCAGTCAGAATCTAACACTGGTCAGAATCTTACACCAGTCAGAATCTAACACCGGTCAGAATCTAACACCGGTCAGACACACTAGTCAGAATCTAACACCAGTCAGAATATAACACTGGTCAGAGACACCAGTCAGAATCTAACACCGATCAGAATCTAACACCAATCAGAATCTAACACCAATCAGAATCTAACACCAATCAGAATCTAACACTGGTCAGACACACCAGTCAGAATCTAACACCAGTCAGAATCTAACACTGGTCAGAGATACCAGTCAGAATCTAACACCAGTCAGAATCTAACACCAGTCAGAGACACCAGTCAGAATCTAACACTGGTCAGACACACAAGTCAGAATCTTACACCAGTCAGAATCTAACACCAGTCAGAATCTAACACTGGTCAGACACACCAGTCAGAATCTAACACCGGTCAGAATTTAACACCGGTCAGAGACACCAGTCAGAATCTAACACCGATCAGAATCTAACACCGGTCAGAATCTAACACCGGTCAGAATCTAACACCAGTCAGAATCTAACACCGGTCAGAATTTAACACCGGTCAGACACACCAGTCAGAATCTAACACCAGTCAGAATAACACTGGTCAGAGACACCAGTCAGAATCTAACACCAGTCAGAATAACACTGGTCAGAGACACCAGTCAGAATCTAACACCGATCAGAATCTAACACCAGTCAGAATCTAACACCAGTCAGAATCTAACACCAGTCAGAATCTAACACCAGTCAGACACACCAGTCAGAATCTTACACCAGTCAGAATCTAACAACAATCAGAATCTAACACTGGTCAGACACACCAGTCAGAATCTAACACCAGTCAGAATCTAACACCGGTCAGAATCTAACACCGGTCAGAATCTAACACCGGTCAGACACACTAGTCAGAATCTAACACCCGTCAGAATATAACACTGGTCAGAGACACCAGTCAGAATCTAACACCGATCAGAATCTAACACCAGTCAGAATCTAACACCGGTCAGAATCTAACACCGGTCAGACACACTAGTCAGAATCTAACACCCGTCAGAATATAACACTGGTCAGAGACACCAGTCAGAATCTAACACCGATCAGAATCTAACACCAGTCAGAATCTAACACCAGTCAGAAAATTATAAAGCAGAGTGCCTCCCTGTCGACCTAAGTGTCTACACAGACAGAGAGACCTCATCACTGGTAGAAGTAGTTCTGACCATGGCCGTAGGATACCAACGTATCCCGCCACCTCCTCCACAAAAAAGTAGGACTTAAAACTGGGGAACAAAATGTACAAGCTGTACAGAAACCATGTGGTTAAAACTGGAGAAAGCAGTAACATTTTGTAGCATCAAGTAATCACCCACAGAGTCTTATAATGTCTGTCTTTTTCACCAACGTGAGTCACCCTATAAAAACACAGCAGAATATTTAATAACAAAGTCAGAAGATCATCAGGAGGAAGATGAGATGGCACAGAGAAAACCAGAGGAGGAAGAGGAGGGAGGGAGGTGGTACTCGGAAGACGACAGAGGATTAAACGTATGTGACATTTTTTCTGATGGTTGTGGTCGCAGCAGCGTGTGTGTGTGTGTGTGTGTGTGTGTGTGTGTGTGTGTGTGTGTGTGTGTGTATGTATGTATGTATGTATGTATGTATGTATGTATGTATGTGTGTGTGGCAGCAGCAGGGTTGGTTGACCTTCAGGTTTATTTCAGTGTGCAGCCTCCTGCATTTGACACCTAACATGGGATGACAAAGCAGTACACAGTAGCTGTACACACAATGCTACAGCTAAAAACCATGGCCCTGGCTGGGCCTGTCATCTTTACTTACTGTGGCACGGAGTGTTTGTGCGTGTGCGTGTGTGTATAGCTAATGTTAGGCAGGGGCAGCTGCGGACATAACTTTTGCAAGGCGCTGTATTTCATCCCCTTGGATTTCTTCACATTTTGTTTTAAGCGGTATTCAAATTGTTTAGTTTTTTTGTCAACAATCTAGTCAAAATACTCTAATATCAACGTTTTTGTATTTTTTTAAATTATTATAAATTATTATTAATTAAAATACAGTCATTACAGAAGTATCCAGCTTCTTTGTTCAGGCAAGCTTAAATGAGTTCAGGAGTCACATTTGGCTTAACAAATTACATAAATTATATGGAGTGATTTTCTTATGACTAGCCCCTCCTCTGCCCCCGATACATACAACATCTTTAAGGTCCCGGAGTCAACCACTGAATTTCAAGCACAGATTCAACTACAAAGACCACAGAGCTTTGAGAAAGCCTCATAAAGAAGGCCAGTGATTGGTGGATGGGTAACAATAACAAATCAGACATTGAATATCTCTTTAAGCATGATTAAGTTAATAATTATGCTGTGGATGATGTATTAAACCACCCTGACACATCAAAGATATAGTCGTCCTTCTGAACTGAACTGATCTGCAGGACAGGACTGAAAACTGCTCAGGGATGTTACCATGAGGCCATTGGTGATTTTAAAACAGCTACAGAGTTCAAAGGCTGTGATGGAAGAAGAGTGAGGATGGATCAACAACATTGTAATGACTCCATAATAATGATTTAAATGACAGAGTGAAAAGAAGAATACAAATATACAGAATAAAAATATTTTAAAACAAGCATTTTGTATTTCAACAAGGCACTAAAGTATTATTTATTTTTTTAAACACGGCAAAGGAATACACTTGAAAATTGCTGCCGAGCCGTGATCCCCAACATCTTGACAGAGCTTGAAGAATTATGAAAATAATACTGGGCTAATATTGCACAATCCAGGTGTGAAAAGCTCTTGAAGTCTCGCCCAAGAAGATTGACAGTTGTAATCGCTGTCAAAGGTGTTTCTAAAGTACTAATTCAAGGAGCTAAATACTTATGCAACGACTATATTGTAGTTACTTAATTTAAATTAATTATTTTATAAAATGTTAAAAATGTTATTCCACTTTGACATTCGAGTATTTTGGGTAGACTGTTGACAGAAAATGTCAATTAAATCCATTTGAATCCCACTTTGTAACAATAAAATGTGAAGAAATCTGAATACTATTGAATACTTTTGCAAGGCACTGTACACTCTTAGGAAAAAAGAGTTCCAAAAGAGTTATTTGGCTGTCCCCCTAGGAGAACACTTTTTAGTTCCAGGTAGAAGCTTTTTAGTTCCAGGTAGAAGCTTTTTGGGTTCCATGTAGAACCCTCTGTAGAACCCCATTTGAAGAAACAAAAAAGGGTTCTCCTATGGGGACAGCCGAATAACCCTTTATAAGGTTCTAGATAGCATATTGTTTCCAGAAGGCTGCACCGTCGAGTGCCAAGTAATATGAACATCCAAAGCATTGCTTTAAAAAAATAAATAAAACACACTGGTTAATGGACAAATCAATTTTGCAACAGAGACAAATACAAGGTTCTCTTGTTTACCGGCCTTGGCCAACCACTAATAGAGAAATACCAACTCAAACAATATACACGTATCTATTTAAAGCCACATCTGCAGTACATGTAAGGGGGGGCTGTGCTTTCAGACCACATTGTGTATCCAAACCGTATTCATGCCATTTGTAGAGAGGATCCACAGGCGTGACAAAGTACAACACAGGCTCAATGGATATTGTGAGGAATGTCAATCTATGCTGCTGATCTCCGCCATACAGTCAATTGTATCCATAAACTGCCTCTATTTTACCCCCCTCCTCCCTCTGTCTCCCTTTTACTCCCCCCTGCCTCTCGCCCTCTCCATCTTCTCTCGCTGTACATTTGTAGTGAACAGCAGAACTCTCTCTGCCAGACTACATTACCCAGCATGCTCCAGTGGGCAATAAGCCCTGGCTGGCGCTATGCCATGCCTAGTGGGCACAGCATGCTTAAACAAACACACTCACATTAACCCCCATTCTCTGATCGCTCATACACAACACCCCACTGGCCCGGTAGCAGGTGGAGAAGGAGAGAGAGACAGAGAGTTTCTGGCAGCGTGTTCAGCTTGCCTCAAACTCTCCAATAAAGACCAGGTCAAAAATGTGTTGGTGTTAATAAGTCAAAGTAAAGATGTTCCTACTAAAAACGTGTGTATACATGAAGTGTATACATGAAGAACTCACATATCTCTATCAACTGACCATGAATAACATAATCTGGTCCCTTCAGCTCTGCATAGACGCTGCACTCACATAGAATCATACTAATACACTTTACAAAGATCTAGTCGTGTCTTAGAAGGAAAATAAAAGTATTTGGGAGCTCTTTATGTTCGGACCGGGTTTATGGACTGAAACACGTCCTTGAGTATATTGCTTTGAAACGCATCAAAAGAAGTCAAACTCATGAGTGCTGTCTGTCTCCATTCAGCCATACGTTCATTTATCTTATAGCACACTTAAGATGTAGTCATGGGCTAATTACAACACAGTAGCCTTTGGATTGGTCTTTGTTTGCTGAATGGCCAAGTCTTCATGACCTTGAGAATATTGCTATGAAAGCCATCAAAAGACCCATCAACACTGCCAATCTCTTTTCTAGCAGAAAACAGATTGAGTCGTCACTCAATCGTTCATTCAATCAGCTTCATTGAACACAACAGTATCCATAGGCTGAAGATGAGCAGTCTCCTGTATACTGTAGCAGTTGTCCCACAGATCATAATGACTATATTAAACAAAGAAGAGAGCGGTCCTCTGTGTATTCTAGTCCCATCATAACGACCTTTTAGTACGGTGTAATTATACACACGCACGGACCAAGTGTTAGACACACACACGGTACACACTCACACAACCAGCCTGGTCACTAGAAACTACAGGTCGACCGATTATTTAGGGCCGATTTAACAAAAGCACAATCGTTGCACGAATGTACCTAACTATAAACATCAATGACTTTCTTAAAATCAATACACAGAAGTATATTTTTTTAAACCTGCATATTTAGTTAAAAGAAATTCATGTTAGCAGGCAATATTAACTAGGGAAATTGTGTCACTTCTCTTGCGTTCATTGCACGCAGAGTCAGGGTATATGCAACAGTTTGGGCCGCCTGGCTCGTTGCAAACTAATTTGCCAGAATTTTACATAATTATGACATAACACTGAAGGTTGAGCAATGTAACAGCAATATTTAGACTGTAACAACAATATTTAGACTCAGGGTTGCCCCCCATTCGATAAAATTTGGAACTGTTCCGTATTTCATTGAAAGAATAAACGTTTAGTTTTTTTCGAAATGATAGTTTCCGGATTTGACCATATTAACGAACAAAGGCTCGTATTTCTGTGTTTATTATATTATAATTAAGTCTATGATTTGATATTTGATAGAGCAGTCTGACTGAGCGGTGGTAGGCAGCAGCAGGCTCGTAAGCATTCATTCAAACTTTACTGCGTTTGCCAGCAGCTCTTAGCAATGCTTGATGCGCTGTTTATGACTTCAAGCCTATCAACTCCTGAGATTAGGCTGGCAATACTAAAGATCCTATTAGAACATCCAATAGTCAAAGGTATATGAAATACAAATGGTATAGAGAGAAATAGTTGACGTGTCATAATTCATATAATGACTACAACCTAAAACTTCTTAACTGGGAATATTGAAGAACTGGGAATATTGAACCACCAGCTTTCATATGTTCTCATGTTCTGAGCAAGGAACTTAAACGTTAGCTTTTTACATGGCACATATTGCACTTTTACTTTCTTCTCCAACACTGTATTTTTGCATTATTTAAACCAAATTGAGCATGTTTCATTGTTTATTTGAGACTAAATAGATTTTATTTATGAATTATATTAAGTTAAAATAAAAAAGTGTTCATTCAGTATTGTCATTATTACACACATACATATATACATACATACATACATACATATGTGTGTGTGATATATATATACACACACACACACACACACACACACACACACACACACACACACACATACATACATACATACATACATACATACATACATACATACATACATACATATATATATATATATATATATATATAAAAAAACAAAAATAAATAAATAGGCCAATTAATCGGTATTGGATTTTTTTGGTCCTCCAATAAACTCGGTATAGGTACTGCCGTTGAAAAATCATAATCTGTCGACCTCAACTAGAAACAGACGTTGATTTTGGACGTTTGAAAAAGGTACACAGATGCACGCACACACACACACACACAGTCCTGGTTTTGTATCTGGTGTTTAGTTCTCCTCTGTAATGTGCTGTTTTGGTCGGAGAATCACACAGGGGCTTTCTAAAATGAAAGGCGGGAAGCGGTAGGGGGTAGGTGAACAGCACGCTCCAATAAACTACAGATTTATGCATCCCTTGGTAGCACTTTTTGAGGTTTACAATATTGATCCAATACACAGCTAGACACACACACACAGGCATTCCTTCAAATACACAAACACAAAAGCATTCCTTCAAATACACAAACACACACTCAAATATTAATTCCACGACTAAACACACACCAAACCAAAACCGTTCCTTCTCTTCTTCGCTGCTAGTCAAAACACACACAAACTACATTTTTTTGCTCAAATGTCACCTTTTACACAGAACAACACATGACTGAATAACTTTGTGGAATTTGAATAGGATTTCTAGCTGTGTAAAAGTCAACATTATTTTGAACAAAAAAAGGAGTTGCATGTGCGGATGCGTCAATCCTCATAACGTATCTGTGTGTGTTAAAATTCTCTTTAACAGTATATTAAGAAAGCACAGACCGGCATGGGCCCATTGCCCCAAATACTGATCACTTTTAACCTACCCAACCAGATTGTTTAATGGCTAGTTCTTATGTAAGGCTGTTATCGTGACAGACAGAGAGACAGAGAGACAGAGGAGAGAAGAGAGAGAGAGAGAGAGAGGTTATATAAATGTAGGGTTAAGTTGAGTAGACTGTACAGTGTAGCTTAGATTTACAGATTTGAAGGACTTTGATCTGAAACAGGGAGGAGAGGAAGACTGGCATTTTTAACCCAAAGTTCAAACACATTGATGACATCACATTTGTCAAACACTTTAGTGCTGCTTTACTGAGCGGAGTTAACACACCTTATTAACAGCAGCACAGTATTTTAATCATCACCTCAACTCTCCAAATACAACTTTGGAAAATATCTTCCTAAAGTGTCTAGAGTTTTTTTTATATTTAAAAATGTGCTATTGTTTTAGGTAGTGTGTGTATGTGTGTGTGTGTGTGTGTGTGTGTGTGTGTGTGTACAGCACAGATGGGCGAAGAGGCTCAGTGTCTCTGCAGAAGGGACAGGGGATTACTAGTCAGTGCAGTCAAAGGGCAGGTTTTAGCTAGTAGCTACACATGGCACCTCGGACACTATAGACACACACAAATTGTTCTTATCAATCTCAGCAGTCTGTGTCTGTGTGTGTGTGCGTCTATAGTCCTTTAAATCCCTAAATCTAAACTCTGTACAGTCTGTTCTCAACTTAACCCTAAATGTATATAAACCTTCTGTGTGTGTGTGTGTGTGTGTGTGTGTGTGTGTGTGTGTGTGTGTGTGTGTGTGTGTGTGTGTGTGTGTGTGTGTGTGTTAGGGTTAGTGGAGACAGACTGCAGGGTGAAGGTACACCTGATAAATGGCAACACATGTTTTCAAAACCCCCACGAGAGAATAAACTAGATGAGGAAGCAGGAGGCAAATCTCTGGGGAACCCATCTGTGATACTGAATGACCAGATTTCGGGAAACTAGAGAGAGGGATGGAGGGAGAGAAACACTGAGGGATGGAAAGAGAAAGAGAAAGAGAGAGAGAGAGATGGATTTTAAAGTGTTAGAGACACAATTTGTTTCTCTGACCAACTGTACAAAAGTCCCCATTATCTATGAAGTCTAAGTCTCCAAGTTTCTCCCTTTCTCAGCCAAGCAGTTATATAGACACTGTTACATATGGGCCAAATCAATTACAGTGGGGCACAGCATCTAATAACATCAACCGTTGTGCTCTAGGATACAGAAGGCCTAGTCTGTTCACTGATATCAATAAACCCTAAGGCGAATACGCATACAGTTAGATTCACCATGGGAACGTGGTGGGAGGCTGATATTGAACATACTGTGTGAAACCTACATTACACACAGGGCTATGTGGGCTAAAGATCACTACACCCAATCCAACCTCCTAAAAACAGTCCAATGAGTGTATTGACATGCAACAACACAATATAAAGCCTCATTGGATACGCTGACTGACATCCCTGAAGAACATGTCTGCTGTGACAGAAGCAGACATGATTAAACTATTATTTAGAAAGGAGATAGTAAAACACTTAGGCCTAAGTTTTTTTTTTAATTGTTCTTGTTTCTCAAGTGAGCCGGCAAGAGGAAATGTGTCTAGATTTGGTTTTTGATGGTACCTACTGGTTCTATTATTATTTTGGAAAGAATATCCTAAATTGAGATGAAACGGTTGTCAAGGCACGGGTCAGTCCAGTTAGCCTAGTAGCAGGGCAGGGGCCGAGAATATCTTCACACAGAACAAGATCAAGCTGTAGGTGGGTCTATAGCCTAACACCTGATACAGTATACAGCCAAGAGCAGGAGTGTTGCAGAGCGATAGATATATAGGCTACTGATAAAAGGGAGATTACAAACTGGGTTTTGAAAGCGAGGAAACCTATAGTTTTAAAGATCAGAACGAAGTGGATCATAATCTCCCACTAACATCAGATCTACCGATTTAACCGGATTAAACAAAGCTAATGAAACAACAGAATATTGGGGGAGGGGAAATCCAAAAGATCCATATTGATAATAAAATACGGTCATTATGCTGTTGCCTTTTAATGTTAGTCTATTGAAGAAACGTTGGACCGATTATCAAAGATCAAAATAGAATACATTGCATTGAGTGGGATAATGCAGCTCTCCAAAACAACGGAATGTCCACTGCATCGGTTTGCATTACAACAACAAGCTATACCTAATGAGAACATTTTTTCCCCTAAACAATCGTTTGCTGTAAACTGCTACAAAACAAATGTAACCTGCGGAGTTGTAGAGCGTCAGTTACATTGTAACGAATGATTTCAACAAGTACTACAACAACAAGAACAGTCCATGTTTTCAACCGTGGCCAGCGAGATGAAACGCAGTGTCATTTTCTTTGTCATCCCCCACCTTCCCTAAAATACAAAAATTATTTTCTGTGACATTTCCCCAATGCAGCAATGCGCGTTCCCCGGTGCCGACGTCCAGGGCAACAAGGTAACGCGCAACACCAATCCCGGCTTCAATTCTGAAGGTGGAACGCGCACTGCCCTCCCCCAACAATAATAGAGTAGGCCTACAATAAAATGAGCAGCGCGCACACAGGCACCGAAAACCCTTTCTCATTTGCTGAGCTACAATTCCATCTGTACACGTGACACGCCCTGCTTACAATAAATAAACAGCAAAAAAAAATGACAAATTGTTTCCTCACTTTCAAATCACTAATACCCTAGAAAAACACCCTTATCACATCCACATACAATAACAACATAACGTATATATCGCTGAAACACATGGCAATAAGATCCAAAGCTTTAAAAAACTTTAACTATATATTTGGGTAGGTCCGGGGGAGGCGGGCGGTGTGCGGCGCGAGGCAACAAAAAAATGACAGCTCGCTCCGCTCAGCATCCTGGTTCGCGGACGGCAGCAGCAGCGTCAGTTTTTCCCCAGGACACAACAGCCAAGACATATAAGTGTTTTCTCCCCAAACCACGCACACCCCGGCTCTCCAGCCAACTTCCATGCAAGGCGAAACGAGCTTACCTACACAGTGAATGAGTTTGTGTCGCCACGAGTCAAGTTCCTGCCGAAAGCCGCGCCTCTCGATCGTGCATTGCTGCCTTTTGCACAGACTCGCCATTTTCTACCGGGCCCTCCCGCGGACGCGCACATTCTGCTAGGTGCTTGTGCGCATACGTCACCAATACTTTTTGAGGGTTATGGGTGGAGTACAAAATGTAGGGGGGGACTTATAGCTGCAGCATCCGCTCACGGTCCCACCCACCACCACCACCACCACCACCCACCCGATAGACCCCCCCCCAACATCTCAGTTCTGTTGAGAGAATGAACGTCAGCGGTGGAATTTAAACCCGCAACAAAATCATATATAGATCAATAAAGAACTGTATCGATTGAATTGACAGTGTGTAGGTTACGGTCTAAATTTGTCAAATGTGTGTCAAAGGGCATCAGTGCGTTATGAGTTTTAATAATGCGCAGTGGATAGCCTATACATTGTAGTGGTATTTAGAGAGATAATGTATAGCCTATGTTTTTCCATAGAACCGTCATAATGAAAGATAAAGGTCAATGATTACCATATATTTAATCAAAGTAAACAGGAGATAATGCTAATTCAGCATTAACATATACAAGGGATATACAGGGAAGGGACCTTTGTATGACGTATGAACAGAGATTATTGTTCATATTTCTTGCTGTGTGTGTTGTTGTATGATAAGTGAAATCAACTTTATACTGAATCGAAATTAAACTGTTTATACCGATATTTGAGACCAGTTGGCTTGGTTCTATTCTGTTCTTTCTATTCTATTTTAATCTATTCCAATTCTTTAATATTCTATTCGAATTATATTTGATTCCAATCTACTCTATTATTTTATTCCATTATTTCTAATTCTATATTACTCTAATTCTATTCGACCTCTGTCAAAAGGGAAAGAAATTGGGTTTCTAAGTTCTAAACCCAGAAGGAGTTTATCAAAACCTGTCTGTTACAGCTTCTTTACAAAGACGGGTCAATTTTCACATCAGTGTTTTTTTTCTTCAGGTTTCCTGCAACTTAATCACGTTAATTCAATCGCGATCTTTTATGACTTCCTGCTTGCCATGCGGTATTTTTCAGGAATAAAATAATGTCCCCTCTACTTTGCCATATTGGTTTAGATATCATCTGCTTGGTGACAAAACCCTCGCCATCCCTCGCAGCTGTTCTTTTGCGCTATAGGGTCAAATAAATCAGAGTTTTCAATGAAACCCGCCTCAAAAGTATAATCACCAAATTGATACACCAAAGTTACATAATATCATTAAAAAGCAGCCTCAATGGCGGTTTATATCTCTTCCGAGACGTGGACGGCACATAAAAGGCAAGGGCAAACGGTTTAACAAGGAGCACTCCGGCTAATTATACCGGCGAACTCTGTTGTAAGAGGGGTTGCCCTTCACAAAAATGTCTTCCACAGATTCACTGGACGAGGAGCAGACAGCCAATCGGATGAGTGTTTGAATCAAGGTCAAGTGAAAGATGCTCAATAGGACCGCGCCACCTTGGAATAATGCTGAAGCCTCTTGCCAGGAGATGCGAGGCTACGGAAAGCTAATTTTTACTGGAAGGTGTATAATCATCCACCAACCGTTGTTCTGTCAGTGATGTAGGGAAGGTGGATTCTCTTGGTGTAAAATACCTACCAGGTAAATTATTTGTTTGTTTAATCGCCGAGGCAATGATGATTTTCTCAATGCTATCCGCCGGCTACGTGAAAGGGAACATCGCACCGTTACTGTGGCAACATTTTAGACTGGGCATATACACGCTCTATTGTATTGATTCATAGGCTGCATTAATGCATTAAGAGAATAACAATATCTATTAATACATGGATTCCTTTTCTTATTGTTAAATATATCAAAGTGTTGGTTTTATTAAAATGTACTGATGTAAAATATCATTATATCCAGAGGAGAAAGAAAGAGGGTGAGAATCATTCAAACGTCCCTATGTCAGAGACACAGGCTAGTTTACAACAAGGAGCAATGGAATATCTCGATGGACTTTCCATGCTTAGGCTATAACGGTGTTCTTGATAATATTATTTCACCCTGACCTGCCATCACAGCTATAGTTCGGGTAGGCCATTCGTTCGTTCAGTAGGCTATAGCCTGATAATTAATTTTCATTAGTTGCAAATAGAATAAAGACCACGTCATTAAAACGCCTAATGTCATGGCGCTCATATTAATATTTTACCGTTTCTGTACTGTAGCCTACCGCAAAAAAATACCGAGATCAGCTCTCTGTGTGAGTTAATCAACGGGTTGTCGTGCGAGAGCTCCAAACTGTGCGTTAAAATGTGTCTCAGTCAGGTTAGCGCTGTGTGGGTATTTGCAGAAGAGTCATGCACCCATTCATTTAGAGGGGCACGAAGTACTTTGGGATGGAGGTTTATAGTATCATAACCCATCATGGTATATAGTATCATAACCCATCATGGTATATAGTATCATAACGCATCATGGTATATAGTATCATAACCCATCATGGTGTATAGTATCATAACCCATCATGTTATATAGTATCATAACCCATCATGGTATATAGTATCGTAACCCATCATGGTAAATAGTATCGTAACCCATCATGGTATATAGTATCATAACCCATCATGGTATATAGTATCATAACCCATCATGGTGTATAGTATCATAACCCATCATGGTATATAGTATCATAACCCATCATGGTATATAGTATCATAACCCATCATGGTATATAGTATCATAACCCATCATGGT
This sequence comes from Brachymystax lenok tsinlingensis, assembly GCA_030435695.1. Taxonomy (NCBI): domain Eukaryota; kingdom Metazoa; phylum Chordata; class Actinopteri; order Salmoniformes; family Salmonidae; genus Brachymystax; species Brachymystax lenok. Next base: position 31,907,211 of record CM059812.1, on the reverse strand, counting down.
ATATAGTATCGTAACCCATCATGGTATATAGTATCATAACCCATCATGGTATATAGTATCATAACCCATCATGGTATATAGTATCGTAACCCATCATGGTATATAGTATCATAACCCATCATGGTATATAGTATCATAACCCATCATGGTATATAGTATCATAACCCATCATGGTATATAGTATCATAACCCATCATGGTATATAGTATCATAACCCATCATGGTATATAGTATCATAACCCATCATGGTATATAGTATCGTAACCCATCATGGTATATAGTATCGTAACCCATCATGGTATATAGTATCATAACCCATCATGGTATATAGTATCGTAACCCATCATGGTATATAGTATCATAACCCATCATGGTATATAGTATCATAACCCATCATGGTATATAGTATCGTAACCCATCATGGTATATAGTATCATAACCCATCATGGTATATAGTATCATAACCCATCATGGTATATAGTATCATAACAATAATTGTGTTTGTGTGTGTGTGCAACAGGACCTGTGTGATATGACCCTGACAAGAGGATCCTTCACCTATTCCAACGGTGAAGAGTACCATGGGGAGTGGAGGGAAGGCAAGATCCTTGTCTTATCTTGTCTTATCTTTCTATCCCTTTATCACTTCACTCATCCCTCTATCAGTTCACTCATCCCTCTAGCCCTTTATCACTTTACTCATCCCTCTATCACTTTACTCATCTCTCTACCCCTCTATCACTTTACTTATCTTTCTATCCCTGTATCACTTCACTCATCCCTCTATCAGTTCACTCATCCCTCTAGCCCTTTATCACTTTACTCATCCCTCTATCACTTTACTCATCTCTCTACCCCTCTATCACTTTACTTATCTTTCTATCCCTGTATCACTTTACTCATCCCTCTATCAGTTCACTCATCCCTCTATCACTTTACTCATCCCTACGTCACTTTACTCATCCCTACGTCACTTTACTCATCCCTACGTCACTTTACTCATCCCTCTATCACTTTACTCATCCCTCTATCACCTTACTCATCCCTACGTCACTTTACTCATCCCTACTTCACTTTACTCATCCCTCTATCACTTTACTCATCCCTCTATCACTTTACTCATCCCTTTATCACTTTACTCATCCCTTTATCACTTTACTCATCCCTCTATCACTTTACTCATCCCTACGTCACTTTACTCATCCCTTTATCACTTTACTCATCCCTCTATCACTTTACTCATCCCTACGTCACTTTACTCATCCCTTTATCACTTTACTCATCCCTCTATCACTTTACTCATCCCTACGTCACTTTACTCATCCCTTTATCACTTTACCCTTTTATTGTCCCCAGCACAAGGAGCACCTGTGTAATGATCATGCTGTTTAATCAGCTTCTTGATATGCCACACCTGTCAGGCAGATGGATTATCTTGGCAGAGGAGAAATGCTCACTAACAGGGACATAAACACATTTTGAAAAAATAAGCTTTTTGTGCATATGGAACATGTCTGGGATCTTTTATTTTAACTCAAGAAACATGGAACCAACACTTTACATGGTGCTTTTATATTTTTAATCTGTATAAATACAACATTTATGTACGCCAACAATACACGTCAGACATGAAAGTAAAGTTAGCAGGTACTTTACATGCTCCATTCCCCCTCTGGATCTATTTCTCACTGTGTCAGCCTCAGGTGTTTGGAGGTTTCAAACTAATCAAAAGTCTCAACTCAGTCCAGATTGTTGCTTCTGAGGAAACAGCAGAGAGGAGTGGTAGGCTGTAGCCTAAGGGCGTGTCGTCTGGACTAATTCTAGGTCAAAAACAGAATCCGTATCCACCGGCAATTCTCTACAGACTATATACCATCTGCTGTCATAGCGACAACAGCATACAAATACACAAGCAAACAAATACACACACACAGCCGCGTTATATCCACATTAACGCTACACTGACTAAACCAGTATTTGCAGTTTGACAAAAACACGAGACGTCATGGTAACCCCAGAGATAAAGGATGCCATAATAACTAGAGAACAAGTTTGGAGCTATTTTAGAAAACATTCTGTTTAACTGATAACATATGGTGGCTTCAGAGAGGTCAGAGGTCATTTGGTGTGGCTGGTGTGTTTAGTTCCCTTGTTGTAAGGGTGACTGATCTGTTTGTATTGACAGGTATAGCTAACAAGTTGAAGTGTGACACACAGGAGACAGGCTGACCGATGACATATCTTTTAACATCTTTTAGCATCCACCGTTCAAGTTTTTTATTAGCTAAGAAAGAGAACTTTGAGAGAGATGTTTGTGTGTGTGTGTGTGTGTGTGTGTGTGTGTGTGTGTGTGTGTGTGTGTGTGTGTGTGTGTGTGTGTGTCAGTGCACTAGGACTATTGATTGACATAAAAGCCGACAAATTCAGCTAAAGCTATATTAGCATGGCAACCATGACCTAACAACAAGATTGGCCCCGACGACGCGACGCTAAGAACCGTTCACCAGATTAAACTCTGAACTGATTTATGGAATCAAACTAGACGAAAGGACAGACGGGCAGCTTGCAAATACAGTAGTGTACACAATCTATTAGCTGGTCAGAAGATTGGCCTTTAATTAGTGGTTTTATTGTTTTAGACTGTGCACTTTTTATTTTCCACATTTTGCGGCTTCTTGTTTGCTTTTAATTATTTTAATTGTATTGTTTTAATGTTAAGTGTGTTGCTATTTTTAATGCACTTTAAATACAATTTTAATTGGATTTGATTTGATCCAGTAGCACTACTGCTTTAGCTGAACAAGTAAGGCTAATTACTCTGTACAATAGGGGGAAATGAATTAGTTGTAATACTAGGAGAAAATGAATTAGTTGTAATACTCGGAGAAAATGAATTAGTTGTAATAATAGGGGGGAAATGAATTAGTTGTAATACTAGGGGGAAATGAATTAGTTGTAATAGTAGGGGGAAATGAATTAGTTGTAATAGTAGGGGGAAATGAATTAGTTGTAATAGTAGGGGGAAATGAATTAGTTGTAATACTAGGGGGAAATGAATTAGTTGTAATAGTAGGGGGAAATGAATTAGTTGTAATAGTAGGGGGGAAATGAATTAGTTGTAATAGTAGGGGGAAATGAATTAGTTGTAATACTAGGGGGAAATGAATTAGTTGTAATAGTAGGGGGAAATGAATTGGTTGTAATACTAGGGGGAAATTAACTAGTTGTAATACTAGGGGGAAATGAATTAGTTGTAATACTAGGGGGAAATTAATTAGTTGTAATACTAGGGGGAAATTAATTAGTTGTAATAGTAGGGGGAAATTAATTAGTTGTAATACTAGGGGGAAATTAATTAGTTGTAATGGTAGGGGGGAATGAATTAGTTGTAATACTAGGGGGAAATTAATTAGTTGTAATAGTAGGGGGGAATGAATTAGTTGTAATACTAGGGGGAAATGAATTAGTTGTAATAGTAGGGGGAAATGAATTAGTTGTAATACTAGGGGGAAATGAATTAGTTGTAATAGTAGGGGGAAATGAATTAGTTGTAATACTAGGGGGAAATTAACTAGTTGTAATACTAGGGGGAAATGAATTAGTTGTAATACTAGGGGGAAATTAATTAGTTGTAATACTAGGGGGAAATTAATTAGTTGTAATAGTAGGGGGAATGAATTAGTTGTAATACTAGGGGGAAATTAATTATTTGTAATAGTAGGGGGAAATTAATTAGTTGTAATAGTAGGGGGGAATGAATTAGTTATAATACTAGGGGGAAATGAATTAGTTGTAATAGTAGGGGGGAATGAATTAGTTATAATACTAGGGGGAAATTAATTAGTTGTAATAGTAGGGGGGAATGAATTAGTTGTAATACTAGGGGGAAATTAATTAGTTGTAATACTAGGGGGGAAATGTTTGTGTGTAGTACATATCTTGCTTGGAAACAACTTGTGACATTGATAATAGTTCTGTAAAACTGTCAAGTCATTTCCCATACATTATTTTTGTTCAGAATGTTTTTGACAGTTCAGGAGTTTGACCTTGATCATGTGTGTTAGAGAAACATGGGATAGAAGTACACTTTCTTGTGTGTTTAAGTTTTAAATTGTTGCCATTTCAACCCCCTTGCCTTGTGTAAGCCGACCAACGTCCTTGCTAGACAAATCAAATTTTATTGGTCACGTACACATAGTTAGCAGATGTTATTGAGAGTGTAGCAAAGTGCTTATGCTTCTATATCCCACAGTGCAGCAGTATCTAACAGGTAATATCAACAATTCCACAACAAAACCTAATATCTAACCAAAATTCAGTGGACCTCAGTCAGTAGAAGGAAGCCTTGTGAAATCTCAGCCATCGTCTCTTACTTACCTCTACTTGGCTGGCTTCGACACAGAGATTTGGGGGACACAAATCCCATGTCAACCCCGTACGGCCCTCACACACACACACACACACACACACATGCACGTGCAGATACACACACGTTAAGGGCTTATAAGTAAGCATTTCACTGTAAGGTCTGTTGTATTCGTATTCGTTGCATTGATTCCGGAAGGCTCTTGACTGTATTTCGTCTAACAGACAGTTTAGTTTTACCTCGCCGTCCAAATCTCCTCTAAAAAAAAAAACTGAACTGAGATTAGAGAGAGGAGGTTTGCGTAGTCATAGTGACAGATGGCACATCTAATTTAGTCAATCTACACCACTAGCTGGCAGCCCTGTGCTCTTTCATCCCCCCCTCCCTCCCTCCCTCCCTCCCTAACCCCTTCCTCTCCCTCTCTCACCCCTCCTCCCTCACCCCTCTCCCACCCCTCCTTCCTCCACTCCTCTCACTCCTCCTCCCTCACCCCCTTCCTAAATCCTAATACTGTGTAATACTAATTTAGTACACTAGTATCTGGCAGCAGAAAACCACCCTCATCTCCCTCACTCACCCTCACCTCCCTCCACCCTCCCTCTCCCTCTTTCACCCTCACCTCCCCATTCCTCCACCCTCTCTCACCTCCCCCCTTCCTAAATCCTAATCCACTGTGCTCACTTGTGTGCTCCGCTACTTTACGTTCAAACGTATTGCTGCCCAAATACCTACGGAGCAATGAGAAGCTCAGAACATTTCACCTGACCTCATTCAGTGGACCTCATTCAGTGGACCTCATGCAGTGGACCCCATGCAGTGGACCCTATGCAGTGGACCTCATTCAGTAGGCTACAATTGGGAGAAGGCTGTAGCCTACAATACACACAGGTGTAAAATACAGTGTGTTGCGACTTGGCTTGAATGCCTCCTAGAGGGTATTTGTTAAATCTCCGTAGACTGACAGGACAAAACATCTACAGTATCATTTGTTCTTTTTTTTTACTCGCTACATTTTATTACTCACATTCTTTGCTAGAAGTGACAAGGCAGCCTGATTGTTAAGTTCCAAGTACATTCAAAGACCCTGAGATTGGTATGTCTTAGAGCAAGAAAATGTTTTTAGTCCTACTTCACTGTTAAATTACTTTCGATCCAACTGCCCATGAAAAGTGTCATTTTGTTTAACTACATATGTTACAGAGACCCTGAGATGTGTGTTTGAATAGAAAAGACCTAGAACTTCCAAAGAAACAACAGTCTAGAAGTTAACAAGGACCAAGGAAAGACAGGCGGCCTCTTTTCAACTTCCAATAAAATTTGGAAACCCTGAGAGTTGTATTCGGAGCAATAAAATAAAATTCCTGACCCAAACACCCCATGACAAGTGATGTGTGTTTGAATAGACAGGCCTGGAACTTCTAAATAAGCTGCATTTATAGTCTAAAGAACAAGGACAAAAATGAGATAGACAGACAGACGGACAGATAGACAGATAGACTGCTACACAGACAGAAAAACAGCTAGACAAACAGCTAGATAGACAGCTAGACAAACAGCCTGACAAACAGCTATACAGACAGCTAGACAGACAGACAGTTAGATAGACAGCTAGCTAGACAGACAGACAGCTAGACAAACAGCTAGCTAGACAGACAGCTAGACATACAGCTAGCTAGACAGACAGCTAAACATACAGCTAGCTAGACAGACAGCTAAACATACAGCTAGCTAGACAGACAGCTAAACATACAACTACCTAGACAGACAGCTAGACAGATAGCTAGATAGACAGCTAGACAGACAGACCGCTAAACATACAACTACCTAGACAGACAGCTAGACAGATAGCTAGATAGACAGCTAGACAGACAGACAGCTAAACATACAGCTAGCTAGACAGCTAGCTAGACAGCTAAACATACAGCTAGCTAGACAGACAGCTAAACATACAACTACCTAGACAGACAGCTAGACAGATAGCTAGATAGACAGCTAGACAGACAGACAGCTAAACATACAGCTAGCTAGACAGACAGCTAGACAGACAGCTAGCTAGACAGACAGCTAAACATACAGCTAGCTAGACAGACAGCTAGATAGACAGCTAGACAGACAGACAGCTAGCCAGCTATCTGGACAACTAGATTGTATATCTAGCTGTCTAGCTAGCTGTCTGACAGTTGAAGTCGGAAGTTTACATACACCTTAGCCAAATACATTTGAACTAAGCTTTTCACAATTTCTCACATTTAAATTCCCTGTCTTAGGTCAGTTAGGACCACCACTTTATTGTAAGAATGTTAAGTGTCAGAATAATAGTAGAGAGAATTATTTATTCAGCTTTTATTTCTTTCATCACATTCCCAGTGGGTCAGAAGTTTACATACACTCAATTAGTATTTGGTAGCATTGCCTTTAAATTGTTTAACTTGAGTCAAATGTTTCGTGTAGCCTTCCACAAGCTTCCCACAATAAGTTTGGTGAATTTTGGCCCATTCCTCCTGACAGAGCTGGTGTAACTGAATCAGGTTTGTAGGCCTCCTTGCTTGTACACACTTTTTGAGTTCTGCCCACAAATCTTCTATGGGATTGAGGTCAGGGCTTTGTGATGGCCACTCCAATACTTTGACTTTGTTGTCCTTAAGCCATTTTGCCACAACTTTGGAAGTATGCTTGGGGTCATTGTTCATTTGGAAGACGCCTTTGCGACCAAGCTTTAACTTCCTGACTGATGTCTTGAGATGTTGCTTCAATATATCCACATAATTTTCTTTCCTCATGATGCCATCTATTTTGTGAAGTGCACCAGTCCCTCCTGCAGCAAAGCACCCCCACAACATGATGCTGCCACCCCCGTGCTTCACGGTTGGGATGGTGTTCTTCGGCTTGCAAGCCTCCCCCTTTTTCCTCCAAACATGACGATGGTCATTATGGCCAAACAGTTCTATTTTTGTTTCATCAGACCAGAGGACATTTCTCCAAAAAGTATGATCTTTGTCCCCATGTGCAGTTGGAAACCGTAGTCTGACTTTTTTATTGCAGTTTTGGAGTAGTGGCTTCTTCCTTGCTGAGTGGCCTTTCAGGTTATGTCGATATAGGACTCGTTTTACTGTGGATACAGATACTTTTGTACCTGTTTCCTCCAGCATCTTCACAAGGTACTTTGCTGTTATTCTGGGATTGATTTGCACTTTTTGTGCCAAAGTACGTTCATCTCTAGAAGACAGAACGCGTCTCCTTCCTGAGCGGTGTGATGGCTGCGTGGTCCCATGGTGTTTATACTTGCTTACTATTGTTTGTACAGATGAATGTGGTACCTTCAGGCATTTGGAAATTGCTCCCAAGGATGAACCAGAATTTTTTTTCTGAGGTCTTGTCTGATTTCTTTTGATTTTTCCATGATGTCAAGCAAAGAGGCACTGAGTTTGAAGGTAGGCCTTGAAATACATCCACAGGTACACCTCCAATTGACTCAAATTATGTAAATTAGCCTATCAGAAGCTGCTAAAGCCATGACATCATTTTCTGGAATTTTCCAAGCAAAGGCACAGTCAACTTAGTGTATGTAAACTTATGACCCACTGGAATTGTGATACAGTGAATTATAAGTGAAATAATCTGTCTGTAAACAATTGTTTGTCATGCACAAAGTAGATGTCCTAACCGACTTGCCAAAACTATAGTTTGTTAACAAGACATTTGTGGAGTGGTTGAAAAACAAGTTTTAATGACTCCAACCTAAGTGTATGTAAACTTCCAACTTCAACTGTACATCTAGATAGACAGCTAGGTAGACATACATCTAGATAGACAGCTAGATAGACAGCTAGATAGACAGCTAGACAGACAGCTAGCTAGACAGCTAGATAGACGTTTAGCTAGACAGCTAGATAGACATAAAACTAGATAGACAGCTAGATAGACATACATCTAGATAGACAGCTAGATAGACATACATCTAGATAGACAGCTAGATCGACAGCTAGCTAGACAGCTATATAGACATAAAACTAGATAGACAGCTAGATAGACATACATCTAGATAGACAGCTAGATAGACAGCTAGCTAGACAGCTAGATAGACATACATCTAGATAGACATATAGATAGACAGCTAGATAGACAGCTAGCTAAACAGCTATATAGACATACATCTAGATAGACAGCTAGATCGACAGCTAGCTAGATAGACATACATCTAAATAGACAGCTAGATAGACAGCTAGATAGACATACATCTAGATAGACATCTAGATAGACAGCTAGATAGACAGCTAGATAGACATACATCTAGATAGACATCTAGATAGACAGCTAGCTAGACAACTAGATAGACATACATCTAGATAGACATATAGATAGACAGCTAGATAGACCGCTATATAGACATATATCTAGATAGACAGCTAGATAGACATACATCTAGATAGACAGCTAGATAGACAGCTAGATAGACATACAGCTAGATAGACAGCTAGCTAGACAGCTAGATAGACAGCTAGCTAGACAGCGATATAGACATACATCTAGATAGACAGCTAGATAGACATACAGCTAGATAGACAGCTAGCTAGACAGCTAGATAGACAGCTAGCTAGACAGCGATATAGACATACATCTAGATAGACAGCTAGATAGACATACATCTAGATAGACAGCTAGATAGACATACAGCTAGATAGACAGCTAGCTAGACAGCTAGATAGACAGCTAGCTAGACAGCGATATAGACATACATCTAGATAGACAGCTAGATAGACATACATCTAGATAGACAGTTAGATAGACAGCTAGACAGACAGACAGACAGACAGCTAGCTAGACAGCTAGCTAGACAGCTAGATAGACATACATCTATATAGACAGCTAGATAGACAGATTTAGATAGACAGCTAGCTAGACAGCTAGATAGACATACATCTAGATAGACAGCTAGATAGACATACATCTAGATAGACAGCTAGATGGACAGCTAGCTAGACAGCTATATAGACATACATTTAGATAGACAGCTAGCTAGACATACATCTAGATAAACAGCTAGATAGACAGCTTGCTAGACAGCTAGATAGACATACATCTAGATAGACAGCTAGATAGACAGCTAGCTAGACAGCTATATAGACATACATCTAGATAGACAGCTAAACAGACAGCTAGATAGACATACAGCTAGATAGACAGCTAGCTAGACAGCTAGATAGACAGCTAGCTAGACAGCGATATAGACATACATCTAGATAGACAGCTAGATAGACATACATCTAGATAGACAGCTAGATAGACATACAGCTAGATAGACAGCTAGCTAGACAGCTAGATAGACAGCTAGCTAGACAGCGATATAGACATACATCTAGATAGACAGCTAGATAGACATACATCTAGATAGACAGTTAGATAGATAGCTAGACAGACAGACAGACAGCTAGCTAGACAGCTAGCTAGACAGCTAGCTAGACATACATCTATATAGACAGCTAGATAGACAGATTTAGATAGACAGCTAGCTAGACAGCTAGATAGACATACATCTAGATAGACAGCTAGATAGACAGCTAGCTAGACAGCTATATAGACATACATCTAGATAGACAGCTAAACAGACAGCTAGACAGACTGTTTTTAAGTTCTAAGTACAGACAAAGACCCTGTGTCACGACTTCCGCAGAAGGTGGTGCCTCTTCTTGTTTGGGCGGCGTTCGGTGGTCGACGTCACCGGTCTTCTAGCCATCACTGATCCACTTTTCATTTTCCATTTGTTTTGTCTTGTTTCCCAACACACCTGGTTGTCATTCCCGTATTACTTGTCGTTTATTTAACCCTCTGGTTCCCCCATGTCTGTGTGTGTAATTGTTTATTCGGTGGCACGGTTCCGGCTGGTTTGCGCCGTATTTCGTGTCGTTGTACTTGGGGCTGCCGCACTTGTTTTCTGTGGGCATTTGTTTTGTGACGCTATTGCGTTCATTGGTTTACTGTGCCTCAGTAAAGTGCTTTTGTCCACTCATCTCTGCTCTGCTGTGCCTGACTCTCACGCACCAGCTACACACACCACCTTGACACCCTGACTCCGGCGGTAAGGTATTTGGAGCAATTGAGTGTTCGGGCACTATTATAATAATATGAATTCACAATTACTTCACAACCCAACTACATGAAGAATAGCCATGTAGATTTGACCAATATGTACTGTATAGTCTGAAGGCTAGTATAAAGATGAAGGTGAGACAGACAGGCTTTTTTATGTTCTAGGTACAGGCAGAAACCCAGAGTCTAAAAGCAGCTATACTATAGAGCTGATGGTTTCATATGGTCCAATAAGATCTTCACCTTGTATTAACCTCTTACACACGAGGCATCTTTATCCTATATCCACATGGTGATTTATGAAAAATTATTATAAAAAATAAGGTGGTCTTTTGATGTCTTTCATTCACGTTTTGGAGTGAATTTGACATTTTCTTTTATTTTTGTCCAGTTTGGGATTTTAGAAAGTTTTTGACAGTCGGTCTATTGCAATTTTATTTTGCACTAGCACCCTGGCTCACTAACTAACCGATAACTAACATAACTAACTAGTGACTAACTATCTGCTAACTAATACACTAATACACTCTAATACACTGGTGTGTCTGTCCCCCAGGTCTGAGACATGGTCTAGGCCAGTAACTAACTGGTTTGTCTCTCCCCCAGGTCTGAGACATGGTCTAGGCCAGTAACTAACTGGTTTGTCTGTCCCACAGGTCTGAGACATGGTCTAGGCCAGCTGACGTTAAGTGATGGGACGTGTTACACGGGTCAGTTCGAGAACGGACTCTTCAACGGCTGTGGGATGCTGGTCTTCCCTGATGGATCCAGGTAACAATGTCTCACCATTCCTATTTCAACTTTGACCCTGCTAATGACATTACAACTCATTACAACTGTCTGACGACTAAAACGCCGGCTGTGTCTAAAATGATACCCTATCCCCCTTATAGCACATTTCTTTTGACCGATGCCAGAATCGTAGGGCGAAGGCAAAGTGTTGCATTAGATATCTCCCCTGATAATTTTCTCAGTTTGTGTTACTTCTAAATGGAAAAGACTTGAATTACCACATCCATGTGATTTTGCAAACAGATGTTCTCTTAGTGTTGTGATTTTAGAAGCAACAGGCTTTTCTCTAGATCCAACTCCACACTGATGTCACACAAAGTCAACTGGGACGCAATTTATGTTGCTTGCAACATAATTATAACGAACCTCCTTCACCTTGAGAGCAAAGCTTGATTGAGATAATTAAGTGTCAGTTGCTTTAACGAGGATCTCGGCAACGTTACACACTGCAGCGGCTAAAGTAAAACTAATCGCTGCATGAATATACTTTATTTTTGCTATGTATTGTATTCCGTGTCACAGAGCACGTAGCAGACCTGGGTTGTGAGCACAGGAGATTGGATCATTCCATCAGTGAAGATTCCACCCACCTTAGGTCAAGGTTCTCTGCTTATATTTGTCTGTGTTCTGACAGCATTCTGTTCTTGTTAGAGACCTCTTGGTGACATTTCTCAGCTGAATGATATCTATAATATGACAGCATAGCTCACTAAATATTTATGCACCAGACAACTGCCTAACAAATACAGTTTTGAGAATCCACTCAAAAGAAACTTAACGCAATCAGTGTGCAGAAACAAACTTCTTGCCATTGGGGTCCTATTCATTATGGTACGCAATGTAAAACACTTTTTAACGCTTTGCAACAGAAAACAAAAATCAGAATCATAATGTTACCTGGTGATATGGTGCTGCTAGTGAAAGACAACATAGTCAGAATGTTACCTGGTGATACGGTGCTGCTAGTGAAAGACAACATAGTCAGAATGTTACTTGGTGATATGGTGCTGCTAGTGAAAGACAACATAGTCAGAATGTTACCTGGTGATATGGTGCTGCTAGTGAAAGACAACAGTCAGAATGTTACCTGGTGATACGGTGCTGCTAGTGAAAGACAACATAGTCATAATGTTACCTGGTGATACGGTGCTGCTAGTGAAAGACAACATAGTCAGAATGTTACCTGGTGATACGGTGCTGCTAGTGAAAGACAACATAGTCAGAATGTTACCTGGTGATATGGTGCTGCTAGTGAAAGACAACATAGTCAGAATGTTACCTGGTGATATGGTGCTGCTAGTGAAAGACAACACAGTCAGAATGTTACCTGGTGATATGGTGCTGCTAGTGAAAGACAACATAGTCAGAATGTTACCTGGTGATATGGTGCTGCTAGTGAAAGACAACACAGTCAGAATGTTACTTGGTGATATGGTGCTGCTAGTGAAAGACAACATAGTCAGAATGTTACCTGGTGATACGGTGCTGCTAGTGAAAGACAACACAGTCAGAATGTTACCTGGTGATACGGTGCTGCTAGTGAAAGACAACATAGTCAGAATGTTACTTGGTGATATGGTGCTGCTAGTGAAAGACAACATAGTCAGAATGTTACCTGGTGATATGGTGCTGCTAGTGAAAGACAACATAGTCAGAATGTTACCTGGTGATATGGTGCTGCTAGTGAAAGACAACAGTCAGAATGTTACCTGGTGATACGGTGCTGTTAGTGAAAGACAACAGTCAGAATGTTACCTGGTGATACGGTGCTGCTAGTGAAAGACAACAGTCAGAATGTTACCTGGTGATACGGTGCTGCTAGTGAAAGACAACAGTCAGAATGTTACCTGGTGATATGGTGCTGCTAGTGAAAGACAACAGTCAGAATGTTACCTGGTGATACGGTGCTGTTAGTGAAAGACAACAGTCAGAATGTTACCTGGTGATACGGTGCTGCTAGTGAAAGACAACAGTCAGAATGTTACCTGGTGATACGGTGCTGCTAGTGAAAGACAACATAGTCAGAATGTTACCTGGTGATATGGTGCTGCTAGTGAAAGACAACATAGTCAGAATGTTACCTGGTGATATGGTGCTGCTAGTGAAAGACAACAGTCAGAATGTTACCTGGTGATACGGTGCTGTTAGTGAAAGACAACAGTCAGAATGTTACCTGGTGATACGGTGCTGCTAGTGAAAGACAACATAGTCAGAATGTTACCTGGTGATATGGTGCTGCTAGTGAAAGACAACATAGTCAGAATGTTACCTGGTGATATGGTGCTGCTAGTGAAAGACAACACAGTCAGAATGTTACCTGGTGATACGGTGCTGCCAGTGAAAGACAACACAGTCAGAATGTTACCTGGTGATATGGTGCTGCTAGTGATAGACAACACAGTCAGAATGTTACCTGGTGATATGGTGCTGCTAGTGAAAGACAACACAGTTAGAATGTTACCTGGTGATACGGTGCTGCCAGTGAAAGACAACACAGTCAGAATGTTACCTGGTGATATGGTGCTGCTAGTGAAAGACAACATAGTCAGAATGTTACCTGGTGATATGGTGCTGCTAGTGAAAGACAACATTTAGAGACAGAATACAGACAACGGAGTTAAAACAAAGGTTACGGTTGATACACAGTGGGTATACGGTTAATACACAGTGGGTTATCGATTGATACACAGTGGATGTACAGTTGATACACAGTGTGTATACATTTTATACAGTGGATGTACAAATGTATAGTGTCAGTATGAATATGTCTATATTCAGAGAGATGAACAGAGTGCAATGCGGTATAGTGCAGTTATTTAGGGTACAGTTCAGAGATGGCTTGATGCGGTGTGCAGCATAGAGTCCATAGTCCTTTAGTCTCTATAGGCCAGATAGCCAGTTGGTGAGGGCCACAGCCCAGGGGAATAAACTTTTCAGGTGGCGGTTTTGGTCATGAGTGACCTGAAACGCCTGCCAGAGGTGCATTTTTGAAGGAGGGGGTGACCGGGTGGGAGGTGTTGGCAATGATCTTTCCTGCACGCTTCCTTGCCTTTGAGTCGAGCAGGACCTCGAGCAGGACCTCGATGGAGGGCAGGTGGCAGCCGATGCCCTTCTCTGCAGCGGGCAGATTCAGGCCCAAACCAGATGTTGATGGAGGAGGTGAGGATGGACTCGATGATTAATGCGTAAAACCAGATCAGGATTGACTGGGAAATTGAGTTTTTCACCTGCCGCAAGTCGTACATCTGCTGCTGTGCCTTCTTGGTGACCTCTGTGATGCTGTCCTCCCATTTGAGGTTGTGGGAGATGATGGTGTCCAGGAATTTGAGTGATTCAACTGTGCTAACAGCTAAGCCATCAATCTAGAGGCGGAGAGATTGTCGGGGGCGTTTTCTAAAGTCGACCACCATTTTCATGGTTTTGTCTGTGTTGAGTTCCAGGTTATTGCGACTGCACCGTGCCATGAGCCAGTCGACCTCTCCATGGTACATGGACTCATTGCCTTCGGTGATGAGACCGACCAGAGCGGTGTCATCTGCAAATTTGAGTAGTTTGACAGATGCGTTGTTGGAGGTGCAGTCATTGGTGTAGAGTGAGTAGAGGCGAGAGCATGCATCCTTGTGGCGCTCCAGGGCTGAGGGATAAAGAGTCTGAAAGGTGTTTTCCCAGCTTCACATGTTTCATCATGTTGGACATGAAGTCAGTGATCCACTGACAGATGGAGCTGGACACGATCAGCTGGGAGTGCCTTGTAACAGTTCTGGGATGATGCTATTGAATGCTGAACTTATGTCCACAAACAATATCACTGCATATGTCTTTGGGTTTTCCAGGTGTTTGATGATGTAGCGTAGGCCCATGTTGTGTGAGGTAGCCTAGCGGTTAACAGTGCTGGGCCAGTAACCAAAAGGTCTCTGGTTCAAATCCCTGAGCTGACTAGGTGAAAAATCTGTCGATGTGGCCTTGAGCAAGGCACTTGCTCTTGTAAGTCGCTCTCAATAAGAGGGTCTACTAAAATGTAAATGTTGACAGCATTGTCCACAGACCTCAGCATTTCTTATTGGACAAACCCAGTTAGTTCCTCCCTGTTTCCGTCTGTGTACTTCCGTTTGGAGCCTAATGAACACACCCCACTGTTTGAGCATCTGTGTGTCTCTTGCAGGTACGAGGGAGAGTTCATTCAGGGGAAGTTCCAAGGCGCAGGCGTCTTCAGTCGTTTTGACGGGATGAAGTTTGAAGGAGAGTTCAAGAGTGGATGTGTGCAGGGATACGGTAAACAGTAGAATCTCAGCAACACTCTTGTTATACTTCTCTTATAACTTTGAACTAAACGAGTTAATTCTCCCTCGCTCTCTCACTGTTAAATGATACAACTCACTTTGTAAAAGGAATCTGCAGCAGGGTCTTTTTCAATTATTTAGTATATTTAGAGGGGGGGGTTTAAAGTGTAGCAGTAAGGTTAGGTTTAGGTTTAAAACCTCTATGGGATCGGTGGGTCCCCCACGGGACGGTTGAGCTAAGATATGCTAATCGCATTAGCCTGAAGTTGTAAGTAACAAGAACATTTCCCCCGACATAGACAAATCTGATATTGGCAGAAAGCTTAGATTCTTGTTAATCTAACTGCACTGTCTAATCTAACTGCACCAATTTACAGTAGCTATTACACTGAAAGAATACCATGCTTTTGTTTGAGGAGAGTGCACAGTGTTTAACTTGAAAAGTTATTAATAAACCAATTAGGCACATTTGGGCAGTCTTGATACAACATTTTTAACAGAAATGCAATGGTTCATTGATTCAGTCTAAAACTTTGCACATACACTGATGCCATCTAGTGGCCAAAATCTAAACTGCGCCTGGGCTGGAATAATACATTATGGCCTTTCTCTTGCATTTCAAAGATGATGGTACAAAAAAAAAAAAAAAAAGATATTTTCTTTTACCAGATCTAATGTGTTATATTATTCTACATTCATTTCACATCCCAAAACTTCCAAGTGTTTCCTTTCAAATGGTATCAAGAATATGCATATCCTTGCTTTAGGTCCTGAGCTACAGGCAGTTAGATGTCATTTTAGTCAAAAATTGAAAAGAAGGGGTGGATCCTTAAGAGGTTTAAGTTAATGACATAAACCTGAACTTGAACATGACCTTTGCAGGTATGCTGACGTTCGCTGACGGAGGTCCGGAAAGAGGGGGAGGAGGAGGAGGAAGAGGAGGGACGAGCCACGAGGGTCTGTTTGAGAGCGGCCAGCTGGTGGGCAGAGAGGGGTGCCAGGGCATGGTGCAGCGGGCACAGGGGGCAGCCGCCAAGGCACGGGCGCTCTCCATGTGACCTGCAGCTAGGGGGCGCTACTCAGGGAGCACTTCACTATCATACTCACACCTTTCTTTTGCTTCATTCATCTCATTCTGCTCTCTGTCTTTACGGTTATACTGCTCTGTACACTGAGTGGACAACACCTTTGCTCTCAGAACAGCCTCAATTCGTGGGGCCTGCATTCTACAAGGTGTCGAAAGCGTTCCAGAGGGATGCTGGCCCATGTTGACTCCAAATGCTTCCCATAGTTGTGTCAAGTTGACTGGATGTCCTTTGGGTGGTGGACCATTCTTGATACACACAGGAAACTGTTGAGTGTGAAATAGCCAGCAGCGATGCAGTTCTTGACACACGCAAACTGGTGCGCCTGGCAGACTCAAGAGTTTTGATTGTCTCTATTAAAAAGATCCCATCAGCTATCTGTAGGCTAACTATATTTATTTCTCAACTCTCCTAATATTAAGCATATTGCTTCGCTTTACAAATCGGAGTAGCCTACCTGGCTGGCATGAAAATGAACCGCTCGTTATTCAAGTGCATATGGATGACAGGTGCATGATAATGGCCCATTCTAAACCAAAACTAATCTCACACAAATATTATTTAGTATATGTAAAGACAAGATTAAATTGAGAATAGTCTGATGGGTGCCAATATTATGCCTTGTGAATGATGCCCAGCGTGTGCAATCTAAGGCAAGCACATGCATTCTTTTTTTTAGACTTTTATTAAATCATAGTCACAGGCATCGTGTGGTCTAGCCCATAGACCTATATGTTTTGATAAGGTTTGTAACACAACTAAAGTGGCCAAATAACTCAAAACGTAGCCTCTAGGCCCAAGACCCCTGGAACATGGTTGGAGTGCCCATAGCCTACAGAGCCTAGTGAAAACTGTTCTTAGAAGCCATCATTGTGCAATCGCATTGTTCTTAAAATTAAGTTCATTAATCCGCTTTATAAATGGTGTACCCTACCTGGCATTAAAAACGTAACCGCACGAAACCTCCTTTTGCTTTGCGAGGGAAGGCTACGGATGACATGTTCTAAAAAATTATAAAAATTATAGGCTATATGTGAAGACCAGATTCAATTGAGAATAGTCTGCTGGGTGAGAATATTTTCAAGCGCTTGTCAAATTGTGAATGAGAGACTGATGAAGTGTGTGCAGCCTTTTTTCAATTCATCATTAGTCGCATCATACGGCCTTAGAATGTATTAAAAATTTAAACATATAGCCCAACATTTGTATCACAACTAAAGTTGCATAAATAACTTTAAATTAAGCATATAGGAAGACCTGTTCCTTTGTTAACCGCTCAACACAGAATAGCCGTATGTGCGCACTCCCTCTGGAAATCGTTTGGAAAAATTATCCTTTCTATTTTATTCAGCTGTGTTCAATTGTATTGTTCTTAATGTAAAATAATATAAAATAATGCTACAGGAATTATAAACTAATCCAGTCTGCTAAATGAACTAATGTAGCTCACAGCCATATGGCATAGCCAGATCAGGGCCTTAAAATAAGGACAACTCAGAGTATTATTCAGTTCTTCTGTTCTTCTGAAATAGGCTACATTTTCTTCATATCCAAATGTTTCTTTAGACCTGTCTAAAATAAATCATGGATTTATTGTGATGGTGTAGGCTATATTACATGGATTTATTAGACTTTTTAAAATGTAGATTTTCCAAAAGGTCCGCATCAGTGGCTTGTAGGCTATGCGTTGAAGCCGGAGATGCTAAACATGTTTATGTTAATTAGCGGTCAATTACCGTGAGATCGGCAGTTATTTGCAGTTATTTGCATGACAATCACCAGCTGACAAAATGTGACGCCCGCCACAGCCCTGTGTACACTCAGTGTATATTCCCTTCTTTTGTTTCTCTCTCTTTTCTTATCTTGATCGGTGCGTTTTTCTCACCCCTCTTTGTATCCACATCTTCCTCTATCATGTGTTTTCCCCTCTGGTTGTGCTTGCTTGGTGCGCTACATGTCAGCAGACTTTACCCTCTACGTCACAGTCAACCAACGAGCTACTGAATCTGATCCAGGATCTGCTGAGCCAAAACCCACACCTCCTCCTCGTTCCTAACCATTCATTCAACATACGGTGCTACCTACCTACTGCTAAATATATTCCCAGATCAGCTCTAACCGACACCAACCGCAACTACTCAGTTGAAACTAGTGTCCAAGCAGGCAGGGACCGTATTTGGATCTGTCACAATTCCACCACAGGGTTTTACACCGGTGTCCTTGTGGAAAAGCAGCATTAGAGGCCAGAGACTCAGTATTAGAGGCCAGAGACTCAGTATTAGAAGCCAGAGACTCCGTATTAGAGGCCAGCATTAGAAGAAATTCATACTCAGTGCCACAAAACATGGCTCAATCTGTTCTGGGGTCAGCTGACTGAAACACCATTATCTTAATGCCAACCGACCATACTGTGCCAAGAGAATGGAGCAGGACCTGGAGCTGATTCCAGATCAGTGGTTCTCAATAGATGCCTTGGTAATGTTATTATAGCTCGCTAGGGACTGGAGTATTCCCCTGGTAGCTAGTAGGACAGGAGATTTTCTCCAGGCCTCCAGGCCTTCTCCAAACTCCAGGCCTTAATTATTGTTGTCTGCCCCAAGTTCTTACTGGTCCGGTCACATGGTTAGGAAAAGCTCCCGTCTCTGGTTATAGCTACTGTGTTGTGAGGTTGGGAAGGACTATTGATGTGTAGGTAGGGATGATGGTAGGGGGGTATTTTCATTGGGTGGTAAGGGATGGTGGCCATATTGGGACAAACGACAAGTGTGTCTGCAATAAGATGACACTAGTGCAATTTGATAAAGATGTTTAGCAATTTAACTTTGGGGTGCAATAGACTAAATTACTGCTGTGTCTGTCATAGGGTTATGGGCCCTGGTCAAATGTAGTGCACTAAATATGGAATAGGGACCTGGTAAAATGTAGTGCACTATATAGGGAATAGGGTGCCATTTGGGACATACAACCGTGATAAAGTCAGACAGTGGAGCACGAGTTTTGGTTCGTCAACAACTTTATCACACAGAAGAAAACCACCATTACAGGAACACACAGATGAACTTCCTGTATAGCTGTTCCATTTCTGTATCTGAAAAATATGTAATCTATTTTTTACGATAAATAAGAATAAATGTTCAATGTCAGTATGTTTTTTTTTGAACTAACTAATCTCAAGTTTTGTGAATAGTCGTGCTAGTAACTAACACACATTTCACACGTGGTATGACGCTGTAACATTGTGCCTGTTAAGGGAGAGTTGTCTGTGTGTATATGTAGTGTGGGGGAGGGTTGTTACTTCTGGGGTGGGGGGCATTAGGGCATAGGTGTCATACCCATTGAAACTGAGGGCATCTGTGTTCCACATCTGTGTTCCGCATATTCAAGTATATATTTACAAGATAGATTTTTTCAATATTCAATAGAAAAAAATGAGGTGCATAATGCCTCTATATGGGGGTGGTGCGGGTCAGCTTATTTCTGGTGTGGAGGGGTCTGTCTTACACCTGTCATTCATTTATGGGCTTTTCACACTACTGAGCTGAACAGAGCCGAGCCAAACCAAGCTGTACTGAGCTGGCCTTGTTAAGCATCCACCATAGTTGCTGTATGAAATCATGGCTTCTGCCTTAGTATCACGCTGTAATCACTGAAAACCTGTTGTCTCGATTTGAAAATATGACACTCCAGAATGACTTATCCTTTCACTTTTGTGTATTGAATCACCTTCCACCTGTTCTTGGTGTACCGTACCATCCAAATGTACACTACAGAAACATCCTTGTTTATGGAAGAAATGTATATTTTTTGTCCATTGAAATAACATAAAATTGATCAGAAATAGAGTGTAGACATTGTTAATGTTGTAAATGACTATTGTAGCTGGAAACGGCTGGTTTTTTAATAGAATATCTACATAGGTGTAGCAGTGTGATGTTGTTCCCCTAGATTATACACCAAGTTGCACACAAGGACCAGTTCAAATAGGCCAGGTCAAGAGGGGATGTCGTAACAGAGGCCCATTATCAGCAACCATCACTCCTGTGTTCCAATAGCACATTGTTAGCTAATCCAAGTTTATCATTTTAAAAGGCTAATTGATCATTAGAAAACCATATTGCAATTATGTTAGCACAGCTGAAAACTGTTGTTCTGATTAAGAACTAGTTGAGACTAGTTGAGTATATGGAGCATCAGCATTTGTGGGTTTGATTACAGGCTCAAAATGGCCAGAAACAAATAACTTTCTTCTGAAACTCGTCAGTCTATTCTTGTTCTGAGAAATGAAGGCTATACCATGCGAGAAATTGCCAAGAAACTGAAGATCTCGTACAACGCTGTGTACTACTCCCTTCACAGAACAGAGCAAACTGGCTCTAACCAAAATAGAAAGAGGAGTGCACAACTTAGCAAGAGGACAAGTACATTAGTGTCTGTTGAGAAACAGACACCTCACAAGTCCTCAATTGGCAGCTTCATTAAATAGTACCCGCAAAACACCAGTCTCGACATCAACAGTGAAGAGGCGCAATCGGGATGCTGGCCTTCTAGGCAGAGTTCCTCTGTCCAGTGTGTTTCTTTTGCCCTATGTAGATATTCCATTAAAAACAATCTGCCGTTTTCAGCTACAGTAGTCATTTACAACATTAACAATGTCTACACTGTATTTCTGATCAATTTGATGTTATTTTACTAGACAAAAAGTGTGCTTCTCTTTCAAAAAAATGTGTAAGTGACCCCAAACTTTTGAAAGGTAGTTTATATACACTATATCTAGGAATACGTCCTGTTGTTATATAAAATGTCTCATGTGGTTTTGATGATGAGACACATTTTAGCCTTAAAGGTTAGATGTGTATGACAGTGTTGCTCAAGCCATTCCTGGGGGTACTGGTTTTTGTTCTGGCCCAACACTAATAAACCTAGTTCTAAATCAGGTTTGTTAGCGCCTGCTGCGCCACTTGGGTTTTGTTCTGGCTCAGCACCTGAATGTGCTAGTGCTGGGGTAAACAAAAACATGCACCCCCTGAGGATCCCCTATAAATGGATTGAGGAATACTGACTGGTGTCTGCAACTGGGGTTGAATCCTTTGCAGGGTTTGCAAAGTTCTGTTAACTTATCTGAAATTCCAAGGTTTTCCAGAAATCCTGTTTGGAGGATTCTGGATTTCCTGCTTATACCCTTATGATTCAGGGACACATCCAACCGGGATTTCTGGAAAACCTGGGAATTTGGGGAAAGTTACCGGTATTTTACAACCCTTTACAAACCTATAACCATGCTGAGAACAACCTAATGCCTTTATTACATGACCAGATAGTTACAGTAACAGAACAAGCTCATGTCAAGGTGCTTGGTTTGGTATAGATGTATTTTGTTTAATCTGTTACTGATGTATTTAAATTGAGACTATATGACTGTTTACTTTACAATATACCAGGTTTCTGGTTTTATATAGGGGAAGTCCTGAGTTGAATGTATGTTTGACTTCCACACGTTCTATTGTAGTGATATCTCTGGGAGGTGAAACACAAGCTATTCTCCATTGTTTTTACACTGATATTGTATCTTAAGTGTTGTGGTGCTGTACTAGACTCTAGTCTTATTCACATTTAGCAGAACTATAAAAGTCAACGCAATGCTTTCATTGCATGGACACTTACACACACCGTTTGTCGTGCATCGGCATAACAGATATGACGTAGACAAATTGCTAAACTATCGTCCTCATAAGTACAGAAAGTCTATTGGTCCATCATACCAGGCCCTGAGAGACTCCTGTCCAGGGGGTGTACTTGTACATCAAGCTGCCTCACGGCTCCTATGAAGCCTTGGTTCGTGCAAGGCTACTTACTTACTATAGCCACCATGTCTAAGTAAACACACACACACCGAAAACACACTCATCAAAGAGATAGAACAACTGTGTGCCTGCATTGAACCTATGGAATCCATCCATAGTGACTATTACAGTTTGAGGGTTTTTCTGGTCGGCTTTTTGTTTGTTTCTCTTTTCCCTGCTAATGAAGGAAAGAGCCAGTCAACCAGAGGCCTGGGGTCGTGTTCACTAGGCACCAAACGGAAGCAAAGGGGCAGAAACGGACTAACCTGAACTTGTATAATAAGAAAAGCTTGTTTTTGTTTTCTGTTGCAAAGTGTTTTTGCACTGTTGTGCTACGGTGTGCACTAATGAACATGACCCTGTTGGAGTTCAACAGTACACAGTGGGCACCACCACTGTTATATTGTACAGGGAAATAGTCTATTAAAGCTAATCACTAAGGCCTTCTCAGAATAGGTTTCCTTCTCAGAATAGGTTTCCTTCTCAGAATAGGTTTCCTGTGCTGTTGTTCTCTGTTTGGGGTCTCGGGAGTGTGTGTGTGTGAGAGAGAGATGGAGATCGGGAGGAGAGCGACAGAGAGAAAGAAAAAAACGAATAAAGAGGGAGATAAACTGTGATGTCATCGGAGCCAAATGATCATTGTGTTCTCTATGGGGATTTCAAAGGGCATATTCTACATATATGTATGTGTAGACAAAAGTACTTGGCATTAAAATGAACATTTAAGATCATTCATTAAAGAGAAAACAATTTTGACTTGTCTTCACTAATTACATTTTTGTTTTTATGAAGTAGAACAAATGTTAGGAGGTGAAAAGAGCATTGATTTTAATTAAGTGTAGTTGTGTCTGTTTGTGGTGGTCCTTAATAGACTGGGTTAGAAACCTCTGGATGGTATGTCAGCAAAACACAAACACCCCATCCACACACACATCCCTAAACCAAAATACACACACACACTTGCACACCCTAAACCAAAAGACTCTCTCTCTCACACACACACACACACACACACACACACACACACACACACACACACACACACACACACACACACACACACACACACACACACACACACACACACAAACACCCTAAACCAAAATACACACACACACACGCACACACCCTAAACCAAAACACACCCACACACTGTGAGCAGTATTTTGGACTCTGATCCCATATTTCCCAGGAGTAGCTATCTGACAGACAGCCCTACAGCGATCCTCCTCCTTCTCTCCCCCTCCAGACAGACAGCCCTACAGCCATCCTCCTCCTTCTCCTCCGGTTCTCTCTCTCTCCCCCTCCAGACAGACAGCCCTACAGCCATCCTCCTCCTTCTCCTCCGGTTCTCTCTCTCTCCCCCTCCAGACAGACAGCCCTACAGCCATCCTCCTCCTTCTCCTCCGGTTCTCTCTCTCTCCCCCTCCAGACAGACAGCCCTACAGCCATCCTCCTCCTTCTCTCTCTCTCCCTCCAGACAGACAGCCCTACAGCCATCCTCCTCCTTCTCCTCCGGTTCTCTCTCTCTCCCCCTCCAGACAGACAGCCCTACAGCCATCCTCCTCCTCCTTCTCTCTCTCTCCCCCTCCAGACAGACAGCCCTACAGCCATCCTCCTCCTTCGGTTCTCTCTCTCTCCCCCTCCAGACAGACAGCCCTACAGCCATCCTCCTCCTTCTCTCTCTCTCTCCCCCCTCCTGACAGACAGCCCTACACTCATTCTCCTTCTCTCTCTCCCCCTCCTGTCAACTAAAATAGCTTTAAGGTGTGTTTAGGTTGGACTTTAACCCCCCGCCTGTTCCGTCTCCTTGGCAACCGTTCAGAGTTCCCTTAATTTGTATCATCTGAATCCCAACTGCCTGCCTGCCACCATAATCATACAGCTTGTTGCCATGGCAAAATATTTAAATATTGTTTTCTCCGCTTTTCGGCCGTTCACTATAGACGTCTTTACCCTGACAAGTGCAGAAGTGTCAGTTGAAGGAAGAAACACTTTTGTGCGTGCATGTCTGTGTGCGTGTGCATGTCTGTGTGCGTGTGTGTTGTCTTTTGTTCCTGACTAAAAGAAATGAATACTTCAACACTAGAATGTGATGGGGGTTATTGTTTTTCTTCCAGTGGGACCGATTTACTCTTCCAGTCTATTTCACACTTGTGTGTTTTTAAAGAAAGCTCTTTGTTATCTTATCAGCCAAGCTTCACGGCGAGCACTCTCTCTCTCACACACACACCCTTCACACACACACACACACCCTTCACAGACTCCCAAAAGCTTTGAAGAGTGTTAGTGTGGAACTACAAACCACAGATTGATAGGACCTGCTACTGCAAAGACACACAGAGAAACACTGTTACTGAGCAGAGAATGGTACCAATAAACTTGACTATACGAATACAAATCAGCCTGTGTTGCCTGGTTTACTACATAAAGCACACTACTAAAAACACTGCTACGATCAATGGCTTTGGATTCTATAAAGACAATACATTTTTGGGAGTGATCCGCTTTTCCTGTCTGTTTCTGGTGAATCAGGCCCTAGGCATTTCTACCATGGGGTGGAGGGCAGCGTATGTAGGCTATGGATCCAGTTCCACACATGCACATTATACAGGTTCAGGGTGTTTAAATATATCACCTGAATAGAAAAGGAGAACAGCCACCTGTTGAGACGCTCCAAGACTTTAACGTATCCTTTAGTGCTCCCGAGTGAGGTAGATATTGTAGATAGAGGTAGATATGTATAGGGGTAAGAATACCATATACAGGATCAGTTCCAGTACCATATTATAATGTACAGGGACACTGGATATATAGAGGTCGATATGTATAGGGGTAAGGTGACAAGACAAGGCACCAGGATATATGATAAACAGAGTAGCAGCAGCTTATATGTGTGTAAATGTATGTGCATATTATGTGTTTGAGCAAATTATGGTGTGTGTGTGTGTGTGTGTGTGTAGGGCTCTGTGAGTGTGCATAGAGACAGTACAACAATACACAAAATACCAGGGTCAACTCAGATAGTCTGTGTAGCCATTGTGTTTGCTCTGCTGTGATGTATTCTGTGTCAGAAGACAAGTGTTCAGCCCTCCTCTCCTCCAGGGTAAAATCCTCCATGTTTCACCAGACGGCTGATGTTAATGCCAGTCTACCAGGGTAAAATCCTCCATGTTTCACTAAACGGCTGATGTTAATGCCAGTCTACCAGGGTAAAATCCTCCATGTTTCACTAAACAGCTGATGTTAATGCCAGTCTACCAGGGTAAAATCCTCCATGTTTCACCAGACGGCTGATGTTAATGCCACAGTCTACCAGGGTAAAATCCTCCATGCTTCACTAGACGGCTGATGTTAATGCCACAGTCTACCAGTGTAAAATCCTCCATGTTTCACTAGACGGCTGATGTTAATGCCACAGTCTACCAGTGTAAAATCCTCCATGTTTCACTAGACGGCTGTTGTTAATGCCACAGTCTATTAGGTTTATTGGTTGTATTTTGACAGGCTAAGGTTTAGTTCCGAGAGCTGACATCCCTTCACCACCGAAATACTCTGTTTGGCTTCCAGGAGAGCGAGAGAGTGAGAGAGCGAGAGAGCGAGAAAGAAAGAAGGAACGAGAGAGAAGGAACGAGAGTGAAAGAAGTAATGAGAGAGAGAAAGAGAGACAGAGAGAAGGAATGAGAGAGAGAGAAGGAACGATAGAGAGAGCGAAGGAACGAGAGAGACAGCGACAGAAATAAAGAAAGAAAGAAAGAAAGAAAGAGAGAAATGGAGTGAAGGAATGAGAGGAGGAGTGAATAAAGGAGTAGAAAGAGAGGAATGTAGCTGAATGCGGTATGAGCAAGGGAATATTTGAGCTCAACTGGAAGAAAAGAAAGAAATAGGGAGGGAGGGTAGGAGGGATGGGATGGAGGGAGGGTAGGAGGGATGGGATGGAGGGAGGGTAGGAGGGATGGGATGGAGGGAGGGTAGGCGGGATGGGATGGAGGGAGGGTAGGAGGGATGGGATGGAGGGAGGGTAGGAGGGATGGGATGGAGGGAGGGTAGGCGGGATGGGAGACTGGCTGAGAGGAGTACCAAGGGATACAAAGACATGATCAAAATATGCAAGGTTGTTCAGAGCTCTGTGTTTGAGTGTGTTTGACCCTTATTCTATAAAATCTGTCTCTGTGAGCAAGGAAAATATCCTTGAGGGGTTTGAGTATATTCATATACAATCTGTATGGATATAGTGTACAGGGTCTGGGTGGGCTGGAGCCCCCATAGGGCTCTGGTCTAAAGTAGTGCCCTATATAGAGAATAGGGTGCCATTTGGGATGCAACCTAGGAGTGAGGGAAGACTGCTCTGCACCCACTGAGAACTGAACAGTCAGTCAGGCATCTCAAAATAGTAGGGATGGAAGAAGACAGGGAGAGAGGGATAGGGGAGGAAGGGAAGGAAGGAGGGGGGGAGGGATAGAGAGAGGGGAATCTGGGAGTATTTTGAGCATGCTCATAATCTGGAGTGGGAGGAGAGAGAGAGAGAGAGAGAGAGAGAGAGAGAGAGTGAAATAGTAAAACAGAGAGCAAGAGAAGGAGAAGGAGTGGAATGAGAAATGGTTGAAAGGGGAAATGGAGAGATTGAGGGAGAGAGAGAGAGATGGGGGAGGGAGGTAGAGACATTTCTCCATGTGTCATCTTTGCCCCCTGACAAGTGCTGAGCAGTAGGAGGGAGGGGATGGAGGGCAGGTGAAGCAGCATTGCTGACTGGCCGTTGCTTTGCGCTGACTAGAGGAGTGGATTTCTCCCCCCTTTCCCTCCCTCCTTCATCCCCCATTGACCCCATGCTCGTGTTGGGGGCAGAGAATCACATGCCAAGGGTTCACATCCTCCTTAATGGAGAGTAGACGGATGCCCTTGGTGCTGAACCATCCCAGCGTCGCCTCGCTGCTTACAGTGAGCCACAGCGCCCTCGAGTGGCCAACAATGGGCAGTGAAGTTTCCCCTGGGTACAGATCTAGGATCAGCTTCACCTCCCCCAATCCTAACCTTAACCATTTCACCTGGCTCTGTGGAATGTTACCTATAGACCTAGGTTAGTGCAGGACAGTGGCATTACACCTGGCTCTGTGGAATGTTACCTATAGACCTAGGTTAGTGCAGGACAGTGGCATTACACCTGGCTCTGTGGAATGTTACCTATAGACCTAGGTTAGTGCAGGACAGTGGCATTACACCTGGCTCTGTGGAATGTTACCTATAGACCTAGGTTAGTGCAGGACAGTGGCATTACACCTGGCTCTGTGGAATGTTACCTATAGAATGGTGCGAGCTCATCTTGTTAACCAGAAATAGCAGGACAACGGTAAGTGATGGTTGCTGGGTAGGTTGTCTTTCTCTTTGTTTCTCTCTCTATCTGGAAGAAACAGATTGAAAAACGTCCTTAGAGCATATAAACAAACTCTTCTTCTTTACATTTGTTTTTATTTCCTGCTGTATTTAATTCATGTCAAAGTGTGCGTTCCAAATGGCAACCCATTCCCTATACAGTGCACTACTTTAGACCAGGACCCATAGGGCTCTGGTCAACAGTAGTACACTATGTTGTGAATAGGGTGTGATGTGGGACACAATCAGAACCCTTATGGCCATTACAGGTGGGAGGCCTTGGGGTAGTCCTACAGTCCTACAGTGTTGACATGTCTCTAACACACAACACCCTCACAAAGGCCTCCTCACATAGCTAGAGCAACCTTGGACACTTGAGAAAAACAAGAACAGAGGAACAGTGTAATCACATGGAGCCACAGTACTTCACCTTCTTTACAACAATCTGTTTCTTTTTATTTGTCTGTTTATTTCTGTATTTTATTTCTACAGGTGATCCCATTGAGATGAAAGGTTTGTTGAGGAGAGTCTGTCCCAAGAATATTGCAAGGCAGCATGACCACTGATAGGTGAAAGGACTGGATTGGTTATTGATTTCAACTAACAAGTCCTCTTCGATTTAAGGCCAGGAAGGGAAGGAAGCTATGTACGTATGAAACAGTCACAGTAGGTTGATGTTGCCCCTAACAACTGATACAGGGTCACATCTTTTCTCAACTCCCTAATGGTTAAGGTTAGGATTGGGTGTAGAGTCATCTGATCCTAGATCTGTGGTTAGAGCCAACCATATAATTAGAATGAGTCGAAAGGAAATCCACATTCAAGTCAATGATGCCATAATGTTCTACGCATTCTATTCTATGATGCCAACTTCAATCTGGAGCAGGCCCAGTGTCTTGTCTTCTACTCAGTCCCGCCCCCTGTCCCCTTCACAGCCAGCCATTAGTGGAGAAGTCCAGTCTGAGCTGCAGTGATTCGGCCTCTGAGAGCGGTTGAAGTGGAGAGCGACAAATGCCACCGTGGTAACCAAACCACTCCATCGCCTGCTTGAGAGCGGGAACGCCAAACTTCCTGGTCACCTAGCAACAACAAAGAGAAGAGTGGATGGGGGGGTGATGTTATGCCAAGAACTTAACCCTGTTCTTATGTCACATTTACTGGTTGTAGGGTAATGTAGCTTTGTGTTCTGACACTACTGTACCGGTCAAGTCCACTATTGAAGAGAAATGTAGCTTGACAAAATTATGCAGGGTTATTTAGGGCTATGTAGGTTCACTCAAAGCTGTGACTATGTCACTCCTATGTAGGGGCATGTATGGCTATGTCACATAGCAAAGAGTCTCAATACTTCTGCAAATAAGGTATCTGTTTTTATATTTCCAACAAATTTGCAAACATTCCTAAAAAACAGTTTTCATTTCTTTGTCATTATGGGGTATTGTGATGTCATTATGGGGTATTGTGATGTCATTATGGGGTATTGTGATGTCATTATGGGGTATTGTGATATCATTATGGGGTATTGTGTGAAGATTGATGAGGAAAACATTTAATATAATCCATTTTAGAATAAGGCAGTAACGTAACTAAATGTGGAAAATGTCAAGGGGTCTAAATACTTTCTGAATGCAATGTATGTAGGGTTATGAAGCTTCACTCACAGTAGTGTTGAGCTCTATGTCTTTGCCATCTCTATGTCCCTCTTATGCTACTTAGGGCTATGGAGCTGTCATGAAGTCACTTTGTCAACTCTTATGTAGGGTTACATAGGGTTTATGTAGCTTGACTTACAGCAGTGTTGGGCTCTATGAGGCGCTGCTGCAGAGCAATAGCTTCTTCCCACCGCCCAGACACACACAGCTGCTCCAGCTCACACACCTCACGACCCAGCACGTTGGCCAGCGCACACACACCGCCCACACAACCTGCAACACACACACACCGTATTAGCTGGGTCCTTTTAAAGGGACTGAAACATAGCTTTAACACTCACACGTGACATGCTCCTTCATATTCCTACAATTTGATTGACAGCTTATGACAGCTTAACTGTAATGATTGGCAGTTGGGCTCTGGACCCTTGTGTGTGTGACTGACATCCCACATAATTTCCTCAAATATGTATTTTGATTGACAGCCATAAGACACACCCCTTACTTCAGCATCCTGAGGTAGATGAAGGAGCTCTGGATCTCAACATTGCAGACACACACACACACACCCACCAGATAACACACACGCATGCACAATACGTACTGTACACACACACACAGTACAGACACACAGTACAGACACACCCACCAGATCCCAGTCACATGATATTAGTAACCCTGTACTTGAGCTCCTCCTCTCTGCAGATCATCTATATTACTGCTCCTTATAGGACACGTCACTACACTCTGTACTATATTACCGCTCCTTATAGGACACGTCACTACACTCTGTACTATATTACTGCTCCTTATAGGACACGTCACTACACTCTGTACTATATTACCGCTCCTTATAGGACACGTCACTACACTCTGTACTATATTACTGCTCCTTATAGGACACGTCACTACACTCTGTACTATATTACCGCTCCTTATAGGACACGCTACTACACTCTGTACTATATTACTGCTCCTTATAGGACACGCCACTACACTCTGTACTATATTACTGCTCCTTATAGGACACGCACTACACTCTGTACTATATTACCGCTCCTTATAGGACACGCTCACTACACTCTGTACTATATTACTGCTCCTTATAGGACACGTCACTACACTCTGTACTATATTACCGCTCCTTATAGGACACGTCACTACACTCTGTACTATATTACCGCTCCTTATAGGACACGTCACTACACTCTGTACTATATTACCGCTCCTTATAGGACACATCACTACACTCTGTACTATATTACTGCTCCTTATAGGACACATCACTACACTCTGTACTATATTACTGCTTCCACTGCAGCATACACACCATCAGACTATTATGATCATATTTCTCCTGTGTAAATGTGAGCCGAGAGAGAGCAAGAGAGAGAGAGAGAGAGAGAGAGAGCTCTGTAGGACAGATACTGTATAATACAGAGACAGTATAATCTGACAGAGAGAAGGACTCATTAGTCTGAGGTTCATACTCTATATATCTCTATCCTATAAGGTTTTCACATATTCATACATGTCTGCAGTACTCAGTTGGTTGGTACTAGCTTGCATAGGAGAGAAGTGATGTTTTTGTACCCTACACCCTGTGATATAACGCTAAGTAATTACCAGAGAGGGAATTGAGATGGTCAATGTCAGTTCCAAGTTCTAGGTTCTACGTTTGTGGTTCTTAATTCTACATTATATGTTGTAGGTTCTAGATTCTAAGCTATAGGGTCTGTGTGCTAGGTTCTAAGTTCTTACCCACGGAATACGCCGCCATAAGGAACCCAGCGGAACCCGCCAGAACCTGAAAATCCTGTGGCTTCGTTTTGTGAACGATCAGAGCAATCCTGGTGATCTGAGGAAGGACAGGAGAAAAACCCAAACACAGATGTGAAAGGAGAGAAACAAAGTGGTATGCGTCCCTATGGCCCCTGGACAACTGTAGTGCACTATATAGGGAATAGGGTGGCATTTGGGATGCCGACAGCATGTTCTCCCCATCACTCCTTCCTGCTGTCAGGATGAGGACTGTTGTCAGGAGGAGCAGTAGGGCAGTAGTACCAAACAACTCTCATCACTAACTAACTACTGAAAAATAAACAGAGAGAGAGAGAGAGAGAGAGAGAGAGAGAGAGAGAGAGAGAGAGAGAAGGAACAAGAGAGAGAGAGAGAGAGAGAAGGAACAAGAGAGACAGCAACAGAGAGACAGAAATAAAGAAAGAAAGAAATGGAGTGAAGGAATGAGAGAAGGAGTGAATAATAGTTTTGACAGGTGAAAAGAGATACAAGACAGCACGGTCGGTAATTGATCCATCAATCAAATATATAAATAGATAGTGTGTGTGTGTGTGTGTGTGTGTGAGAGGACTCACGTCTCCTCCGCTGTCCTTGAGTCCCAGTATGTTAGGGTGTTGGGCCAGTCTCACCACAGCATCAACAGGAAGGTCCAGACCTGTGTTAGCCGGGACATTGTACAGAACTACTGGTACCGGACTACTGTCTGCCACCTGCAGGGGGAGACAGAGTGGCAACAAGACTTATGGTATATATTATGACATATTGTATATATAAGACATATGGTATATATTAAGACATATGGTATATATTATGACATACGGTATATATTATGACATACGGTATATATTATGACATACGGTATATATTATGACATATGGTATATATATGACATATGGTATATATTAAGACATATGGTGTATATATATGACATATGGCATATATTATGACATATGGTATATATATTAAGACATATGGTATATATATGACATATGGTATTGTAACAGTGGTGGCAGCTTCCCTAACTTAAATTCTATTTTTTTTTACGAAAATTTCGGGCGCCAGACAGTTTTCTAAAACTGACAAAGAAAATCAAACAACCCCGGATAGCAAACAAAAAACCACTGATTACACACAAAAAAAAATATTTCAAAACGGGCTTCAATTTAACTGGAATTTATTACGTAGTGTCCATAGCCATTATATAAAAAAAAGGTACTTATTTAGAAAAAGCAAAAACCAAACAAACAGTAATTAAATGTGTATGTATATATATATATATATATATATAGTCCTTAATTAAATTTCACAGTTCAAAATCAGTGTTCACACAATCACATAAACGCTATAAACGAAATCCCAGGTCATACTGGTCACATTCTAGCTGGGCGTCCACACTGGCAGATTCGTGTCCATATTCACGCCAAACTTTTCCCTTCCGGTATTCAACAATGAAATCAAATCTCTGCAGTCGTAGAGATTAAACGACTTGAGGTCTTGGTGGACCCCATCACCCATTGCAGTGCCGAGTGGTCCGTAACCACAGTAAACAACTTGTGTTCCAGATAATGCTGCCACTTCTCCAGAGCCCAAACTACTGCCAAACATTCTTTTTCCGTCACAGAATAATTCACTTCAGCTTTGTTCAAAGCTCTGCTAGCATAAGCTATGACTTCCTCTTTCCCATGGTCCCTCTGTGTCAACACAGCGCCCAGACCGGTCTCACTAGCATCTGTGTAGACAATGAAGGGGTGCTGTAAATTTGGGTGTCCCAGAATGGGAGGTGTCATCAAGCTTCTTTTCAGCTGCTCCAAAGCCTGCTGACATTGCGGCGTCCACTGGAAAACTCTGTCCTTTTCTTCAGGGCATTGAGAGGTTCAGCGATCTGTGAAAAGTATGGAACAAACCGGTGGTACCATCCGGCTAAACCAAGGAATCGCTGGACCTCCTTGAGGTTTCTTGGAATTGGGTAAGAACGAATAGCCTCAACTTTGCTGGAATCAGCGGAGATGCCCTGAATACTCACGACATGGCCTAGGAACGCTAATTCCTGCAGACAGAATTTGCTTTTTTTAAGGTTGATAGTCAGGCCTGCTTTTTCCAGCTTGTATAAGACACTCTGGATGTCAAGGAAGTGCTGTTCAATAGTTGGGGAATAGGCATATATTATGACATATGGTATATATATTAAGACATATGGTATATATATTATGACATATGGTATATATATTATGACATATTGTATATATTATGACATATGGTATACACTACCGTTCAAAAGATTGGGGTCACTTAGAAATGTCCTTGTTTTTGAAAGAAAAGCACATTTTTTGTAATTTAAAATAACATCAAATTGATCAGAAATACAGTGTAGACATTGTTAATGTTGTAAATGACTATTGTAGCTGGAAACGGCTGAGCATGTTGTGTAAGCTAATCCAAGTTTATAATTTTAAAAAGCTAATTGATCATTAGAAAACCCTTTTGCAATTATGTTAGCACAGCTGAAAACTGTCGTTCTGATTAAAGAACAATAAAAATAGCCTTCTTTAGACTAGTTGAGTATCTGGAGCATTAGCATTTGTGGCTCAAAATGTCCAGAAACAAATAACTTTCTTCTGAAACTCGTCAGTCTATTCTTGTTCTGAGAAATGAAGGCTATACCATGCGAAGAAACTGAAGATCTCGTACAACGCTGTGTACTACTCCCTTCACAGAACAGCTAAACTGGCTCTAACCAGAATAGAAAGAGGAGTGGAGGCCCCGATTGCACAACTTAGCAAGAGGACAAGTACATTAGTGTCTAGTTTGAGAAACAGACGCCACAAATCCTCAACTGGCAGCTTCATTAAATAGTACCCACAAAACACCAGTCTCAACGTCAACAGTGAAGAGGCGACTCCAGGATGCTGGCCTTCTAGGCAGAGTTCCTCTGTCCAGTGTCTGTGTTCTTTTGCCCATCTTAATCTTTTATTTTATTTGGCCAGTCTGAGATATGGATTTGTCTTTGCAACTCTGCCTAGAAGGCCAGCATCCCGGAGTCCCCTCTTCACTGTTGACGTTGAGACTGGTGTTTTGCGGGTACAATTTAATGAAGCTGCCAGTTGAGTTTGAGTAGTAGTAGAAGAAGATCAGCTGACCTGTGTGAAGTGATGAACCAGCGCCCTGCTGTCCATCATACCCTTGTAGAAGCATGGCGTTACCACGAGAACCAGGTCTGCCCCCGCCCGCGCCATCCTCTCTGTCATCACTACTGTAGCTTTGGTGGCTGAGGGGGAAGGGAGACAGGGGGAGAGAGAGGGAGAGAAAGCAAGGGGGAGGGAGAGATCGGGTGAGGGAAAGGTTAGAGAGGAGAGATAAGGAGAGAGATAAGGAGAGAGAGAGAGAGGATCAGAAGGAGTGAGGGGCAGAAAGCAGAAGAGAGGATGAAGAGGGAGACAGAGAGGTGGGAGAGAGAAAGAGATGGTATTTATTTAGATCCATGTTTACAACACTATTCAATTCCATTCAAAGGGCTTTGTTGGCATGGGAAACATACAGTGGGGCAAAAAAGTATTTAGTCAGCCACAAATTGTGCAAGTTCTCTCACTTAAAAAGATGAGAGAGGCCTGTAATTTTCATCATAGGTACACTTCAACTATGACAGACAAAATGAGGAAAAAAAATCCAGAAAATCACATTGTAGGATTTTTAATGAATTTATTTGCAAATTATGGTGGAAAATAAGTATTTGGTCACATACAAACAAGCAAGATTTCTGGCTCTCACAGACCTGTAACTTCTTCTTTAAGAGGCTCCTCTGTCCTCCACTCGCTACCTGTATTAATGGCACCTGTTTGAACTTGTTATCAGTATAAAAGACACCTGTCCACAACCTCAAACAGTCACACTCCAAACTCCACTATGGCCAAGACCAAAGAGCTGTCAAAGGACACCAGAAACAAAATTGTAGACCTGCACCAGGTTGGGAAGACTGAATCTGCAATAGGTAAGCAGCTTGGTTTGAAGAAATCAACTGTGGGAGCAATTATTAGGAAATGGAAGACATACAAGACCACTGATAATCTTCCTCGATCTGGGGCTCCACGCAAGATCTCACCCGTGGGGTCAAAATGATCACAAGAACGGTGAGCAAAAATCCCAGAACCACACGGGGACCTAGTGAATGACCTGCAGAGAGCTGGGACCAAAGTAACAAAGCCTACCATCAGTAACACACTACGCCGCCAGGGACTCAAATCCTGCAGTGCCAGACGTGTCCCCCTGCTTAAGCCAGTACATGTTCAGGCCCGTCTGAAGTTTGCTAGAGAGCATTTGGATGATCCAGATGAGGATTGGGAGAATGTCATATGGTCAGATGAAACCAAAATAGAACTTTTTGGTAAAAACTCAACTCGTCGTGTTTGGAGGACAAAGAATGCTGAGTTGCATCCAAAGAACACCATACCTACTGTGAAGCATGGGGGTGGAAACATCATGCTTTGGGGCTGTTTTTCTGCAAAGGGACCAGGACTGACTGATCCGTGTAAAGGAAAGAGTGAATGGGGCCATGTATCGTGAGATTTTGAGTGAAAACCTCCTTCCATCAGCAAGGGCATTGAAGATGAAACGTGGCTGGGTCTTTCAGCATGACAATGATCCCAAACACACCGCCTGGCAACGAAGGAGTGGCTTCAGAAGAAGCATTTCAAGGTCCTGGAGTGGCCTAGCCAGTCTCCAGATCTCAACCCCATAGAACATCTTTGGAGGGAGTTGAAAGTCCGTGTTGCCCAGCAACAGCCCCAAAACATCACTGCTCTAGAGGAGATCTGCATGGAGGAATGGGCCAAAATACCAGCAACAGTGTGTGAAAACCTTGTAGAGACTTACAGAAAACGTTTGACCTCTGTCATTGCCAACAAAGGGTTTATAACAAAGTATTGAGATAAACTTTTGTTATTGACCAAATACTTATTTTCCACCATAATTTGCAAATAAATTCATTAAAAATCCTACAATGTGATTTTCTGGATTTTTTTCCCTCATTTTGTCTGTCATAGTTGAAGTGTACCTATGATGAAAATTACAGGCCTCTCTCATCTTTTTAAGTTGGAGAACTTGCACAATTGGTGGCTGACTAAATACTTTTTTGCCCCACTGTATATTTCACTGCCATAGCAAGTGAAGTAGATAATAAACAAAAGGGAAATAAACGAGGAAAATATTACTCACAAAAGTTTTAAAATAGACATTTCAAATGTTATATTATTGGCTATGTACAGTGTTGTAACATCTCTAGGTAGGCTAAGAGCACCATGTTAATGTCATGTTGTAACTTATACAATGTAGGTAAGTGGCCATCCTTTTGAGTCGTTAACACTGGGGCATTACAGGGGCATGATGTGGTAGAAATGACTATACAGCCCAATAAAAGATTGTGTTATTGGGTTTATTGGACAACCATTATCAGCCAATAAAACCGCATGATATTAAAACTCTATAGCTGGGCTGAGAGGTAAAGTGTCTCCTGAAATAGTCAAAATCACAGTACACACTTCGCACATGAACACATTTTTGCAGTAAAATTCAGTAGCCATTTTTCATATGGTTCCTATATGTGGTCATCGGTCAGTTACATTAATGAGAGTCAAATGGTCTCCTCTGTCACACAGAGCCTTACATTCACATCCGGATCCTGCCATGACCAGCTTGTCTGTGGGCAGTGCCAGTCTGACCCTCCTCACCACCTCTACCCTCTCCTCGTCCGTCAGGTAGGGGTACTCTCCATTAGAGCCCTGCACCACCAGACCTGGAACACAGAACATCTTCATCATCATCATCATGTTTACACCATTCAAGTCCTGAAAGAACAGCGCCTAGCCCTTAAACGTCAGTATACAGGACCGTGGGAATCGGCCAGAGGGCACCAAACACCCTCCACTGGGGACTATATAAATATATTGTACCTTGGGCCTGCAAACGTGCACCTCTGCTGCTGAGTCGGACTTTACCCCTGGGCCTGGCCCCTAGCCAAATGAACTGGCTGACAGTCTATATGACAAACACCGACACGACCACGGTACTACCTCCTCAACGCAATATATCGGGTTAATTGTCACAATTAGGCTATAGGCTACTGTTAGGACACTTTCATTGGGAAATGCAAGATCTTTCGACTACATGGACTAATATGCATACAAAATAATTATATGTATGATCATGTTGTCTTAATTTCCATAATTCATTTCCATTTGCAAAGAAGACAGTCCAAAAACTTGAAACAGGATAAACCATTGCAGTCATTGCAGAAAATACTTTGTCAATTGTTATTACCTTTGAAAGGAATCTTTGCATACTTCTGCAGGTTTTCATCCAGTTTCTGATAGTCCACGTCCTCTTTCTGAGTGAACGGCGTGGCTATGGGTGGGTAGACCCCTCCGATGTCCACTCTCTGTCCAGCCGCCGCGCTCTGGGTTCTGCTCTGGGTCTTAGTTGTCTTCCACCGCACAGAGGCACCACGTCTACACACTGCTGGACCGACAGTTCGGAGAGTTTTGACACCGAACATTGTGTCAAATGGAACGGCTGTATTTTGGCTGCAGAAGCGGGTGGGTTGACAAAGTACGGTGGTCAAATTGTAGGTTAGCCGACACCAACGGATGTTGCACAAACTATGCCAGCCCAGTTAATATGCAACGACGCTCTCTAAATATTGACCAAAGGTTAAGGGGGTTTGACATTTTCCCAACTTTGGAAATCAGCTGGCCTTCCTCAGCGAGTCTAGTAATACACTACGTTACCCATGTTTAGTTGTGCGCTCCCAAGAACATAGGCCTAAACTCTCCAAAGTTGCCGATCTCTATACACTTTCAGTTCAATATCACTATTCGGACATTAAGACATACCGGTGCATAAAATATTTGCATTTCAGTTGTGTGTAGGACATAGGCTACGTTCAAGCTAGTTAGGCTGCAAGCGCATGCTTGCTTCAGTTATGGCAGAGAGGAAGAGGTAAAGAGAGGCCCAACTCGGCGCAAAATCGGTCTCCCTCCAGCAGGTGACGTTATTTCGCACACCAAGCAATGAGTTTTTGTTTGGATGTCAATGAGTGTTGAATTTGGTCAACAACAAACAATGAATGGCTTATTTGCTACGTGAGGTTTATTTGATTGAATAGACATTTAGGAATGCTTAGGTTGTTAGAGTGTGCTGCTATAAGTAGCACACGTGACATCACCGCAACTTAGAGAAAAAACACTACATCGCTGTTGTCTCGAGATGGCTATGCATATTCATGTTATGAGGCAAGTGGCATAGTCTCTCCATTGAACACAGGCGGTTGACGTCAACAACCCTCATCGAATATTCAAAAGAGTATTAAACTAATGAGATGTATCCATCCACAATTCTAAAGAAAGGCAGGAGATAGACAGGCCGCTGTGGCGCTTTGTGGACAACGACTAACATTGTTAGGGCGGTGAGACAAGTATCTTGTCAGTATATTCATTATCTTTCGTTTTGGTGAAGATCCGCCGCGTCATGCAGGGACCACCAATAAAGAGAAAGACAGTTATAAAATACAGTTACTCTTTTTTTATGTTTAGAAAAACAAACCTCAGAAAGTAGGCTACTTACCGGTATTATAACAAATGAGTGATAATGTTTTTTTTAAATGACCAAATATCGCATATCCATATCCATATAAAAATCATAATGTTTCTTTGGAACATGGGTGATTTAATGTATTATGATAACAATGGATCATGAATCTATAGAAAATGTGATATTACTACAGCTATGACCAGGGCTTCAATCAGATATAGGTAAAGATGGATACATTATCATGAATTATTGTTAGCACACATACTATCATATGTTGTACAATACCGCCGTCTTCTGGAGATTATAGCCGATATATTACAATCCTGATATTATGTCTACACACAAGAAAACTCACAAGTGATCCACGTTGAAATCCCAATAGTCCCAATTCACAAAATGATATTGCTTTACATCAGATTACTTTGCATAATGTCTTTAAAAAATAATATATTATTAAGAATATTATCCTCGAACTAAACCAGGTATGCTCTTGTGAAAAATTGTTATTTGGGGTTCTCTATAGAACTTTTCGGGGTTCCATACATGAAGCAAGCGATATAACCCTTGTTGGTATATAGAACCTTTGTATAGTCTGGAGGCGTAATCACCATTCCCATAATGGTCTGTGTGTCTGACAGACAGCTGAAAGAAAGAGTCCCGGCCTTGGCGCTGATCAGGGAGAGCTGTTTACTGAGCCAGGCTGTGCCTCGGCCAGCTCTACACAAAAATATACTGCTCCTCAGCCTTTTGTTCATGGGAGAGAGAGAGAGAGAGAGAGAGAGAGAGAGAGAGAGAGAGAGAGAGAGAGAGATAATAGTTTCATAAAAGCCACATCCGATCCACGACATTCTTTTAGCAGTTATTTTTGTTTCCATTCCGTCTGCCCGCAATGTGTTGTTATGGGAATATAACAGACAGACATACCAGTAGGAT
This sequence comes from Brachymystax lenok tsinlingensis, assembly GCA_030435695.1. Taxonomy (NCBI): domain Eukaryota; kingdom Metazoa; phylum Chordata; class Actinopteri; order Salmoniformes; family Salmonidae; genus Brachymystax; species Brachymystax lenok. Next base: position 31,867,428 of record CM059812.1, on the reverse strand, counting down.
GACTATGCTGTTTACGTAATTATAAACCCACTGAACAAAAACATAGACATCTTTGAAATAATGTTTTTAGTAGGTGCAGTGCAGGCAATAGCATAGGCTGCTATTTGTCCGCGTGCAAAAACAGATTCAGATTGGGTGTAGAGGGTAGAATAGCTAGACAGTTGGGGAATTTGATAAGGAATCTGATAATTAAGTCTTATTACATTTCCCACTCGACAAATACTGGGGATGGGAAGCAATCTGGAATGGAAACTTCCGCGTTTTCTATTTTTGTGTGTCTCAGTACGTGTGCCTTTTGGCATTCGTAGCCGGCATCTTCGTGCAAAATTGCATTACGTCACTGCATAATTCTGGTGAACTCTCTCTCACACCAAAAAAATGACTTGACTACAAGCTGCCAGCCAGCCTCCCGCCCGGTTAGCTGCATGGTATAGTAGAGTAGAGAAGCAACAACAACACCGGGAAGTGCAGCTGCTGTAACGGAACTGGTCCCCTACCCACCACCAGCAGATGGAGTGTGAGCGCAGCACCGCCGCCACGTGACTCGGTCGGTTCGCATCTGTAGTGTGGCGGAGTATCTCACTCTGCATCATGGCTGCGGAAGATGCAGCTGCCCGGTCCCGAACCGCCCCCCTCTTCCCGTGGGTACCCCTCTCCCCAGCCCGGATGCTGCTCCTCACTCTCCTCTCCCTCTGCCTCATCCCCTCCCCGTCCCTCGCCCTGCTCGGCTTCCGTCCGGAGGAGACCGGGGGAGAGCTGTCCGTGGACGACGGGGTGCTGAAAGCCACCGAGGGAACCCGCTTCATGCTGCGGGTCTACTACGCCTCATCCCCACAGAGGCTCAACCGGACCGCCGGGGCCAGAGCCAACGCCGCTCCCTGGATAGCATTCATCGAGGAGCCGAGGCCGGGGAGAGAGGGGCAGGTCCACCCGAAGCGGAATATGTGCATGGATAAAAACGCCAGGAGCTCGGATATTGAGATCTTGGGCTCTTTCAAGTCCGCTTCGAGTCAGAACTCCGTGTTGGTGGAAGTATTGGCTAAGAACCTGCGCAGGGGAGAGAAGATTAAGTACTATTCGATGTGCGCCTTCGACGGGTCGAAATGGGAACACTACCGGACCCGGGATTTCTGGGTCGCCGTGGTGGAGCGCGGGGCCGAACCGGACCTCTGGCTTCAGGTGTTAGTATCGGTTATGTTACTGGCCCTCTCAGCGCTCTTCAGTGGACTGAACCTCAGTCTGCTCGCGTTGGACCCGGTGGAGCTCCAGGTTCTTCAGAACAGCGGCACGGACAAGGAGCAGAAATACGCGAGGAAAATCGAGTCAGTGCGGCTGCACGGTAACTACGTCCTGTGCACTTTGCTGCTGGGCAACGCGCTGATCAACGCGGCGCTCGCAGTGTGGATGTGTCAGATCCTGGGGATGACCTGGCTGTCCACCATTATCTGCGCGTTTGGGATCTTTTTCATTGGGGAGATCCTGCCGCACTCTGTTGCGTCGCGGCACGGCCTGGCCATTGCGTCCAAAACCATCTGGGTAACCCGTCTTCTCATGGTTCTCTCCTTCCCCATCTCCTACCCCATCAGTAAACTCCTAGACTTCATCCTCCACCAGGAGATCAGTAACTTTTATACGCGGGAAAAACTCCTTGAGATGCTGCGCGTGACCGACCCGTACCACGACCTGGTCAAAGAGGAGCTCAACATCATACAGGGCGCGCTCGAGCTCCGGATCAAGACCGTAGAAGATGTTCTGACTCCGCTAACCGACTGCTTCATGCTCACCTCGGAAGCAGTGCTGGACTTCAACACCATGTCGGAAATTATGCAGAGCGGCTACACGCGCATCCCGGTGTTCGAAAACTTGCGGTCGAACATTGTGGATATTCTGTTCGTGAAGGACTTGGCGTTCGTTGACCCGGATGACTGTACCCATCTGAAGACCATAACACAGTTCTATAAACACCCCATGCACTGTGTGTTCAACGACACCAAACTGGATGCCATGCTGGAGGAGTTCAAGAAGGGTAAGGAACGGGAAAAGTTAGTATGATTGTGTGTCTCCCCCTCACTCTCTCTCTCTTTTTATCTTTATTTTTCTCTCCCTCTCTTGCTCCCCCCACTCTCTCTCCCCCTCTCTCTCTTCTCCCCCTCTCTCTCGCCCCTCTCTCTCTCTCTCTCTCTACCCCTTTCTCCCGTCTTGGTTTAAGCTCCTATTGTTCATTTAATTTCCATAAACTACAACAGTTTACATGTAGGGCCGACTGGTGTCAATGTAGTCCTATAGAGTCAGTTCAGTGAGTGAGATTCTCTCTGTGGAAACAACCATTGTCTGCTCATAAGAGGCGCTGTACCATAGTGTGACTAACAGGGATATCCCATCCCAGTGATAGTCTACTACAAAGGGAATAGGGTTCCATTTGGAATACAGACTAGGATCTAGCCTATTCCTTATGGGCAATTTATGATGGTATGGGCAGATAAGGTGGCTTGGTGGGTGTGTCTGCTGTTGACCAATAACAGGTAGCCATGTTGCCATGTGGTCTGTGTCTGTTTATGGGGGAAGAAGGCAGTGTCAGCGTTTCTCATGTTGTTGCATGCAGAGGCTGTGCTAGAGAAACACATGAAGGACACCTTCAATAGAGCTATGTGTTTACACTGTCTCCACCCGTATCCATAAAGCATCTCAGAGAAGTAGTGCTGACCTTGGATCAGTTTCTCCGTTTAGATCACATAATGAATTAGATGATATGGACAAGAGGGACCTGATCCTAGATCAGCACTCAGTATAATCCACACAGACGAATAGATAACAAAACAGTGTGGGTGGGTGTGTGTGTGTGTGTTTAAGAGAGAGAAGTGCACTAGAGCTTTGAATTGAATTGAGGGCACAAGCGTGATAGAGAAATAGAGGGATGAGAATGTCATGGTGACACAGAGAGAGAGACAGAGAGCCATAAAAGGCTGTTACCTTTAGAATGTCCTTTCCTGTCATGACACCCCCTCCTCCCCTCTATCTCTCTCTATCTCCCCCCCACCCCTCCATCGCACATGAAATATTCAGAGAACACTTTCGCCCTCTTTCTCTCCCTCTGTCCTCTGTGGTGCTGCATTCAACACAGCCACAGTGTGTGTGTGTTTATGAGAGAGAGGGCATGACTTTGTGTGTTTTCCATAAATGAGAAAGAAAGAGAGACAGACAGACAGACAGACAGAGAGCATGACTGTGTGTGGTGATGCTGCAACCCCATTTAGTCAAACCAAAGCAGAAATCCGCAAAGCACCAGTACAACAGACTACTCCCTCCCTCCCTCCCTCCCTACCACAGTGACTGTAGCCTTTATGAGCAAGTGCACAAGAGTGTATTCCAACACTGAGCTAAATCCATGAGGCACTAGGTGTGGGAGCTGAGTCTTCAGGGTTGAAAAAAGTGTACCCTATTCCATACATACACTGAGGGAACAAAACATTAAGAACACCTTCCTAATATTGAGTTGCATCTTGGGACACAGGCCCAGTATCCCTGAACTCAGCTCCCTAAACGCCTCTGACAGGTGAAACGAGGTCAGCATTCTACCAGATTTATGGGTTAAGGAAGACGTGTGTGCGCAAAGGAGTGTGTGTGTGTGTTAGGGCTGGGCGATATGGACAAAATATAACTTGACGATATTCTTGACGGTATGATGGTGTTTGATGGTATTTTATGTTTTTGAATAATATCAGTTCTAAAAATGCTTTATGAGTAGTGACAACACATACAGTATAAGTGATTTCAATGGGTCTTTATCCATTTATACTGTTCAATCCAACTCCAAACAAAAATAATTTTCACCACTTTCATCCATTTCTGCATTTCCTGCACTTTTATTATAATTTCCGCACTGCCACGCAGCATGATATGGGCAACACATGTAGCCTAGTTAATTAGTGAACTGTTGGAATCATGGAAATAGAATGATTATTCTAATTCTATAGTTGGAATATAATGGGCAGCACCTTGAATACATTGTTGTTTGACATGACAACAAATGAATAAACAAGGGAGGAATTATTGACAGGGTAGGAACCAAAGTGTTGGTCAGTGTTTCCAGGTGACCCTAACTAGATGTTACATTACATGTTTTCTTACTTCATGTACCTAGCTAGCTAACATATTTATGCTTCGCCTATTCCTCTCTGAAAAGATACCGTTTCACAAACATGCTTATCTAGGCTTACACCAGCACTGGTACCAGGCAGTATTAGCTAGCTCGCTACGTTCGCTCTGACTCTTAGTACATTTAGCAAGCTAAGCTAGCTAGCCAGCTAACTAGTGATTAGCATTAGCGGCTAATACAAATCATTTTAACAACACCTTGCTAAGAAAATACAGACTAGCAGGTAGTAGTTTGCAGACAGGAAGATACACAAAGTAATAATGTATAGAATGCTTGTTGAAAGCAGCGTGTCACCAACACTGTTGCATCCATCTGACCATGCAGAGTGAACGGTAAGAAAGAGGTTCTGACTCCGTGGTTGAGCAGCTGCAGCTGTGTGCAAGGGGGGGGAAGGGGGAGCTGCAGCTGTGTGTGTGTGTGAGAGAGAGGGTAGCTGCAGCTGTGTGTGTGTGTGAGAGAGAGAGGGTAGCTGCAGCTGTGTGCAAGGATGTGTGTCAATGTTGACTGTGTTACATAATGGCTGATGATGTCATCTTCAGCTGCTGGTGTCTGCAGTGCAGTCTCTCTCTCACTCTCTTTTCCTCTCGCTCTTCCTCTGTCTCTCTGTCCCCTCCCTCTCTCTCCAGGGGGGAGCCCTGAGTAGTCTCTGTACAACCCAATCACCCTTCATGCCCCCTCCCACCCCCTCTATTCCCCTCTTCTCCTCCTGTCCTCTACTCACTCATTCACAAACAAACACAATGAACCAGCCTCCCATTCCTTCCATCTAAATCACCATCTCACAGAGCCTTTAACATCAACAAACAGTAGCAGAAATAGACCATATCTAACTAACAAATAAACTAGACTGTTTATCTGAAACGATTCCCCATTTAGCTCCAGTAATACCCCCTGTTACCATGGAGAATACCCCCTCCCCGTGTGTGCATCCCAAATGGCACCCAGTTTCTATATAGTGCACTTCTTTTGACCTATGTTTGTTTCTCTCTCTCTTTCTCTGTGGGCTCTGGTGCACTAAATAGGGAATAGGGTGCCACCTGGGACTCAGTTGTGCATCATCCCCCAGCTGGGAAGATTGGCATCACTAGGGCCTGCTGGGTATTGGTGTGTCACTGGGCGACGACCCAGGGGTGTGTATTCACTAGAAACCAAACGGAAGCAAACTGAACAAAACAGGGAGGGATCTTTTTTCCGTTTCGAAATGTTGTGCAACGGGTTGCTACGGTGTGCTCTAATGAATACACCCCTGTTGTGTTTCTACTAGATCGCTTACCGGTTAAATTCTTGTGGCCTCATGGGAGATGTAGTCTGTGTTTCAGTGTCTATGTGTGTCATTCTACTGTAAATGATGCTCTTCTGCTCATTTTACATGTTACATTTGAGTCATTCAGCAGACACTGATCCTGGCGACTTACTGTTAGTGCGTTCATCTTAAGATAGCTAGGTGAGACAACAACACTCCACAATCCTATCAAGTACATTTTCCCTCAACAAAGTATTTATCAGCGAAGTCAGTGTTAGTAGGAGAAGAGAAGTGCCTTTCTTGGTAAGTTTATTTGGCTCCTCAGGAACATGTCAAGGGGGATCTGTTGACTCCATGAATTGGTTTTCCTCTCCTGCTTCTCCTATTCCCCTTACCTCAGACCCCTTCACATAGTTAGATCCCTTTACACAGCCAAAATAAATACATTTAGATACATAAATGTTTTTGTATACTAAAGAAATGACATTGTTTTATGTTGGAGTTCCACCTCCCACATAGTCTATCCCCTCCATGTTTGTCCCACAGGTTAGGGTAATATTATGATGTCATATCCTGTCTCTCTCCAGGCAAGTCCCACCTGGCCATCGTCCAGAGGGTCAACAACGAGGGTGAAGGTGACCCCTTCTATGAGGTCATGGGCATCGTGACCCTGGAGGACGTTATAGAGGAGATCATTAAGTCAGAGATACTGGACGAGACTGACCTCTACAGTACGTACACACACACACACCCACACACACACACACACTGACCTAAAGTACATACACACTCGCTAGAACTGACACACATGCAAGAACACAGACACACTCTGAAATACTGCTGATTCTCAATGTGTGTGTCCATCTCTCTGTCCTTGTGTGTGTGTGTGCACCTGCATGTGCGTCCATCCATGTGTGTCTCACCCAACATCTAATAACCTCTCAGTGTCTCCCTCTACAGCTAATAACCTCTCAGTGTCTCCCTCTACATCTAATAACCTCTCAGTGTCTCCCTCTACAGCTAATAACCTCTCAGTGTCTCCCTCTACATCTAATAACCTCTCAGTGTCTCCCTCTACAGCTAATAACCTCTCAGTGTCTCCCTCTACAGTTGATAACCTCTCAGTGTCTCTCTCTACATCTAATAACCTCAGTGTCTCCCTCTACATCTAATAACCTCTCAGTGTCTCCCTCTACATCTAATAACCTCAGTGTCTCCCTCTACATCTAATAACCTCTCAGTGTCTCCCTCTACATCTAATAACCTCTCAGTGTCTCCCTCTACATCTAATAACCTCTGTGTCTCCCTCTACATCTAATAACCTCTCAGTGTCTCCCTCTACATCTAATAACCTCTGTGTCTCCCTCTACAGCTGATAACCTCTCAGTGTCTCCCTCTACATCTAATAACCTCTCAGTGTCTCCCTCTACATCTAATAACCTCTCAGTGTCTCCCTCTACAGTTGATAACCTCTCAGTGTCTCCCTCTACATCTAATAACCTCTCAGTGTCTCCCTCTACAGCTGATAACCTCTCAGTGTCTCCCTCTACATCTAATAACCTCTCAGTGTCTCCCTCTACATCTAATAACCTCTCAGTGTCTCCCTCTACATCTAATAACCTCAGTGTCTCCCTCTACATCTAATAACCTCTCAGTGTCTCCCTCTACATCTAATAACCTCTCAGTGTCTCCCTCTACATCTAATAACCTCTCAGTGTCTCCCTCTACATCTAATAACCTCTCAGTGTCTCCCTCTACATCTAATAACCTCAGTGTCTCCCTCTACATCTAATAACCTCTCAGTGTCTCCCTCTACATCTAATAACCTCTCAGTGTCTCCCTCTACATCTAATAACCTCTCAGTGTCTCCCTCTACATCTAATAACCTCTCAGTGTCTCCCTCTACATCTAATAACCTCTCAGTGTCTCCCTCTACATCTAATAACCTCTCAGTGTCTCCCTCTACATCTAATAACCTCAGTGTCTCCCTCTACATCTAATAACCTCTCAGTGTCTCCCTCTACATCTAATAACCTCTCAGTGTCTCCCTCTACATCTAATAACCTCTGTGTCTCCCTCTACATCTAATAACCTCAGTGTCTCCCTCTACATCTAATAACCTCAGTGTCTCCCTCTACATCTAATAACCTCTCAAAGTGTCTCCCTCTACATCTAATAACCTCTCAGTGTCTCCCTCTACATCTAATAACCTCAGTGTCTCCCTCTACATCTAATAACCTCTCAGTGTCTCCCTCTACATCTAATAACCTCAGTGTCTCCCTCTACATCTAATAACCTCTCAAAGTGTCTCCCTCTACAGTTGATAACCTCTCAAAGTGTCTCCCTGTACAGCTGATAACCTCTTAAGTGTTGTGTCTCCCTCTACAGCTGATAACCTCTAAGTGTTGTGTCTCCCTCTACAGCTGATAACCTCTAAGTGTTGTGTCTCCCTCTACAGCTGATAACCTCTCTAAGTGTTGTGTCTCCCTCTACAGCTGATAACCTCTCTAAGTGTTGTGTCTCCCTCTACAGCTGATAACCGTTCTAAGCGTCGTGTTTCTCACCATGAGAGGAAGCAGCAGGACTTCTCCATCTTTAAGCTGTCGGAGAACGAGATGAAGGTGAAGATCTCTCCCCAGCTCCTCCTCGCCACGCACCGCTTCCTGTCCACAGGTAGGCCCACTGTGAGGTCACTTCCTGAGTGTTAAAGAAGGAAGTAACCATAGAATTAAATATATAATCTCTGTGGAAGTAAGTTGTTCTCAATCTGAGGCCTGGTAAAAAACAACCCATTGAATAGTAAAGAATGTTTACCAGTTATTGCAAATTACATTTTTCTTATTACTTTTCCACTGACTCTCTCATGTCTTCCTCTCTATCCCTCTTTCATCTCTCCCCTTTTACTACCCTCTCCTCCTATCTCTTCTATCCCTCACTCTCTCTCTTTCTCTCCCTCCCTCCCTTCCTCCCCACCTCCTGTAGAGTTGGAGCCCTTCAAGCCAGCCCACCTATCAGAGAAGATCTTACTGCGTCTCATTAAACACCCCAGTGTGGTCCAGGAGCTGAGCTACGATGACAAGAACAAACTGGCCCCACAACACTTCCTGTTTCAGAGAAACAAACCTGTTGACTACTTCATCCTGTTACTACAGGTATAAACGCCCACAATAATTGTCCCTTAGCGATAAATCTAATTGATTTGCTGTATTTTATTGATAGGAGAGTAGAGAACAGACAGGACAGTGAGGAGATAAGTGTATTTTATTGATAGGAGAGTAGAGAACAGACAGGACAGTGAGGAGATAAGTGTATTTTATTGATAGGAGAGTAGAGAACAGACAGGACAGTGAGGGAGATAAGTGTATTTTATTGATAGGAGAGTAGAGAACAGACAGGACAGTGAGGAGATAAGTGTATTTTATTGATAGGAGAGTAGAGAACAGACAGGACAGTGAGGAGATAAGTGTATTGTATTGATAGGAGAGTAGAGAACAGACAGGACAGTGAGGAGATAAGTGTATTTTATTGATAGGAGAGTAGAGAACAGACAGGACAGTGAGGAGATAAGTGTGTCAAAGCAGAAAAGGATTCGATCCCACACAGAGGGAGAGTACACTGAGTGGACAAAACATTAGGAACACCTTCCTAATATTGAGTTACATCTCCCTTTGCCCTCAGAACAGACTCAATTCATCGGGGCATGGACTCTACAAGGTGTTGAAAGTGTTCCACAGGGATGCTGGCCCATGTTGACTCCAATGCTTCCCACAGTTGTGTCAAGTTGACTGGATGTCCTTTGGGTGGTGGACCATTCTTGATACACACGGGAAACTGTTGAGTGTAAGAAACCCAGCAGCATTGCAATTCTTGACATACTCAAACTGGTGCGCCTGGCACCTACTGGCACCTACTGTACTACCCATTCAAAGGCACTTAACAATTTTGTCTTGCCCATTCACCCTCTGAAGGGCACACATACACAACCCATGTCTCAAGGCTTAGAAATCCTTCTTTAACCTGTCTCCTCCCCTTCATCTACACGGATTGAAGTGGATTTAACAAGTGACATCCATAAAGGAGCCTAGTTTTCACCTGGATTCATCTGATCAGTCTGTCATGGAAAGAGCAGGTGTTCATAATGTTTTGTAAACTCAGTGGATATCATGTGCTGCAGGTGGAGGTGCTAACTGCTACACAGACCCTGGTTTTATATATAGCTTGGAATATCTAGAATATGACTTACCATTTCTCTCTGCTGTGTGTCCAGGGTCGTGTGGAGGTGGAATTCGGTAAAGAGGCTCTGAGGTTTGAGAACGGAGCGTTCGCCTACTACGGGGTGCCTGCCATCATGCCCACAGGTAACTGGCTCTCTCTCTCTCTCTCACACACACACACACACACACACACACACACACACACACACACACACACACACACACACACACACACACACACACACACACACAAACATTAACACATGAATATAGAGAAACAGCCTGTGCACACATTACATGCTCAAAGAAAACAAAACATTTCATGACAAACATAAAAGATTACACATACATTATCTGGACTGTCCCATTGCATAGACCAGAGAGTGGTAGAACACTATCTCATCCCTGTCTGACTCATTACCATCCTGTATGATTCAGTCCACAGATCCCCCTCCCGTAGCAGTGGTCTGGACCGGTCTGACTCTATGCTGTATGGGGGCAGTCTGGGCCAACTCAACGGAGGGGGGAGCGTCTACCTGCCTGACTACTCTGTTAGGCAGCTCACACACCTGCAGGTCATTAAGGTAGGCCTACCTAGACTACGGTACAGTACAGCCCCGCCCACCTCACGTTGCCTGGATACACCTGCTCCAACACCATTTGTCATTTATTTGAGTTCACATGCAGCGGTGTCTTGATGGTCTTGATAACTAAATAGTTTATTAAATGCATCATTCATTCATTTGTCATTTTAGACATTTGTGATTTCCTGAAAGTATAAAGAATGTAAATCCGATCTGACGGAGTTCATGTTTTAGTAGTGTCTAATAGAGTCCCAGATAAAGGCCTCGCATTGCTTGAGGCATCACTACAGACCTGGGTTAGATCCCAGGCTGTGTCACAACCGGCCGTGACCGGGAGTCCCATAAGGCGGCGCACAATTAGCCCAGCGTCGGGGGAGGGGGCTTTACTTGGCTCATCGCGCTCTAGCGACTCCATGTGGCAGGACGGGCGCCTGCAGGCTGAGGAGCGCGGTTTGGCAGGTCATGTTTAGGAGGACACGTGACTTGACCTTCGCCTCTACCGAGCCCGTTGTGGAGTTGCAGCGATGAGACAAGATCGTAATTGAAATTGGGAGAGAAAGGGGGTAAAATAAAATATGAAAATAAAAAATAATTAAGGTCCCAAATAGCACCCTATTCTTTATACAGTGCACTACTTTTGACCATAGCTCTATGGTCCTTGGTCAAAAGTAATGCACTTTATAGGAAAAAGGGTGTCAATTGTGATAAAACCTAGTAGCTTAGTCAGAGCTGTGGTACAGTACAGCCCCTAACTCCGACCTATGACTAGCTATGACCTACGACTTTTCTTTGACCTTCGACTTCTAACCACCAGATCACCCGTAGCCACTACCAGAATGCCCTGACAGCCACTCGGATGGACAGCTCCCCCCAGACGCCCGACACAGACGCCCGGCCCATGGACGGGAACACTCCCGACCTCCCTGTCCCGGAGCAGAGTGGAGACCACCTCCTCCCCCCCAGAGAGACCCGACCCAGCTCGGCCAGAACCAGGGGACAGCAGTCCTCCGTCCCACACAGCACCTCTCTGCTCAACGAGAAGAACCGCATCGTCCGTAAGTCAACCATACTGGTAGGAGGGAGGGAGGGATTGTGGGAGAGAGAGAATAGACTTACTCCCTCTACTTACTCCCCCGACAGGCAGTAAGTCAGACGGTCAGAACAGCCCCAGTGACTGTGTGTATAATAACTGTCCTGTCTCCCCCTACAGGCAGTAAATCAGACGGTCAGAACAGCCCCAGTGACTGTGTGTATAATAACTGTCCTGTCTCCCCCTACAGGCAGTAAGTCAGACGGTCAGAACAGCCCCAGTGACTGTGTGTATAATAACTGTCCTGTCTCTCCCTACAGGCAGTAAATCAGACGGTCAGAACAGCCCCAGTGACTGTGTGTATAATAACTGTCCTGTCTCCCCCTACAGGCAGTAAATCAGACGGTCAGAACAGCCCCAGTGACTGTGTGTATAATAACTGTCCTGTCTCTCCCTACAGGCAGTAAATCAGACGGTCAGAACAGCCCCAGTGACTGTGTGTATAATAACTGTCCTGTCTCTCCCTACAGGCAGTAAATCAGACGGTCAGAACAGCCCCAGTGACTGTGTGTATAATAACTGTCCTGTCTCCCCCTACAGGCAGTAAGTCAGACGGTCAGAACAGCCCCAGTGACTGTGTGTATAATAACTGTCCTGTCTCCCCCTACAGGCAGTAAGTCAGACGGTCAGAACAGCCCCAGTGACTCAGTGTTCCTCAGGATGGATGAGATCTCTTACATCAGAGAGGAGCGCTCAGAGAGGGACGGCACCAACGGTAAGGGAATATGGGGAGGAATAAAGGAGTGGGATGGAAGACTGGAGAATAAGGAGGATGAGGGAAGACATTTAACACAGAAACAACATCCCCACAGTTTACTATGGGGATTGATCATGTCACATTTCGTCTCTCCCTCTCTCTCTCGCTCTCTCAGACACAGCCTCTGTTGCTATAGAAACAGACGCCCCCTCCTCTTTCATCAGTACTCTGTCTCTGAGTGGATCAGAGGACACACTGGGCAAGAAACTACTGCTCAAACTCAGTGAGTCACACACACAACATACAACATACAGTACACACAACATACAGTACACACGCACACAAGCATGCATACACACAACATACACACACACACCTTTACTCTCGCATTCTAACACACCTGTGTGACAATCCAAATGCCCACACACACACAACCATTTAAAACCGACCCAGCCAGTGTGAAGGCTCAAACCCAGCAACCCCACGCCGTGTGAGTCCCCTCCACCATGGCGCTTTATTCCCATGGACCCTGGTCAAAGGTAGTGCACTAAATAGGGAGTAGGGTGCCATTTTGGATGCACACTTAGTAACTGTCTAAATCCTGAGCCTTTCTCTTTCCCTGCAACTCTGCTCCATGAACAGCTGTGTCCTAGCAACCAGTCATTCACTGGAGGCCCCCCAACGGAACCCCTGGCCCCTCAGTGTGTGTGTACCACTCTGGCCTCCACAAAATGTCCCTCTCTCTCTCTCTCCCTCTACCACTCTCTCTCTCTCTCTCTCTCCCCCTCTAACATTCACACAGGACAGCCAACTAGTGTGTTTCTCTCTTCTCTCTCGACTGGCCCACTGCTGAATGAGCTATAGAGAATGAATGTTAAGTGAGCCTCCCAAGTGGCACCCCATTCCCAAAGCTCTATGGGTCCTGTTCAAAAGTAGTGCACTTAATAGGGAACAGTGTGCCAGTTGGGATTCAGACTGAGTGTTTCTCTGCTCAGTATCACAGAGCTACTTTAACTAAATGACTGTCCTACACGCACACGCACACACACACGGTCCCTCTCTGAGCCAAAGAGCAGCAGAATGGTCTCTCTCATTTGAGTAAAAGGCTGAAACAGGGCCATAATCACACCACATTGCAGGAGAGAAGCCATAAAAGCCTGGTCAGAAGTAGTGAACTAAATTCAATTTACAAAGTAGTTGTAAATGATGTTGTCATTGTCCAATTCATTGATTCACAATTAATAGTATTAATTAAATGTAGATACATTTTTTCAATTACATTTTTATATTTTCCAATTAAATGTATTTATTTCAATTAATTGTATATTTATTTCAATAAAATGTCAATATTGTTCAATTAAATTATCATTTCTTTAATAAAATGTATAATGTTTCTGTTAAATGTATATTCTTTTCTATACATGTTTTTTTCTCTGTTAAATGTATACATTTTTAAAATGTATTGTCTATATGTTTCTCAATGAAATGTAAATGTATTTGTCCTCAGGTCACAAGAAGAGGAAAAAGTCTCGGGAAGGAGACAAGACACCTGAGGATACATCAGAGCAGCCGCTGGTCAAGACCTAGCAGTGTGTGTGTGTTGTGTATATGGACTAACTCACACAATCATCAACAGCCTATTTTCTTTTTCATCGTTTAAAAGACGTTTCTGCAACGTTTGACAGACGTTCCAGTCACTAGTTGACCACTCTCAGATGTCCCAACCAACAAAGACATTCTAAAGGGAAACAGAAGGACATAACAGCTCATAGAAAGATAGACCTCATCTCCCTGACACCCCCACAGTCTCTGATCTTAGACAGCACCACATGGGAGGAACTAACTGAACCAGCGGGACAGAAGCTACCATAGGGGGGGTTTGCTTCTTGAATGTTTCATGTCTAAGTGGCTATTGGTTTGAAGACAAAGAATGACAGGAGAAGAGAGGAGGTTTTTGGTTTAAGCCACTCTCAACATTTAATTCACCCCCTCCTTACAAAATAATTGAATTGGCCCTGTTGGAGCTGTGACAAGGAAACCAAAGACTATGTAGATATCATAAGTGCACAGAAGAATATTCACCATGCAGTTATAAAGATCCCATCCATTCCTTCTTCAGGCCTTTTATGGATGCTGTATCACTTGTGTTATTTGATAGTGAATGTTTATTACTATTCTCTTCTCTTTCCTATCTACTGTCTGAGGGGGAGAATCCTGACTTTCACTTGAGTGGATTTTCCTGCGTTGATATCAATGGGAGACTAAGTGAAAATTATATTTAGGATTCAAAAGGACTTGAGATGGTTCAAAAGGACTTGAGGTGGTTTAAAAGGACTTGAGATGGTTTGGTGTTTGAATGCCGTACGAAGAGAAAATCATCAAGCTGCATGTTTTAGGTACTGGCTGAGAACCTTGTAGATTTCCCCTTTATCCAGCCCAACTGTTCTCACAACTTCCTCAAATGGTGGGTATGAGAACTGACCAGGCACAAGAACAGACCAGTCTCTTACCAAATGATGTATATGAGCAATACTGAAACACTTTTACACAGTTGTGAACGGGACACATCCAAAAGACGGTACTAATGTAGGATATGCCATTATCAAACATCTGTTGTAGAGAATACATTTCTTATTTGATCTGACAAGCTGTACCATAAGACCCGTGGTTCTCTCTCTCTGGATTAAGACCACAGGGTGTGTCTCAGCTCTGGCTGGTTTTGTGCAGATTCAGGCTTGTGCCACTGCACCACAGTGGGGGACATAGGGGAGAAGGCTAGTGGAGAGAATGGAGGGGAGGAGAGGCATAGAAGATGGGGGCTAGAGGGATAGAAGATGGGGGGCTAGAGGGAGAGAAGATGGGGGCTAGAGGGAGAGGGATAGAAGATGAGGGGCTAGAGGGAGAGAAGATGGGGGCTAGAGGGAGAGGCATAGAAGATGGGGGCTAGAGGGATAGAAGATGGGGGCTAGAGGGAGAGAAGATGGGGCTAGAGGGATAGAAGATGGGGGCTAGAGGGAGAGAAGATGGGGGGGCCTAGAGGGAGAGAGAAGATGGGGGGCTAGAGGAGAGAAGATGGGGGCTAGTGGGAGAGAAGATGGGGGCTAGAGGGAGAGGGATAGAAGATGGGGGCTAGAGGGAGAGGGATAGAAGATGAGGGCTAGAGGGAGAGAAGATGGGGGGCTAGAGGGAGAGGCATAGAAGATGGGGCTAGAGGGATAGAAGATGGGGGCTAGAGGGAGAGAAGATGGGGGCTAGAGGGATAGAAGATGGGGCTAGTGGGAGAGAAGATGGGGGGCTAGAGGAGAGAAGATGGGGGGCTAGAGGGAGAGAAGATGGGGGGCTAGAGGAGAGGGATAGAAGATGGGGGCTAGAGAGGAGAGGGATAGAAGATGAGGGGCTAGAGGGAGAGAAGATGGGGGCTAGAGGGAGAGGCATAGAAGATGGGGGGCTAGAGGGATAGAAGATGGGGGCTAGAGGGAGAGAAGATGGGGGCTAGAGGGAAATAAGATGGGGGGCTAGAGGGAGAGAAGATGGGGGCTAGAGGGAGAGGCATAGAAGATGGGGGGCTAGAGGGAGAGGGATAGAAGATGGGGGCTAGAGGGAGAGAAGATGGGGGCTAGAGGGAGAGGCATAGAAGATGGGGGCTAGAGGGATAGGGGAGAGGGATAGAGAGAGGAGTAATAGGGAGAGGGATAGAGAGAGGAGGGATAGGGGAGAGGAGGGAGGGGAGGGGAGGGGAGGAGAGGCATAGAGGAAGGGGGGCTGGGAGAAAAGGGAAACGTGAGGGATGGAGAGAAAGGGTAAAGGGGGAGTGATGCACTGTGGCTCCTGTCATTGGTTAGTGAGGAGGAGAGAAGAGCACCCCTCCGTGGAAAACAGAAAAAGTGCTGACTCACTATGCTGCATGGGAGTAGAGGTGACAGCCAATCAGAACCCTCAGCCTCCTCTCAGACACAATGTCCCTGTTTTTAATTGGAGTAGGATGAGACTGATTTAAGGTCAGTTTTCTTGTTTTTCACCTCAATTGTTAAGGTTAGGATTTGGGGAGGGGAAGCTGATCCTAGATCTGTGCTTGTGTCATAAATTGAAATGCATAAATTGTACAGATCGTCAGAAGGACTGGAGAACACTGGTGTATGGGGAGAGAGTGGCACCTACCCAGAAAGTAATACAGAGATATATCTTTTTATAGAAGAGAAATGCATATATGAGAGATGTATTGTAGATAGAGTTTATAATGACTTTATGGGTACAGTATGTTCAAATGACTACTCTGGGAAAACCCCTCAGATTTTTGCATAAAAAAAATGTACAGAATTAAAAGATTCACAAGTTTCAGCTGTCAGACCTTTTATTGTTCAGACTTTGAACAATAATGTTTTTGATGAACGGTTGCGATTCAACATGGAGAATCTTTTGGGAAATTCAAACAGAAGATGGCGGCTGATATTCTGAGGTCAGAGGCAGTAGGTCGATCAGCCAGCCGACCGGTGCTTTTAACCGTTCGTCGGCAGTGTTTTATTCTTTTAGAACTATATTATTAAAACAGACATGTACACACACAGGTAGAGAATACAGGAGAAATGACGATTCATAATGTATTATTAGCTGTATGAATGTACATACAGGATGTCATTCATAAGTAGCATTACTATGAATAGGAGTGTTTTATCACACCAAGTACATGCCTAACACGGAACCTAAGCCACAGACATTTTCAAGTGGTTCAACTATTACCACAGTAGTGGTATGTGCTTTTCCTATAGGGTACATCTGCATATAGCTGCTCAAATGTTTAGAACAGGTCATATCACCCTATCGGAGGGCATTTCCTGTTAACCTTTGACCTATAGGCACATGCATGAACTGTAAAGGACCTTTTCAAGCCTGTCACATGACACCACAGAGCATTTGATTTGATCCACAATGCACCATTTCACACATTCTAGAATGTTGCGATTGTTAAATGGAACCAGTTCTATAGAAAACACATTCAGAAGCATCGTGGTTGTCTGTAGAGAGGAGGTCTGGGGGCTCGTATGTAGAACACAGAATCACAATTCATTTTACACAAACTCTTCACTCAACTTGTGGCATTGCTTCACTTTCAAGTGGTCCGAAACATTTTTTAAAACCAAAGTGCACACAGTCATCTTTTATACATGTTCAAAACCGGAAATGGCACAATAAAATAAATAAAAAGGCAACATAATGGCCAGGAGAGTGAAATACTTGGACTAGAGGTCTGCCTTCAGATTGGTTAAAGACGGCTCAGTCATCTGAGGAGGAGAGAAGACGGACAGACACCAGTTATACTGTAGATCATTAACATTGAATTAATGTCAACATCTGTCACATCATGGCTCATCTAAATCTGACAACCGATGGTTAGAGCACTGCTTATAGAGAAAGGATGTGTCGTCACAGAAGGGGGTGCTTGACGAGAGCACACGTGACAGTTAACAGTACTTCCTGTGGTGGACAGGAAGCAGGAAGTAGCTGGATGTGGAGGGCGAGGCCTTACTGGACCTTGGACACGGTCTCATGGATGGACTCTGCGACATAGTCGATGTTCTTGGAGGTGAGGCCGCACATGTTGATCCGACCGCTGGCCATCAGGTAGACATGCTTCTCCTTAATCATGTACTGCACCTGCTTAGCTGTAGGGAGGAAGAGAGAGAATGTTATTAAAATGACAATCATCTGGTTAGCTGTAGACTGTAGGGAGGGAGAGAGAGAGAGTAAAACTATGTAAGTTGTACAATTGTATCCATGTGTGAGGATCTGTGTGTGTGCGTGCATGTTTCTGTAACTTACCGGAAAGATTCCATTAAAAACACAGTCTCCAACAAGCGCCGGTCTCATAATGCCCGGGGCGTTGTTTCATATTTTAGCAAAAAAACACCCGGTCAAAAAATGTGGAATTCCACATGCACAGATTATGAGCCGTCTGCTCCGATGTGCCTGCGTACATGTCGGTGTGTTTGGGAAGCACTTACGGTTGAGTCCGGTGAAGCTGAACATGCCGATCTGCTGTGTGATGTGGTCCCAGGTGCCAGGTGTCCCCAGAGCAACGAGCTTAGCCTTCAGCTGGTCTCTCATCAACAGGACACGATCAGCCATGGTCTTCACATTTCCCTTCCTACAGGGGAGGGAGGAGGAGAGAGAGTTAGTTTAGCCTTCAGCTGGTCTCATCAACAGGACGTGTCAGCCATGGTCTTCACATTTCCCTTCCTACAGGGGGAGGGGGGAAGGGAGAGTTAGTTTAGCCTTCAGCTGGTCTCATCAACAGGACGTTACCCTTCCTACAGCCCACGGGGAGTGGGACAACTTCAACACTCTATATCACTGATTGGAATCTTTAAAAAAATCTGCCACCAACAGAACGTGGCTTACAACAATCCCCAATCAGAACACACAGTTTAACGTACAACAATCCCCAATCAGAACACACAGTTTAACGTACAACAATGGAGCAGTTGTCAAAACTTGGACTGTACCATTCAGTGAACTCCTCAGGGTTAACTTAGAAGGGAGTGTTGTTGGACTGTACTATTCTGTGAAGAGAATTGGGTTGTATAAAGGGTTATATTTTGGACCGTACCATTCTGTGAACAAATCGAGGTTGTTGAGTGTGATGGCTACGATGCGTGCCCCCTGGGAGGGAGGGTTGGACCAGGTGGTCCTGACGATCTTCTCCATCTGGGACAGAACCCGGGTCAGGTTGTCTTTATCATGGGCCACTACCGTCAGGTTACCAACACGCTCATCTGGAGGAGGAAGGGACAACATGGACGATTAGCGTCACACAGAGTCTGTTTGAGTGGCTGAGAGTTTGTGAGACAGAGATGAAAAATGTAACCATAGCAGCAGATTGTGTGTGTGTGTGTTACATGTTGGTGTCTATGTATAATACATGCCATTTAACAGACATCCATTTTACGTATTGGTGGTCCCGGGAATCGAACCCACTATCCTGGCGTTACAAGCACCATGCTCTACCAACTGAGCTACAGAGGACCACGATGTCTGTCTGTATACTCACTGTAGAGGCCAAAGTTCTTGGAGAAGGACTGGGCACAGAGCAGCTCAAATCCTTCAGAGACAAAGTAGCGGATGGCCCAGGCATCTTTATCCAGACTGCCCGATGCAAAACCCTGGTAGGCTGAGTCAAAGAATGCAAACAGCTTCCTCCTCTGGAGGGGAGGGGGGACACAGAGAGGGGAGGGATGGAGAGAGGGGGAGAAGGGACACAGAGAGAGGGGAGGGATAGAGAGAGGGGGAGAAGGGACACAGAGAGGGGAGGGATAGAGAGAGGGGGAGAAGGGACACAGAGAGGGGGAGGGATAGAGAGAGAGGGGGAGAAGGGACACAGAGGGGGAGGGATAGAGAGAGGGGGAGGAGAAGTGGCACAGAGAGGGAGGGATGGAGAGAGGGGGAGAAGGGACACAGAGTTGGGGGAGGGATAGAGAGAGGGGAGAAGGGACACAGAGGGGGAGGGATAGAGAGAGGGGGAGGAGAAGTGGCACAGAGAGGGGGAGGGATGGAGAGAGGGGGAGAAGGGACACAGAGTTGGGGGAGGGATAGAGAGGGGGAGAAGGGACACAGAGTGGGGAGGGAGAGAGAGAGGGAGAAGGGACACAGAGAGAGGAGGGGATAGAGAGAGGGGAGAAGGGACAAAGAGAGAGGAGAGTGGGAGGGAGAGAGAGAGAGAGGGAGAGGGGGAGGGATAGAGAGAGAGGGGGGAGTGAGAGAGAGAGAGAGAGAGGGAGAGGGGGGAGAAGGGACACAGAGAGAATTGAATTGAGAGGGAAGAAAGGAAAAACAAAAAGTTCCCCCACAATATAAATGAGCCTGATGGATAACAGCTGGGATTATGAGATGTCCGTTCCCCTGGGGAGTATTCATTAGTCACAGACTGTAGCAAAACCTTTTGCTACAGAAACTATTTATTCCAAATTGAAAACATTTTGCAATGAAAATTTGAGTTTCTATTGAACAAATTCAGGTAGGTCCCTACCCGTTTAGTTCCTAGTGAATACATTCCTGCTGTCTCCCCTGTCTCACCTTCATGACCTCAGCGATCGTCTTCCATTCGTCAGGTGTGGGGTCTGTCCCCGTGGGGTTGTGGGCACAGGCATGGAGCACAAAGATGGAGTGTTCTGGAGCGTTCTGACAAAATAACACACACCCACATCAATTATCAAGAACACGATTAGGGATGTGCATTTGAAAGAATGTCTGTGTTCAAGTAATCTCATGAAAAGGATTTTGAGTAGTCAAATGTCAGCGTGAAACGGGGCTGATGGCAAAACAGTTTGCAGTATGTTATCTGTTGTTGAGATTACTGGTTGTTCTGATACACAACTGAAAACCATACTGAAATACTAGACGTGACGCTCATTCACAGCTTGTTGTAGCCTAAATCATGCATGATGTCGCTCTAACTCAAGTCCCTACCCCTCCCTTGCCCCATCCACCCCTCCATCCATCCCTACACCTCCCTCCCTCTCCCTCCCTACCGCTCCCTCCCTCCCTCCCTAACCCCTCTATCCATCCTTCTCTCACCTCCAGGTCGTCCATTATACCAGTCACGTCCAGGCCTTTCTTCGCTCCGTCCCAGTAGTGGTAGGGGCGGATATCTTTAAACCCAGCATCAGAAAACACTGCATTGTGGTTCTCTATAGGGGGAGAGAAGAAGGAGAAGAAGATTGCGAGGTGGCGGTGGAGAAGAGGGTATTTGTTCAGTATATTGTGCTCTTAGGGGGATCATGACTCAATAGAAGTAGAATATGTTGAGTGTGCTCTGTATGTCGGCTGCTGTGTATCAGTTATCTTGTTATCTAAACAGTCCTTATTGGTTCTATGGAACCCAGGACTCCCCTGGAAAATCCTGGCTAAATCAATTCAATGTAAATGAGTTGTAGCTCTGCCCACTGACCCCAGGTTGGCGCGGAGACGTAGACGGGCGTGGCCGCGTTGTTGGTACCGTTGTACCAGCGCCTCAGAAACTCCGCCCCGATCCTCAACGCGCCGGTACCTCCCAGTGCCTGGACCGCTCCCACCTGGAAAGAGAGAGAAAACGTCAACATTTGGGCAGGGCAAGGCAGAAGACTGTGTGTGTGTCCCAGTCCTACTGCTCCCTATTACTCATCCCCCAGGATGTGTGTGTGTGTGTGTGTGTGTCCCAGTCCTACTGCTCCCTATTACTCATCCCCCAGGATGTGTGTGCGTGTGTGTGTGCGTGTGTGTGTGTGTGTGTTGACTTACACCCCACATAATGTAGAATTTGAGTTACAGGTAGAATTTAATTCAGTGCAATTCATGGAACATGAGTTATATTGAAACTGACAGGTCACACTTCCAGATACCAAAGAATATATCACTTTTCTCTGGAAACAATGTTCATAAACTCTATTAACCTTAGTGATTAGAATAGCCCATTATATTTCCACCAACCATTTCATTTGTTTGGCTTCTTTTTGAAGAACTCAGGCTCAACTTGAGGGTTGAACTAATGCTGGGAAATGTAGTATTTCCCCCATATTTAACTAAATGTAGTATTTCCCCCATATTTAACTAAATGTAGTATTTCCCCCATATTTAACTAAATGTAGTATTTCCCCCATATTTAACTAAATGTAGTATTTCTCCCATATTTAACTAAATGTAGTATTTCCCCCATATTTAACTAAATGTAGTATTTCTCCCATATTTAACTAAATGTAGTATTTCCCCCATATTTAACTAAATGTAGTATTTCCCCCATATTTAACTAAATGTAGTATTTCCCCCATATTTAACTAAATGTAGTATTTCTCCCATATTTAACTAAATGTAGTATTTCCCCTATATTTAACTAAATGTAAGTGATTAATAAAATATAATAACTTTGAATATTCACATACAGATTTGAAATTAATCAAATTTCACTCAATTCTATTTCCTTTCATTCAAATTGCAATTCTGTATTCTCTTTACGACTTCAATTCAATAACTTTATGGGGATTTATGAGGCATTCTCAATTCAATTCTGTCCAACTCTGGTATGTGTCTATGTATATACATGTGTCCCTCCCTCCTACCTACCCTCCCGTCCTTGATGGCGGGGCTGTCATCTCCCAGGGCCACCTTGGAGGCAGCAGAGCGGAGCTCAGGGAGACCCAGGATGGGAAGATACTCGTGGTTCAGACTGTTGTCCTCCACTATCATCTTCTCTACCTTCTTCACTACGGGCAGGACCCACGGTAGACAGTCATCTGTACGGTAGGCTGAGGAGGGACGGATGAGAGAGATTATATACTGTATCTAACTGTCTATCTAGGCAGGACCCACGGTAGACAGTCATCTGTACGGTAGGCTGAGGAGGGACGGACGAGAGAGATTATATACTGTATCTAACTGTCTATCTAGGCAGGACCCACGGTAGACAGTCATCTGTACGGTAGGCTGAGGAGGGACGGACGAGAGAGATTATATACTGTATCTAACTGTCTATCTAGGCAGGACCCACGGTAGACAGTCATCTGTACGGTAGGCTGAGGAGGGACGGACGAGAGATTATATACTGTATCTAACTGTCTATCTAGGCAGGACCCACGGTAGACAGTCATCTGTACGGTAGGCTGAGGAGGGACGGACGAGAGAGATTATATACTGTATCTAACTGTCTATCTAGGCAGGACCCACGGTAGACAGTCATCTGTACGGTAGGCTGAGGAGGGACGGACGAGAGAGATTATATACTGTATCTAACTATCTAGGCAGGACCCACGGTAGACAGTCATCTGTACGGTAGGCTGAGGAGGGACGGACGAGAGAGATTATATACTGTATCTAACTGTCTATCTAGGCAGGACCCACGGTAGACAGTCATCTGTACGGTAGGCTGAGGAGGGACGGACGAGAGAGATTATATACTGTATCTAACTGTCTATCTAGGCAGGACCCACGGTAGACAGTCATCTGTACGGTAGGCTGAGGAGGGACGGACGAGAGAGATTATATACTGTATCTAACTGTCTATCTAGGCAGGACCCACGTAGACAGTCATCTGTACGGTAGGCTGAGGAGGGACGGACGAGAGATTATATACTGTATCTAACTATCTAGGCAGGACCCACAGTAGACAGTCATCTGTACGGTAGGCTGAGGAGGGACGGACGAGAGATTATATACTGTATCTAACTATCTATCTAGGCAGGACCCACGGTAGACAGTCATCTGTACGGTAGGCTGAGGAGGGACGGACGAGAGAGATTATATACTGTATCTAACTGTCTATCTAGGCAGGACCCACGGTAGACAGTCATCTGTACGGTAGGCTGAGGAGGGACGGACGAGAGAGATTATATACTGTATCTAACTATCTATCTAGGCAGGACCCACGGTAGACAGTCATCTGTAATTGGTAGGCTGAGGAGGGACGGACGAGAGAGATTATATACTGTATCTAACTATCTATCTAGGCAGGACCCACGGTAGACAGTCATCTGTACGGTAGGCTGAGGAGGGACGGACGAGAGAGATTATATACTGTATCTAACTGTCTATCTAGGTAGGACCCATGGTAGACAGTCATCTGTACACCATCTGTATTCAGGGCTCCAGAGTGGCGCAGCTGTCTAAGGCACTGCATCTCAGTGCTAGAGGCATCACTACAAACCCTGGTTCACCACTGGTTTGGGAGTATCAGTTAAATAAAATAAAAAATTATACTGTACATGTCTGCCTGCCTGTCTGGGCAGGACCATTAGCAAGCACCAGGCAGTCATTAACTGTAGGCTGGAGAGACACAAACACAGTGTACACAATAGCCTAGTTATAATAAGCCTACTTCAACATGGTGATGGTTGACACCAAAACAGCCTTTCATAATGACCACTAGCAGGCTGCAACACAGCAGCATGTTCACGTCATGCAGTCTGGTGTGTGTGTGTGTGTGTGTGTGTGTGTGTGTGTGTGTGTGTGTGTGTGTGTGTGTGTGTGTGTGTGTGTGTGTGTGTGTGTGTGTGTGTGTGTGTGTGTGTGTGTGTGTGTGTGTGTGTGTGTGTGTGTGTGTGTGTGTGTGTGTGTGTGTGTGTGTGTGTGTGTGTGTGTGTGTGGTGAACTTTGTAGTGCTTGTGTGTGTGACTTCTGAGGAGCTTAATTTCCCTCTAAGGAAAGCCTTCCAGGCCAGTGCACTCTACCATTGAGCATCAAATTACAGCTGTTCATATTCAGTTACCAAAGTTTGAGGGGAAACTACAGAAATGTAGGCTAGCTGGCTGGCCAACACCTGGTCTAGTCTGAGGGGAAACTACAGAAATGTAGGCTAGCTGGCGTTAGACCAGGTCTAGTCTGAGGGGAAACTACAGACATGTAGGCTAGCTGGCGTTAGACCAGGTCTAGTCTGAGGGGAAACTACAGACATGTAGGCTAGCTGGCGTTAGACCAGGTCTAGTCTGAGGGGAAACTACAGACATGTAGGCTAGCTGGTTAGAAGCTACTTTTCTTTGTTGTTTTTTCCCTTCCTGCAGTTCATTAATATACCAAATACTGATTTAACAAGGTCATCAGACAAGCCCAACTAGTTGTTTTTTTAACAGTTCCTCAACACATCTTGTTTCTACTAGCATCAGTCTCTCACACCTTGTTTCTACTAGCATCAGTCTCTCACACCTTGTTTCTACTAGCATCAGTCTCTCACACCTTGTTTCTACTAGCATCAGTCTCTCACACCTTGTTTCTACTAGCATCAGTCTCTCACACCTTGTTTCTACTAGCATCAGTCTCTCACACCTTGTTTCTACTAGCATCAGTCTCTCACTGCCAACAACAACCAGCTGATATGTTCCCAGGAGTCCTGTGTGGTGTTGTGTTATGAGGCCCTTGGCACTAGCTTCTGTAGCTACTACCGAGGGAGTATGACCGGACTGGACTTTTCCTAGCAAGCTTAGCTAACCCCATCCCTTTTCATAACCTTGACCTAAGTCTTCTAACCTGTTACGTACATTTTTCTACCCTACTGCGTAAATTCTCCTTACCTGCTATGAAAAAGTCACTTCCTGTCGTAGCTGTACTCCTCGGGGGGCATAAAAGAGTAGAAACACCAGCGAATCACCTCCAAGTGATTTTGATTCAGGAAATCTGTTCCAAAGTATTCCCACACACAATAGTGAGATATGTGATCATATTAAAGTATGTGATTATGTTTGTTTGGGCTTTTTGAGGTCCATTTGCAGTTTACAAATGACTTGTAATTATGTTCCCCTGACCATCGGCTCAAGAAACAAAATGGTCCCGGTGTAGAATCTAGTTGATGATTCCTGCCAGCGTGGTTTGGGGAACAGGTTGAAACGGTGAGTGAGAAGATACAATCATGTATTCCCTACAGCCTTGGAAGACTGATGAATGAAATGGAAGGGATGACAATATAACCTAGTAGTGAAGGCAGAGTGATCTATTCCAAACCCAACACATGCATAACTATCTGTTCTGTACTGCATCCAGCATTCAGACCTCATCTACAATGTTTTGGAATGACCACATACCTTTTGGACGGTGTGCCACACCACGTCACCAGTCATATGATGACTGAGTTCGAACTAAAGTTAACAGTTTAAAATACGCTTCTGTTGCGGACTGCCTGACCTGTTCAGTACGGACCGCACGGGTTCTCGTAGAATCAATCGTGAGGTCGCATTGCTTTCCAGTGTCCACCAAATGTCAAACTCCAGAATGAGCAGCGTTTTCTACATGCTTTTATGCTGCAAAGCATAACATGTCAATCATGATAGATACTAGCTAGCTGCCCCTGTATTAGCAGAGAACTATGGCTGATATATGCGGCAGTCTAGTTGCACTTGCTGTCAGACTTCGACTACTCTGTTAGCCTGCATGCTAACGAGGAAGGTCAAAGCCATGTTAGTTGGCAAGCGCTCTAATATCATGCTACTCAAACTAGTTCCCGTGGTCGAAGCAGTTTACCCGTGTGTGTTGTAAATTCTAAACGTAAGTTAGCATTGCTTGATGGACCTTCTCTCTCTCTCTCTTACCTCCGACTCCCAAATTCACCTTCTGCGCGTAAGTGTCCTCTCTGAAGTCGGCAGTCAGTTTAAAAACGGCCACTGGAGGTGCTTGAGGTACTTCGGCGAATATAGACATGATTTTAACGGACCCCGGTACAGAGCAGGAGAAGAGGAGAGTCGTTCTTGTTCAGCACCTCACCGGCAGGCTGCAGCGGAGAGACGGGCGAGCTTCACCTTCAACGCGCTACAAGGTACCGCTGTGAAGCAGGACAGAATAACTAAGGACGTCCGGGTCACGGATTTCTGGAATCCTTCAGAATAAGAGACCCGTCCCGAAGCCTAAATGGTCAACAATTGTTTTGTGTGTGTTCTCATATAATTTATTGCACTGTACGTTGTGTTGCAGTAAAATCTACAGAGTTTACACCCAGAGGAGTTAGTTAGCATTGCTTGATGGACCTTCTCTCTCTCTCTCTTACCTCCGACTCCCAAATTCACCTTCTGCGCGTAAGTGTCCTCTCTGAAGTCGGCAGTCAGTTTAAAAACGGCCACTGGAGGTGCTTGAGGTACTTCGGCGAATATAGACATGATTTTAACGGACCCCGGTACAGAGCAGGAGAAGAGGAGAGTCGTTCTTGTTCAGCACCTCACCGGGCAGGCTGCAGCGGAGAGACGGGCGAGCTTCACCTTCAACGCGCTACAAGGTACCGCTGTGAAGCAGGACAGAATAACTAAGGACGTCCGGGTCACGGATTTCTGGAATCCTTCAGAATAAGAGACCCGTCCCGAAGCCTAAATGGTCAACAATTGTTTTGTGTGTGTTCTCATATAATTTATTGCACTGTACGTTGTGTTGCAGTAAAATCTACAGAGTTTACACCCAGAGGAGTGTCCTGCTCCTTCACTCTATAAGGATCGCCAAATGGGCAGCGATGCTCCTCTGGGCGGAAACTCAGTGTTCCTGAGGAGAATGGACCCCTTTTACCGCAACACAATGTACAGGTAATTGTGTACTACGGTGCAGTATGTCCAATATGAAAAACGTACTGAACTTCGTGCAATATGAATGCGCTAATTAACAATGGATTTCAAAGTATTTTCCGAAGTTGATTATTATAATAATACTATTATTAATGTTGTTATTAATACTAGCATTATAAATAATGTTTGGATGTTTGTATTACTGATATTACAATGATAACATTCAAGTAATAATGACTTGCTGTAAACAATAATGTAACGCTATAATATTATTTGTGCTATAAAGGCGATTAACTTTATTGAGTTTTCCATATTGTTTAAAACAATTTGAAGTCCCGCGAACATTTCCTCATAAAATGTTACGAATTTCGACCATTTTTTATATTTTTCACGATCTTCATTTCAGGACATTTATTTAGGAAAATAGCCGCGGTCACGGCCTAATTCTTGCTAAGTATTGCTTATTCTTGCTGGCGGAACGGAGGTCTACAAGGCAAGCTTGGAACCAATGTCTGGAACGGGCGTCAACCCAATGACCAATGAGATATAGCATGGAATACTGACCGGCGCTGCGAGACAGCCAATGAGAGCCAAGCATCAAAGGTCAAGGGCTAGTGCAGCTGTATGGCTGTGCACATGGAAAAGATTCGGTTGTTTGAACAGGTGATATCAAAGCAACTGGACATAATTTGACATCCTGTATGTTGATATTTATTTTAGCTACTGTATTTATCAAACATATTTTATCTGACATTTTAGGAAAATATCATAATTGTGGCTTCAGTCCCGAGAGCAAATTAGACACTGTCTGCAAGTGACTATAAAGGAGACTATGAATAGATTCATAAAGATTAAATTACATCAAAATAAATAGCATGATGAGTAAACATAGTTCTGAATGTTTGATTACGGGCCTCTTTGCACCACAAGATGTCAGCCTTAGCTAGCAATGCAAGATGCGCTGTCATTTTATCCCAGGGTTTCCCAACCATGTCTGCCTTTAATAAATATGCAGCTTTGCAAGGTCAACAGAAATGGGGCATCAAGCAACAATAGGCCTACTGGTCTAGAATATGCCTACTGGTCTAGAATAGGCCTACTGGTCTTTTGGTATGTACAATTTGCTTGAAATTTATAATTGAATTATAAAGCTTGCATTTGGAATTTGCTGTTCAAATTAATTATTACATAATCAAAATGTGTTGTAGACAAAATAAAGAAACGGGCTGTCTGGTAGCCTCAATGAATAGACACAGATTTGTAGTTGAACAAGTCATTGCATGTATAGATTTTTTTTTACTTGACTTGAAAAAACTTGTGACTGGACTCAATTTGACTGTCTCTTAGAATGAATGGCTTGGACTTGACTCGATATGTTCTACTTGTGACTCAACTTGAGATTCGAATAATAGTGACTTAGTGCCACCTCTGTTTCTACCTTGAGACACCTCTGTACCGGTGCATCAAGTCTGACACCAACAGGCTCTTGAACAGCTTCTACCTCCAAGCAATACAACTGATAAATCGCGATAATTAGCTGACAAAATAGCTCCACGGACTGTCTGAGTTTACAGTGTATCTCTATTGACCTTCTATTTCAGTCTTTGCACTGTCTCTATACACACTCAAGGGCCCAACACACACACACACACACACACACACACTTTCCCTCCAGCACACATACAAACACTCACTCCATCATTTGCTCACTCACATACATTTACACTGACTCTACACACCCGCACACCCACTCCCATATATGCTGCTGTTAATCTGTTTATCATATATCCTGATGCCTAGTCACCTTACCCCTATACATAGCTACCTATATCACTCCTGTATCCCTGTCGCCTTACCCCTATACATATCTACCTATATCACTCCCGTATCCCTGTCACTTTACCCATATACATATCTACCTATATCACTCCCGTATCCCTGTCACCTTACCCCTATACATATCTACCTATATCACTCCCGTATCCCTGTCGCCTTACCCCTATACATATATACCTGTATCCCTGTCGCCTTACCCCTATACATATCTACCTATATCACTCCCGTATCCCTGTCGCCTTACCCCTATACATATCTACCTATATCACTCCCGTATCCCTGTCGCCTTACCCCTATACATATATACCTATATCACTCCCGTATCCCTGTCGCCTTACCCCTATACATATATACCTGTATCCCTGTCGCCTTACCCCTATACATAGCTACCTATATCACTCCCGTATCCCTGTCACCTTACCCCTATACATATCTACCTATATCACTCCCGTATCCCTGTCACCTTACCCCTATACATATATACCTATATCACTCCCATATCCCTGTCGCCTTAACCCTATACATATCTACCTATATCACTCCCGCATCCCTGTCCCCTTACCCCTATACATATCTACCTATATCACTCCCGTATCCCTGTCACCTTACCCCTATACATAGCTACCTATATCACTCCTGTATCCCTGTCACCTTACCCCTATACATATCCCTGTCGCCTTACCCCTATACAAATCTACCTATATCACTCCCGTATCCCTGTCACCTTACCCCTATACATATATACCTATATCACTCCCATATCCCTGTCGCCTTACCCCTATACATATCTACCTATATCACTCCCGTATCCCTGTCCCCTTACCCCTATACATATCTACCTATATCACTCCCGATCCCTGTCACCTTACCCTATACATATCTACCTCTATCACTCCCAGATCCCTGTCGCCTTACCCCTATACATATCTACCTATATCACTCCCGTATCTCTGTCGCCTTACCCCTATACATAGCTACCTATATCACTCCCGTATCCCTGTCGCCTTACCCCTATACATAGCTACCTATATCACTCCCGTATCCCTGTCACCTTACCCCTATACATATCTACCTATATCACTCCCGTATCCCTGTCACCTTACCCCTATACATATCTACCTATATCACTCCCGGATCTCTGTCGCCTTACCCTATACATAGCTACCTATATCACTCCCAGATCCCTGTCGCCTTACCCTATACATAGCTACCTATATCACTCCCAGATCCCTGTCGCTTTACCCTATACATAGCTATCTATATCACTCCCGTATCCCTGTCGCCTTACCCCTATACATATCTACCTATATCACTCCCGTATCCCTGTCGCCTTACCCCTATACATAGCTACCTATATCACTCCCGTATCCCTGTCGCTTTACCCCTATACATAGCTATCTATATCACTCCCAGATCCCTGTCGCCTTACCCCTATACATATCTACCTATATCACTCCCAGATCCCTGTCACCTTACCCCTATACATATCTACCTATATCACTCCCGTATCCCTGTCACCTTACCCCTATACATATATACCTATATCACTCCCATATCCCTGTCGCCTTACCCCTATACATATCTACCTATATCACTCCCGTATCCCTGTCCCCTTACCCCTATACATATCTACCTATATCACTCCCGTATCCCTGTCACCTTACCCCTATACATATCTACCTCTATCACTCCCGTATCCCTGTCGCCTTACCCCTATACATATCTACCTATATCACTCCCGTATCCCTGTCCCCTTACCCCTATACATATCTACCTATATCACTCCCGTATCTCTGTCGCCTTACCCCTATACATAGCTACCTATATCACTCCCGTATCCCTGTCGCTTTACCCCTATACATAGCTATCTATATCACTCCCAGATCCCTGTCGCCTTACCCCTATACATATCTACCTATATCACTCCCAGATCCCTGTCCCCTTACTCCCTATACATATCTACCTATATCACTCCCAGATCCCTGTCACCTTACCCTATACATATCTACCTATATCACTCCCATATCCCTGTCGCCTTACCCCTATACATATCTACCTATATCACTCCCGTATCCCTGTCACCTTACCCCTATACATATCTACCTATATCACTCCCATATCCCTGTCGCCTTACCCCTATACATATCTACCTATATCACTCCCATATCCCTGTCGCCTTACCCCTATACATATCTACCTACATCACTTTAGTATCCCTTGTCCCCTTACCCCTATACATATCTACCTATATCACTCCCGTATCCCTGTCACCTTACCCCTATACATATCTACCTACATCACATTAGTATCCCTGTCGCCTTACCCCTATACATATCTACCTACATCACTTTAGTATCCCTGTCGCTTTACCCCTATACATAGCTACCTATATCACTCCCGTATCCCTGTCGCTTTACCCCTATACATAGCTACCTATATCACTCCCGTATCCCTGTCGCTTTACCCCTACACATAGCTATCTATATCACTCCCGTATCCCTGTCCCCTTACCCCTATACATATCTATCTATATCACTCCCGTATCCCTGTCCCCTTACCCCTATACATATCTACCTATATCACTCCCGTATCCCTGTCGCCTTACCCTTATACATATCTACCTACATCACTTTAGTATCCCTGCACATTGTAAATATGGTATTGGATCGGATCTTTTCAATATTTCCTGTATTTAGTACGCTTACTTACTTACTTTATTGTGTATTTCATATTTCTATTATTTCTCATGTGTTTTTTCTAGTATTACATTGTTATTGATTATTGCATTGTTGGGTTTTGAGTTCGCAAGAAAGGCATTTCACTGTACTTATGCATGTGACATTAAAACTTAAAACTTGTTTCCCTCTCTTAGTGGTCTTCATGTCAACATGCAGGTGTGCTGCATCTCTTCCTCTCCCCCTTCACTCTTCCTCTCCCCCTCTCTCTCCTTCACTCTTCCTCTCCCTCTCGTTCTCCCCCTCTCTCTCCTTCACTCTTCCTCTCCTCTCGTTCTCCCCCCTCTCTCTCCTTCACTCTTCCTCTCCCTCTCGTTCTCCCCTCTCTCTCCTTTACTCTTCCTCTCCCTCTCGTTCTCCCCCTCTCTCTCCTTTACTCTTCCTCTCCCTCTCGTTCTCCCCTCTCTCTCTCCTTTACTCTTCCTCTCCCTCTCGTTCTCCCCCTCTCTCTCCTTTACTCTTCCTCTCCCTCTCGTTCTCCCCCTCTCTCTCCTTCACTCTTCCTCTCCCTCTCGTTCTCCCCTCTCTCTCTCCTTTACTCTTCCTCTCCCTCTCGTTCTCCCCTCTCTCTCCTTCACTCTTCCTCTCCCTCTCGTTCTCCCCCCTCTCTCTCCTTCACTCTTCCTCTCCCTCTCGTTCTCCCCCTCTCTCTCCTTCACTCTTCCTCTCCCTCTCGTTCTCTCCCCTCTCTCTCCTTCACTCTTCCTCTCCTCTCGTTCTCCCCCTCTCTCTCCTTCTCTTCCTCTCCCTCTCGTTCTCCCCTCTCTCTCTCCTTCACTCTTCCTCTCCCTCTCGTTCTCCCCCTCTCTCTCCTTTACTCTTCCTCTCCCTCTCGTTCTCCCCTCTCTCTCCTTCACTCTTCCTCTCCCTCTCGTTCTCCCCCCTCTCTCCTTTACTCTTCCTCTCCCTCTCGTTCTCCCCTCTCTCTCTCCTTCACTCTTCCTCTCCCTCTCGTTTCTCCCCCTCTCTCTCCTTCACTCTTCCTCTCCCTCTCGTTCTCCCCCTCTCTCTCCTTCACTCTTCCTCTCCCTCTCGTTCTCCCTCTCTCTCCTTCACTCTTCCTCTCCCTCTCGTTCTCCCCCTCTCTCTCCTTTACTCTTCCTCTCCCTCTCGTTCTCCCCCTCTCTCTCCTTCACTCTTCCTCTCCCTCTCGTTCTCCCTCTCTCTCCTTTACTCTTCCTCTCCCTCTCGTTCTCCCTCTCTCTCCTTCACTCTTCCTCTCCCTCTCGTTCTCCCCCTCTCTCTCCTTCACTCTTCCTCTCCCTCTCGTTCTCCCCTCTCTCTCCTTCACTCTTCCTCTCCCTCTCTCCCCTCTCTCTCCTTCACTCTTCCTCTCCCTCTCGTTTCTCCCCTCTCTCTCCTTCACTCTTCCTCTCCCTCTCGTTCTCCCCCTCTCTCTCCTTCACTCTTCCTCTCCCTCTCGTTCTCCCCCTCTCTCCTTTACTCTTCCTCTCCCTCTCGTTCTCCCCCTCTCTCTCCTTCACTCTTCCTCTCCCTCTCGTTCTCCCCCTCTCTCTCCTTCACTCTTCCTCTCCCTCTCGTTCTCCCCCTCTCTCTCCTTCCTCTTCCTCTCCCTCTCGTTCTCCCCTCTCTCTCCTTTACTCTTCCTCTCCCTCTCGTTTCTCCCCCTCTCTCTCCTTCACTCTTCCTCTCCCTCTCGTTCTCCCCCTCTCTCTCCTTTACTCTTCCTCTCCCTCTCGTTCTCCCCCTCTCTCTCCTTTACTCTTCCTCTCCTCTCTCTCCTCTCTCTCCTTCACTCTTCCTCTCCTCTCGTTCTCCCCCTCTCTCTCTCCTCTCTTCCTCTCC
The DNA here is from genome assembly GCA_030435695.1 of Brachymystax lenok tsinlingensis. Classification (NCBI taxonomy): domain Eukaryota; kingdom Metazoa; phylum Chordata; class Actinopteri; order Salmoniformes; family Salmonidae; genus Brachymystax; species Brachymystax lenok. Next base: position 31,834,077 of record CM059812.1, on the reverse strand, counting down.
CTCTCGTTTCTCCCCCTCTCTCTCCTTCACTCTTCCTCTCCCTCTCGTTCTCCCCCTCTCTCTCCTTCACTCTTCCTCTCCCTCTCGTTTCTCCCCCTCTCTCTCCTTCACTCTTCCTCTCCCTCTCGTTCTCCCCTCTCTCTCCTTCACTCTTCCTCTCCCTCTCGTTCTCCCTCTCTCTCTCTCCTTCACTCTTCCTCTCCCTCTGCTCTCCCTCTCTCTCTCTCTCTCTCCTTACTCTTCCTCTCCCTCTCGTTTCTCCCCCTCTCTCTCCTTCACTCTTCCTCTCCCTCTCGTTCTCCCCTCTCTCTCCTTTACTCTTCCTCTCCCTCTCGTTCTCCCTCTCTCTCCTTCACTCTTCCTCTCCCTCTCGTTTCTCCCCCTCTCTCTCCTTCACTCTTCCTCTCCCTCTCGTTCTCCCTCTCTCTCCTTCACTCTTCCTCTCCCTCTCGTTCTCCCCTCTCTCTCCTTCACTCTTCCTCTCCCTCTCGTTCTCCCCCTCTCTCTCCTTCACTCTTCCTCTCCCTCTCGTTTCTCCCCCTCTCTCCTTTACTCTTCCTCTCCCTCTCGTTCTCCCCCTCTCTCTCCTTTACTCTTCCTCTCCCTCTCGTTCTCCCCTCTCTCTCCTTCACTCTTCCTCTCCCTCTCGTTCTCCCCCTCTCTCTCCTTCACTCTTCCTCTCCCTCTCGTTCTCCCCCTCTCTCTCCTTTACTCTTCCTCTCCCTCTCGTTCTCTCCCTCTCTCTCCTTCACTCTTCCTCTCCCTCTCGTTCTCCCCCTCTCTCTCCTTTACTCTTCCTCTCCCTCTCGTTCTCCCCCTCTCTCTCCTTCACTCTTCCTCTCCCTCTCGTTCTCCCCCTCTCTCTCCTTCACTCTTCCTCTCCCTCTCGTTCTCCCTCTCTCTCCTTCACTCTTCCTCTCCTCTCTGTTCTCTCCCCCTCTCTCTCCTTCACTCTTCCTCTCCCTCTCGTTCTCCCCCTCTCTCTCCTTTACTCTTCCTCTCCCTCTCGTTCTCCCCTCTCTCTCCTTCACTCTTCCTCTCCCTCTCGTTCTCCCCCTCTCTCTCCTTCACTCTTCCTCTCCCTCTCGTTCTCTCCCTCTCTCTCCTTTACTCTTCCTCTCCCTCTCGTTCTCCCCCTCTCTCTCCTTCCTCTTCTCCTCTCCCTCTCGTTCTCCCTCTCTCTCCTTTACTCTTCCTCTCCCTCTCCCTCTCGCTCTCCCTCTCTCTCCTTCACTCTTCCTCTCCCTCTCGTTCTCCCTCTCTCTCCTTCACTCTTCCTCTCCCTCTCGTTCTCCCCCTCTCTCTCCTTTACTCTTCCTCTCCCTCTCGTTCTCCCCCTCTCTCTCCTTTACTCTTTACTCTCTGTGAAGTGTTTCACTTCTGTGTGGCTCCACTTGTCGGCTTCTGAAGAAAAGACAAGCATGTTTTTGCATCAGTGGAGTGACTTCTTTGCCACACACTTACCACTTCACATACATACACACATATACGCACACACACTCACACGCACACACACACACTCACGCACACAAAGACACGTACACACACACACCTCTTCACACTCATCTCCAACTTCCCCTTACACTCTGTCATTCGTCTGATATGGAGCCTCTCTCTCTCTCTCTGTCTCTCTCTCCCTCTTTCTTTTTCAGCCCCTGAAGAAAGCTGCCACTGAACCATCAACAGTGTTGTATTTCAAAGGGCAAGAAGCTAATGCCGAGAGGGGACGAAGGCTATTGAGTCAATTTGTCAAACTGATGGACGTCTTGTGTGTGTGTGTTTGTGTGTGTGTCCTCTCTGTGTCTCTAGGACAGATGTCTAACGAGCATTTCGCATTTCTGTGAGCGCAGAATGACTTTCCTGTTAAAAACGAAACAATGTTATACATACATGTTATACATACATGTTATACATACACTGTATGTTATTAAAGTTCTACTTGCCATGTTGCCATGGTGATTGCATTGCTTCTGGGCATGCTGTTTGTTCTCGATCAGCACAGGGGGCCTTGCAACTACATGGTTACCCCCTCATTACACACACACACAGACACAGACACACACACACACACACACACACACACACACACACACACACACACACACAGGTTTTCATTCTTGACTCACAGGGAGGAGTAGAGGGCAAGGCAGGGTGTGTGTCTATGTGTGTATCTATGTCTGTGTGTGTGTGTATCTATCTATGTGTGTGTGTATTTATGTGTGTGTGTGTGTGTATCTGTGTGTGTATCTATCTATGTGTGTGTGTGTGTGTGTGTGTGTGTATCTATGTGTGTGTATCTATGTGTGTGTATCTATGTGTATCTATCTATGTGTGTGTGTATCTATCTATGTGTGTGTGTATCTATCTATGTGTGTGTGTGTATCTGTGTGTGTGTGTGTGTGTGTGTGTGTGTATCAATGTGTATCTATCTATGTGTGTGTATCTATGTATGTGTGTGTATCTATGTGTGTGTGTGTGTGTGTGTGTGTATCTGTGTGTGTGTGTGTGTGTGTATCTATGTGTGTGTGTGTGTGTGTGTGTGTATCTATGTCTATCTATCTATGTGTGTGTATCTATGTGTGTGTGTGTGTGTGTATCTATCTATGTGTGTGTGTGTATCTGTGTGTGTGTGTATCTGTGTGTGTGTGTGTATCTGTGTGTGTGTTTGTTTGTGTGTGTATCTATCTATGTGTGTGTGTGTATCTGTGTGTGTGTGTATATATGTGTGTGTGTATCTATGTGTGTATATATGTATGTGTGTATCTATGTGTGTGTATCTATGTGTGTGTGTCTATGTGTGTGTGTGTGTATCTATGTGTGTGTGTGTGTGTGTGTGTGTGTGTGTATCTGTGTGTGTGTGTGTGTGTGTGTGTGTGTGTGTGTGTGTGTGTGTGTGTGTATCTATGTGTGTGTGTGTGTGTATCTATGTGTATCTATCTATGTGTGTGTATCTATGTGTGTATCTATGTGTGTGTGTATCTATATGTGTGTGTGTGTGTATCTGTGTGTGTGTGTGTGTGTATCTATGTGTGTGTGTGTGTGTGTGTGTGTGTGTGTGTGTATCTATGTCTATCTATCTATGTGTGTGTATCTATGTGTGTGTGTGTGTGTGTATCTATCTATGTGTGTGTGTGTATCTGTGTGTGTGTGTATCTGTGTGTGTGTGTGTATCTGTGTGTGTGTTTGTTTGTGTGTGTATCTATCTATGTGTGTGTGTGTATCTGTGTATGTGTGTATATATGTGTGTGTGTATCTATGTGTGTATATATGTATGTGTGTATCTATGTGTGTGTGTCTATGTGTGTGTGTGTGTATCTATGTGTGTGTGTGTGTGTGTGTGTGTATCTGTGTGTGTGTGTGTATCTATGTGTGTGTGTGTGTGTATCTATGTGTATCTATCTATGTGTGTGTATCTATGTGTGTGTGTGTATCTATGTGTGTGTGTATCTATATGTGTGTGTGTATCTATGTGTGTGTGTATCTATATGTGTGTGTGTGTGTGTGTGTATCTATGTGTGTGTGTGTGTATCTATGTGTGTGTGTGTGTGTGTGTGTGTGTGTATCTATGTGTATCTATCTATGTGTGTGTATCTATGTGTGTGTGTATCTATATGTGTGTGTGTGTATCTATATGTGTGTGTGTGTATCTATGTGTGTGTGTGTATCTATGTGCGTGTGTGTATCTATGTGTGTGTGTGTGTGTGTGTATCACCTTAGCCAAATACATTTAAACTCAGTTTTTCACAATTTCTGACATTTAATCCTGGTAAATATTCCCTGTCTTAGGTCAGTTAGGATCACCACTTTATTTTAAGAATGTTAAGTGTCAGAATAATAGTAGAGAGAATGATTTATTTCAGCTTTTATTTCTTTCATCACATTCCCAGTGGGTCAGAAGTTTACATACACTCAATTAGTATTTGGTAGCATTGCCTTTAAATTGTTTAACTTGGATCAAACGTTTCGGGTAGCCTTCCACAAGCTTTCCACAATTAGTTTGATGAATTTTGGCCTATTCCTCCTGACATAGCTGGTGTAACTGAGTCAGGTTGGTAAGCCTCCTTGCTCGCACACGCTTTTTCAGTTCTGCCCACAAATTTTCTATAGGATTGAGGTCAGGGCTTTATGATAGCCACTCCAATAACTTGACTTTGTTGTCCTTAAGCCATTTTGACAAAACTTTGGAAGTATGCTTGGGGTCATTGTCCATTTGGAAGACCCATTTGCGACCAAGATTTAACTTCCAGATTGATGTCTTGAGATGTTGTGTCAATATATCCACATCATTTTCCATCCGCCATCTATTTTGTGAAGTGCACCAGTCCCTCCTGCAGCAAAGCACCCCCACAACATGATGCTGCCACCCCCGTGCTTCATGATTGGGATGGTGTTCTTCGGCTTGCAAGCCTCCCCCTTTTTCCTCCAAAGATAACGATGGTCATTATGGCCAAACAGTTCTATTTTTGTTTCATCAGACCAGAGGACATTTCTCCAAAAAGTAAGATCTTTGTACTTTGCAGTTGCAAACCGTAGTCTGGCTTTTTTATGGCTGTTTTGGTGCAGTGGCTTCTTCCTTGCTGAGAGGCATTTCAGGTTATGTCGATATAGGACTCGTTTTACTGTGGATATAGAAACTTTTGTACCTGTTTCCTCCAGCATCTTCACAAGGTTCTTTGCTGTTGTTCTGGGATTGATTTGCTCTTTTCGCACTGAGTTTGAAGGTAGGCCTTGAAATACATCCACAGGTCACCTCCAATTGACTCAAATTATGTACATTAGCCTATCAGACGCTTCTAAAGCCATGACATCATTTTCTGGAATTTTCCAAGCTGTTAAAAGGTACAGTCAACTTAGTGTATGTAAACTTCTGACCCATTGGAATTGTGATACATTGAATTATAAGTGAAATAATCTGTCTGTAAACAATTGTTGGAAAAATTACTTGTGTCATGCACGAAATAGATGTCCTAACCGACTTGCCAAAACTATAGTTTGTTAATAAGAAATTTGGTTGAAAAACGAGCGGTTGAAAAAAGAGTTTTAATGACTCCAACCTAAATGTATGTACACTTCTGACTTCAACTGTATGTGTGTGTGTATTTATGTGTGTTTGTGTGTGTTTGTGTGTATCTATATGTGTGTTCTATCTATGTGTGTGTGTATCTATGTATGTGTGTGTGTGTGTGTCTATCTATGTGTGTGTGTATCTATCTATGTGTGTGTGTGTGTATGTGTGTGTGTGTGTATGTGTGTATCTATATGTGTGTATCTATCTATGTGCGTGTGTGTGTATCTATGTGTGTGTTCTATCTATGTGTGTGTGTGTATCTATCTATGTGTGTGTGTGTGTGTGTGTGTCTATCTATGTGTGTGTGTGTGTGTATCTATCCATGTGTGTGTGTGTGTCTATCTATGTGTGTGTATCTATCCATGTGTATGTGTATGTGTGTGTGTGTGTGTGTGTTAATGTGTGTGTGTGTGTGTGTGTGTATCTATCTATGTGTGTGTGTGTGTGTGTCTATCTATGTGTGTGTGTGTGTCTATCTATGTGTGTGTGTGTGTGTGTGTGTGTGTGTGTCTATCTATGTGTGTGTGTGTGTGTGTGTGTGTGTGTGTGTGTGTGTGTGTGTGTGTGTGTGTGTGTGTGTGTGTGTGTGTGTGTGTGTGTGTGTGTGTGTGTGTGTGTGTGTGTGTAGTGGTGATCCAGGTAGGTCTATAGGGGAGATCTGAGGGGCTCGGAGGGCAGATTACGAAAGTTCTCTTGTCAGATCATTAATTATCAGCTTTGTGAGGGGAGCTCCATGAGCTGGGTGGAGGCAGGGGGCCTCCGGGTCAGCCGCGGCCAGAGAGTGAGGCCGTCACTGGGGACAGGTTGACAGGACGGCCCCCTGGGGAGACGATGGCCAGAGCTGACATTGACAGCTGCTTAGTAAAGAAATGTCTCACCCCCTCTACTCCCCTGCCTCCATGACCCCCTTCTGGTTCCTTACAAGCCTCAACACAAGCTGTCTCACTCCCTCTACTCCCCTGCCTCCATGACCCCCTTCTGGTTCCTTACAAGCCTCAACACAAGCTGTCTCACCCCCTCTACTCCCCTGCCTCCATGACCCCCTTCTGGTTCCTCACAAGCCTCAACACAAGCTGTCTCACTCCCTCTCTCTCTCTCACACACACACACACACCTCTCTCTCACACAAACTCACACTCTCATGCACACAAACGCACACACACACACACACACTTCACACAGTGCCAACTTCCTGGGAAAATAACCTTCGTCATCAAAACCCCCTCCTCTTCCTCCTCCTCCGCAGTTAGATAGTCAGCCAGTGGAGATTGATTACACTGAATCTAAACAGTGGTCACTCTGCCTGTGTTCTATCTAAATACAGTAGTTGCTAAATACTTGTTATATTGTGGTTAGGTGGTTTAAGACGTTTTAAATAGTTTACTGAGTTAAATTGGTTACGGTGAGTGACATTCTAAAAATTATGTCTCAAAGAATTTCCAAAATGCTCTATTGTCCATTGTTGAAATTGTCTTGCCTAGATTCATGACGCTGGACTAAGTTTCTTTCCCTCCACTTTCTAACCCACACCTCACAACACCTTGTCTCTCCCATTTGCATACCTAGACGGTGAGTGTGTGCACCAGTGTGTGAGTCTGTGTGTGTGCGTGCGTGCGTGCGTGTGTGACGGTCTGTGTTGAGTCTAGCCCGGCAAGGAGGATACCTGTAGGAAGTGACCCGTGTGGGTAGGTACACATCAACAAACAGAGCTGCGTCTGTGTGTGTGTGTTAAGGGTCAGAGGTCAGGGGTCAGGGTTGCTGAGCTGAGTGACAACCTTTAGGAGCAGCAGGTCTGCTGTTTGTTTTCAATACGGACCGTGTCATCAATCCTCCACCAGGCTCAACACGGGATGGCTGAAGTAAGGTGGAGGTATGGTTTAGCAATGGAGGATAGTATAGTGTAGGGTGTAGGGAAGGATAGATTAGTATGTAAGGTAGGATAGTAGGATATATAATAAGTTAGGATAGTTTACCATAGGCTAGGATATAAGGTAGGATAGTAGGATACTTTAGTCCCTGAGCTGTACCAGCATGACTCTATCCCATGATGGATTGCTTCATTGTTGTGTTCCGTGCCAGCTGCAGTGAAGGCTAAGATGGCCACCGACGTGGTTATTTTGATTTCTAGGCCATGAGGGTCACTTTCTCTTGGGAACCAGCAAGGCTTCCTCCTCCTCCACCACCAGGCCAATGTGTAGCAGAGGAGCAGCTCTGTCCAGACCAGAGTAGAGCGACAGAGCCGATGTTTTTCTCTGCAAGCGAGCCGCCCCTGGGACCTGGGGTGTCTGGGATGAGGGACAGAGGGAGAGTGAGAGAAGTACATGATGGAACGTCCTAAGAGCATTTCCTCCACTAGATGGCAGTACACTTTTACATGCTGGATGCCTCCCTCCCTCCCATGGCCAAGGTCAGTGGGTCAGTGGACACGCTCTGATCGCCCTCTCTCTCTCTCTCTCTCTCTCTCACACACACACATATATAGATACACATACACACACAGTGTACACACATATACACAAAAAACATTCTCAAGAAATCCTTCCTTGAACGAAACCAAAAACCCCAGCCCTGAGCGTGAGTGAGTGAGTCTGTTATTTACAGCGTTGGCGGTTGATGTACGAGAAGTCTGGTCTCTTCTGAAAACAAGTCATCATTTTGATTTGGGACGCCACAGGGGGAGAGGAACAGCCTGTCTCTCTCCCGCTGAAATGTTTACCCCTACAGAGGTCATGCAGTCAGCATTTAAAATAAGATACACACACATACACACAGATACACATAGTATATGCACACACACACACACTATGAACACACACACCCCCAAACACAACAGCTAAGCCTGAATGACTTAATTATATGGACAGCAAAGACACAATAGTCTTAATCGCCATGGATACAAAGCTGTGAACTTGCAACAACCTCTCCTTTTGTTACTGGCATGTATTATTAAGCTCAAAACCAAATGATCAATAAATAAACAGGAAAGGATGTTTTAAGAGAAACACATCAAGTGTTGGTAACCATGGTTGATCAGACTTCCTGCTCAGCACCTCACCACCTGTTGTTTTTCGTGCTCAGTTAGTCAGAACGCCACCCACCAAAAACACGTTGTCCTCTCCTCAGGGCCACTGACAACATGAGAGAAGCAGGGTACAGAGTAAGACAGGGAACTATATGAAGGCTAGAGAGGTATACTAAGACAGGAAACTATATGAAGGCTAGAGAGACATATTAAGACAGGGAACTATATGAAGGCTAGAGAGAGATATTAAGACAGGGAACTATATGAAGGCTAGAGAGGTATATTAAGACAGGGAACTATATGAAGGCTAGAGAGGTATATTAAGACAGGGAACTATATGAAGGCTAGAGAGGTATACTAAGACAGGGAACTATATGAAGGCTAGAGAGGTATACTAAGACAGGGAACTATATGAAGGCTAGAGAGACATATTAAGACAGGGAACTATATGAAGGCTAGAGAGGTATATTAAGACAGGGAACTATATGAAGGCTAGAGAGACATATTAAGACAGGGAACTATATGAAGGCTAGAGAGACATATTAAGACAGGGAACTATATGAAGGCTAGAGAGGTATATTAAGACAAGGAACTATATGAAGGCTAGAGATGAATATTAAGACACGGAACTATATGAAGGCTAGAGAGACATATTAAGACAGGGAACTATATGAAGGCTAGAGAGACATATTAAGACAGGGAACTATATGAAGGCTAGAGAGACAGATTAAGACAGGGAACTATATGAAGGCTAGAGAGACAGATTAAGACAGGGAACTATATGAAGGCTAGAGAGATATATTAAGACAGGGAACTATATGAAGGCTAGAGAGACATATTAAGACAGGGAACTATATGAAGGCTAGAGAGTTATATTAAGACAAGGAACTATATGAAGGCTAGAGAGACATATTAAGACAAGGAACTATATGAAGGCTAGAGAGGTATATTAAGACAGGGAACTATATGAAGGCTAGAGATTAATATTAAGACAGAGAACTATATGAAGGCTAGAGATGAATATTAAGACAGGGAACTATATGAAGGCTAGAGAGACATATTAAGACAGGGAACTATATGAAGGCTTGAGAGATATTAAGACAGGGAACTATATGAAGGCTAGAGAGACATATTAAGACAGGGAACTATATGAAGGCTAGAGAGGTATATTAAGACAGGGAACTATATGAAGGCTAGAGATGAATATTAAGACAGGGAACTATATGAAGGCTTGAGAGATATTAAGACAGGGAGCTAAATGAAGGCTAGAGAGATATATTAAGACAAGGAACTATATGAAGGCTAGAGGTATATTTAGGTTGCTACTTCCTCTTATACATCATTCATGAGTCATGACTTATATCAACACACACACACACCCCACTTGCTGTAGTGAGGGACTCAGCCCTGGTAGATCTACACCTGCTGTAGTGAGGGACTCAGCGCTGGTAGATCTACTCCTGCTGTAGTGAGGGATTCAGCGCTGGTAGATCTACACCTGCTGTAGTGAGGGACTCAGCGCTGGTAGATCTACACCTGCTGTAGTGAGGGACTCAGCCCTGGTAGATCTACACATGCTGTAGTGAAGGACTCAGCCCTGGTAGATCTACACCTGCTGTAGTGAGGGACTCAGCCCTGGTAGATCTACACCTGCTGTAGTGAGGGACTCAGCCCTGGTAGATCTACAGTCAGTAATAGGTCCTGATGGAGGACTGGTTGCAGACTTCCTCCAGCGGCCTTGTCCTCACCACCGAGCCTCCTCTACAACACTATACAGATCATACTGTTCTCCCTATCCTATCATAGAGACCTCCACTCAGCCAACCACCCAGCTCTCCTTTCCTTCCTTTACATAAGCCCACATCAGCATCCAAAACCAGGTATTCCAATTTCACTCAAATGGCAAACTTATTAAACAATCAATCAATTATAATGAAATGACATTATCCTATTCTCTAGCATAGGACACAATGCAGTGTGATGTGGAAGGAGAGGTCAGGGATGTATGCCTGGTTGCCAAGTGACCCCAGGGGAATGTCTCTCTATATGAAATGTGACCCGGTGTGTTCACTGTACAGCCCTTCCTCTGTGTGTGTTTTTGTTTAACTATCCTTGTGGGTACTAGACATCATCATAAGGATAGTAAAACAAGGAAAACTTAGGTTTTACGATTAGGTTTAGGTTTAGGAGTTCCGATTAAGTTTAGGTTTAGGAGTTACGATTAGGTTTAGGTTTAGGAGTTACGATTAGGTTTAGGAGTTAGGGTTAGGTTTAGGTTTAGGAGTTAGGGTTAGGTTTAGGTTTAGGAGTTAGGGTTAGGTTTAGGAGTTACGATTAAGTTTAAGTTTAGGAGTTACGATTAGGTTTAGGTTTAGGAGTTACGATTAGGTTTAGGTTTAGGAGTTACGATTAAGTTTAAGTTTAGGAGTTACGATTAGGTTTAGGTTTAGGAGTTAGGGATAGGTTTAGGAGTTACGATTAAGTTTAAGTTTAGGAGTTACGATTAGGTTTAGGTTTAGGTTTAGGAGTTACGATTAGGTTTAGGAGTTATGATTAGGTTTAGGAGTTAGGGTTAGGTATAGTTTTAGGGTTTGGGGTTTGGGGTTAAGGTTAGGGTTATGGTTAGGTCAAGGGTCAGGGTCAGGGTTAGGGAAAATAAGATTTTGGATGGGAACACATTTTTTTGGTCCCCACAAGGATAGCAATACAAACTGTGTGTGTATGTGTGTGTGTGTGTGTGTGCATATGTTTTACTATACTTGTGGTCCATTTTGCCGGTCCTCATTGGTAAAAAGGCTATTTAAGTCTTAGGGGTTAGGTTATGGTTAGAATTAGGGTTAGTGGTTAGATTTAGGAGGTAGGGTTAGGGCAAGGAATTAGGTTTAGGGTAAGGGTTAGATTTAGGGTTAGGATTAGGATTAGTGGATAAGGAAAATAGGATTTTGAATGGTAATCAATTGTTGGTCCCAAAAAGTACTCACAAGTATAGTAAAACATAGCTGTGTGTGTGTGTGTTCAGTCAAAAACAAAATGGTGGCCACATCCTGGCATTCCTGCAATGACTCAGATGGAGTTTTTATACCCCCTCTCTCTCTCTCTCTCTCTCTATACCGCACCTGCTGTCTCGACCTCTGAATGCTCGGTTATGAAAAGCCATCTGACATTTACTCCTGAGGTGCTGACCTGTTACACCCTCTACAACCGCTATGATTACCGTGCTTCTACATCTGCATTGCTTCCTGTTTGGGGTTTTAGCACTTTGTGACGTGCTGATGTAAAAAGGGCTTTATAAATACATTTGATTGATTGATTTATATCTAGTTCGGCTGAACACCAAACTCAACTCTCTAACAGTAAGGCCATTTTTTCAGATGGGAAGGAATGTCAAAGGGATTCAATGAGTGGCTCCACCTATCAGATTTCCCTTCCTCAACATACAAACACACCTCAGCATGTCATGATCATGTACAGACCTGCCTCACTAGACACTCTCCAGACCTGCCTCACTAGACACTCTCTAGACCTGCCTCACTAGACACTCTCTAGACCTGCCTCACTAGAAACTCTCTAGACCTGCCTCACTAGACACTATCTAGACCTGCCTCACTAGACACTCTCTAGACCTGCCTCACTAGACACTCTCTAAACCTGCCTCACTAGAAACTCTCTAGACCTGCCTCACCAGACACTCTCTAGACCTGCCTCACTAGACACTCTCTAGACCTGCCTCACTAGACACTTTCTAGACCTGCCTCACTGACACTATCTAGACCTGCCTCACTAGACACACTCTAGACCTGCCTCACTAGACACTCTCTAGACCTGCCTCACTAGACACACTCTAGACCTGCCTCACTAGACACTCTCTAGACCTGCCTCACTAGACACTCTCTAGACCTGCCTCACTAGACACTCTCTAGACCTGCCTCACTAGACACTCTCTAGACCTGCCTCACTAGACACTATCTAGACCTGCCTCACTAGACACTATCTAGACCTGCCTCACTAGACACACTCTAGACCTGCCTCACTAGACACTCTCTAGACCTGCCTCACTAGACACTCTCTAGACCTGCCTCACTAGACACTCTCTAGACCAGCCTCACTAGACACTCTCCAGACCTGCCTCACTAGACACACTCCAGACCTGCCTCACTAGACACTCTCTAGACCTTAATATTGTTCATATGTTTAATATTTCTAGTTTTGTATTTTGAATTTGGCGCTCTGCATTTTTCCGTATGTTGTCGTATGTGGGTCGCTAGCGCCCCACTGCTCCCTAAACCCTACATCCCAACCAGAGCACTCTGTTCTGCCACTTCTAGTCTATTGGCCCACCCACCACTAATGAATATCAGCTCCCGCTCAGCCCAGTCAAAGCTCTTTCTGTCCTGGCACCCCAATGGTGGAACCAGGTAATTTTCAACGTGGCACCATCGTAGGATGCAATCTTCCAACAAGTCACTTCGTCATTTTCTACCCTTCTGGAGCTGCCCCGGTCAACTGTAAGTGCTATTATTGTGAAGTGGAAACGTCTAGGAGCAACAACGGCTCAACCGCAAAGTGATAGACCACACAAGCTCACAGAACAGGACCGCGGAGTGCTGAAGCGCGTAAAAATAAAAAATAATCTGTCCTCGGTTGCAACAGTCACTAAAGTGTTCCAAACACCCTCTAGAAGCAACGTCAGCACAAGAACTGTTCATCGGGACCTTAATGAAAAGAGTTTCCATGGCCGAGCTACCGCACATAAGCCTAAGATCACCATGCGCAACGCCAAGCATCAACTGGAGTGGTGTAAAGCTCGCCGCCATTGGACTTTGGAGCAGTGGAAACAAGTTCTCTGGAGTGATGAATCACGCCTCACCATCTGGCAGTCTGACAGACAAATCTTGGTTTGGCGGATGCCAGGAGAACGCTACCAGCCCAAATGCATAGTGTCAACTGTAAAGTTTGGTAGAGGAGGAGTAATGGTCTGGGGCTGTTTTTCATGGTTCAGGCCCCTTAGTTCCAGTGAAGGAAAAACTTAACTCTACAGCAACTGGATCCTGGACTTACTAACGGGCCACCCCAAGGTGGTAAGGGTAGGCAACAACACGTCTGCCACGCTGTAGTGGAGCGGGTCGAGAGTTTTGAGTTCATTGGTGTCCACATCACCAACAATCTATCATGGTCCAAACACACCAAGAAAGTTGTGAAGAGGGCACGACAAAACCTTTTCCTAATCAGGAGACTGAAAAGATTTTGCATGGGTTCCCCAGATCCTCAAAAAGTTCTACAGCTGCACCATCAAGAGCATCCTGACCGGTTGCATCACCGCCTGGTATGGTAACTTCTCTGCATCTGACAGTAAGGCGCTACAGAGGGTAGTGCGTATGGCCCAGTACATCACTGGGGCCAAGATTCCTGCAATCTAGGACCTATATAATAGGCGTGTCAGAGGAAAGTCCGTAAAATTGTCAGAGACTCCAGTCACCTAAGTCATAGACTGTTTTCTCTGCTACCGCATGGCAAGCAGTACCGGAGCGCCAAGTCTAGGACCAAAAGGCTCCGTAACAGCTTCTACCCCCAAGCCATAAGACTGCTGAACAATTAATCAAATGGCCACCGGACTATTACATTGACCCACAGGTTCTCATCAACATCACATCTTGTGTCTTCTCTGGAGATGCATCTTGGAAAGTATCTTCTGGAATGTCTAATCCACCCCTGGCAGTCTTCAGGAGAAGTGTCTCCACGCCCCGTATTCATGGCCTCCAGTAAGGACATCTGGTCATGTGGATGGTGGTCATAAACCTTCCACCACGCAGAGAAAAACTCCTCTATGGGGTTTAGGAAGGGGGAGTATGAAGGCAGGAATAGTACTGACATCCTGGGATGTGCAGCAAACCAGTCTGTGACTGCAGCAGAGTGGTGGAATACCACATTATCCCACACAACAACGAAGGTAGGGGAGTTTCTTGCCCCTCTCTCCTCCGCTGGCACAAGTCGATTATGCAGGTCATCCAGAAAAGAAATGCGCCTCTCTGTATTGTAGGAGCCAATGAGTGGTTTGTGTAACAGCAAAGCATCATTGGACAGAGCTGCACACATTGTGATGTTAGGTCCTCTCTGGCCTGGGTTGCTCTCTGTCCAATCACATTTCTTCCCTGCGGTGTGTTTTTGCCAGGTTGAATCAAGCTTCATCCACAAAGATTAATATATGTGCAGGTTGCCTGGCTTCCATCTCCATTACTTTCTAAAATACAGTAAATCCACCATTTTACAGGACTTTACATTATGCATAGCTGTGTATTTAACCTGTTTGGTTATTGAACAGACATCTCACCTGTTGTTTTGCCAGAAAATGAATACTATTGATACAACTGCTGAACGCTGCAGATTTGGTTGCACCCTTAAACCGGCCTCTCTCAAAGAGAGACCGTGGTTTACAACATGGTCAATAATTGTGGCCCTTATCTCATCAGAGACCACCGCTCTTGGTCTTCCTCTCCTTTGCCCTCCACACATTCTCCCTCTCCCTGACACTCTTCTTTCCCCACCAACCTGTCTTCCTTGATCCATGTTTCCAAACTAAGTCATTCTGAAGCCATCCTCTTTTGTCTGTTTGGTAACCAGACTGAAAACAGGACACTTCGGCAGCTTTCAGCTGAAATTGCAATCAGCTGTGTTTGGAATGATTAAATATTCTGCTGAGATTTTCGATATGTTTCAATCTGGTTACTGCAGAAATGCACGACATTTGCCATCATTCTGTTTTGAATGTGTTTTTAACAGTTTTGGAAACAGTGTGTTAGCATTTGAAAACGTGCTGGAAATATATCGTTTTGCAGGTGGTGGAGTATGAATGATAAAAGAGTTCATGGATTTTGGAGCATGGGGTCATTGAATGCATGTTGTGTGAAAACAATGAAAAATGATTCATAGTTTGGTCCACATACACTTCTGTTTCACTGACTGTGAAGAGTTTTGACAAAGTGACTTTAGTTTGACCAACGCACGTTAGCAATTGAAAATAACTTTAATGCCCATGGAATGAGATGTTGGACGAGCAGGTGTCCACAGACATTTGGTAGTATATCTTCATATTAATGCAATAACTGTAAGTCGCTCTGAATAAGAGCTTCTGCTTAATGACTCAAATATAAAAATTGTAATGTGTATGTGTTTGCGTGTGCGGTTGTGCGTGTGTGTACGTGTGTGCATGCGTGTGAGTGTGTGTGTGCGTACGGCCCTGGCCCGGCCACATAACACACAGATCTGTCAGCTTGTGATGACCTGTCTCCTGGGGTTAGACACCTCAGACACCCAGCTACCATTAGACCTCCAATATTACTGATAGTTACACGTATGGCAGCTTCATCCACAATAGCCATGTCAACAGACTGCTGACACACACACACACACACACTTAACAATGCAGTACACACACACACTTAACAATGCAGTACACACACACACTTAACAATGAAGTACACACACACACTTAACAATGCAGTACACACACACACACACACACACACACTTAACAATATAGTCCATACACACGCACACACTTAACAATGCAGTACACACACACACACTTAACAATGCAGTACACACACACAAACACACAATTAACAATGCAGTTCACACAAACACACACTTAACAATGCAGTACACACACAGAAACACACACACCTCCAATATTACTGATAGTTACACGTATGGCAGCTTCATCCACAATAGCCATGTCAACAGACTGCTGACACACACACACACACACACTTAACAATGCAGTACACACACACACTTAACAATGCAGTACACACACACACACTTAACAATGCAGTACACACACACAAACACACACTTAACAATGCAGTTCACACAAACACACACTTAACAATGCAGTACACACACAGAAACACACACTTAACAATGCAGTACACACACACAAACACACACTTAACAATGCAGTACACACACACACACTTAACAATGCAGTACACACACACAAACACACACATAAAAATGCAGTACACACACAAACACACACGTAACAATGCAGTACACATACACACACTTAACAAAGCAGTACACACACACTTAACAATGCAGTACACAAACACACATGTAACAATGCAGCACAAACACACACACTTAACAATGCAGTACACACAAACACACCCTTAACAATGCAGTACACACACACACAAACACACACTTAACAATGCAGTACACACACACAAACACACACATAAAAATGCAGTACACACACAAACACACACGTAACAATGCAGTACACATACACACACTTAACAAAGCAGTACACACACACACTTAACAATGCAGTACACACACACAAACACACACATAAAAATGCAGTACACACACAAACACACACGTAACAAAGCAGTACACACACACACACACTTAACAATGCAGTACACACACACAAACACACACGTAACAATGCAGTACACAAACACACACTTAACAATGCAGTACACAAACACACACTTAACAATGCAGTACACACACACAAACATACACTTAACAATGAAGTACACACACACACACTTAACAATGCAGTACCCACACACTTAACAATGCAGTACACACACACAAACACACACGTAACAATGCAGTACACACACACCCATAACATTGCAGTACACACACACACACTTAACAATGCAGTACACACAAACACACACTTAACAATGCAGTACACACACACACACGTAACAATGCAGTACACACAAACACACACGTAACAATGCAGCACAAACACACACACTTAACAATGCAGTACACACACAAACACACACTTAAAAATGCAGTACACACACAAACACACACACAAACACACACGTAACAATGCAGTACACACACACACACTTAACAATGCAGTACACACACACACTTAACAATGCAGCACACATACACACACTTAACAATGCAGTACACACACACTTAATGCAGTACACACAAACACACACTTAACAATGCAGTACACACACACAAACACACACTTAACAATGCAGTACACACACACACTTATCAATGCAGTACACACACACACTTAACAATGCAGTTCATACACACACTTAACAATGCAGTACCAACACACACACACACACACACACACTTAACAATGCAGCACACACACACACATTTAACAATTCAGTACATGCAAATACACACTAAAATAAATGCATGGCATCTCGCATCCTCACCTTACAGACTAATCTCTGCATAGATGGGAAAAACACACAGCTTGCCATATGAGTGTGAGCCAATATGATTACACTTACCTGAGGACTAATTACCATGGTGTTACAGTGTCATTAGGACAACGTCTGGGCTGGGTTACAAGATCAGGTTCTATCACAAGGAAACAGAATGCCTCTCACTCCTGATACCTGATACACACACACACTGACAGGCAGGTACACACACAGACTTCATCAGACACTACAGTGACGGTCCTGATGGAGACAGAGAGAAGAAGAGGTAGATCAATAGATAGGTCATGTTCATCTTCCCCCTCTATTTCATTATAATAATGACAGGACCTATTTCATTATAATAATAACAGGACCTATTTCATTATATAAAAGTGCAGTTTTGTCACACAACACAATGTCACAGATGTCTCAAGTTTTGAGGGAGCGTGAAATTAGCATACTGACTGCAGGAATGTCCACCACAGCTGATGGCAGATCATTTAATGTTCATTTCTCTTTTGTGTACAAAAACTCATTCTGATTGGCTTGGCCTGGCTCCACAGTGGATGTGGGTGGGCCTATGCCCTCCCAGGCCCACTCATGGCCGTGCCCCTGCCCAGTAATGTGAAATCCATAGATTAAGGCCTATTGGATTTATTTAAATTGACCGATTTCCTTATATGAACTGTAACTCAGTAACATTGTTGAAATTGCTGCATTTATATTTTTGTTCAGTATAGATAATGATAGGGCCTATTTCATTATAATAAACTTGGTTGGGTGCTTGAAGGACTCAATGGGTACTGAGCACTGTTGAGCACAGAGGGAATTACATTAGCATATGCTTTTAATTGAGATTTGTTCACAAATGATCGTCACCTTAATTTTCTCAGTTATAGAGAGAAATGACTAGGTTTCATAATGGGACTAGCCACAAACACAAACACATCATGTGGCCAGATTATCCACACTGTCATGATGTTAAAGCTGAGAGGCAGAAGCCTATTAGTAGGCCTATAAACCCATATAAAACCAATCCGTAAGAGTATATGCCATGACCCATTTAAGAGCTGAGAGAAACCTGGCCTGTGAAAAACACAGCCCAGCTGTCTAGCTGCGGCTCTCAGGCTTCCCTCGTTAGGATGACAAACTCCCCCGAGCAGCGGTGGGGCCCTTGACCCGGCTTGTCCAGGGCTTCCCCGGGGCTGAACTCCTGTCCTGCCCGGGGTCGCAGCGGAGGGTGATCTATTGGTTGTATCCGTCCGGTTCTGCTCTCCCCTGGCCCGGCCCTCCCCGCCTAGCTGCAACAACGGTGATGTGGAGCCTGTGTTTTGTTAGCTACCGGAAACAGGCCCTTCCTCTCGGTAAACACGGGGACTCGTTCAGGGACTGCATGGCAGCGGCACGCGATGTTCATTGTCAGACCAGCACTCCATCTTCGAGGGGGGTAAATGGACGGTCAAGGGGGATGAGCGGGCATGTAGCTTCAGGGACGCGCAGTTATCTAGAACCGAGTGATGCGTCCTTGAGTGCATAAAGCGGCCATTGATAGTGGATAATAGGCCTATAATTCAAGTAGTGCGGGATAATTATTTATACAATATTTTTCTTTATACACGCTGAGTGTATAAACCATTAGGAATACCTGCTCTTTCCATGACATAGACTGACCTGGTGAATCCAGGTGAAAGCTACGATCCCTTTTGATGTAACCTGTTAAATCCACCTCAAATTAGTGTAGATGAAGGGGAGACAGGTTAAAGAAGGATTGTGTATGTGTGCCATTCAGAGGGTGAATGGGCAAGACAAAAGATTGAAGTGCCTTTGAACAGGGTATGGTAGTAGGTGCCAGGCACACCGGTTTGAGCGCGTCAAGAACTACAGCGCTGCTGGGGTTTTCACGCTCAACAGTGTTTTGAGAATGATCCACCACCCAAAGGATATCCAGCCAACTTGACACAACTGTGGGAAGCATTAGAGTCAACATGGGCCAGCATCCCTGAGGAAAGCTCGACACCTTGCGGAGTCCATGCCCCGATGAATTGAGGCTGTTCTGAGGGTGTGCAAATCAATATTAGGAAGTTGCTCCTAATGTTTTGTACACTCAGTGTATATTAAATGATGGATAATAATTGTAAAAATTTGCAATGATTATTGTGCACAAATTCCAGCTGGTAGGCCTATGGTGGAAATTGTTGTTTTAAGCAAGCCCATAGCCGAGTTGATTACAAACCGTCATCTGTATTTTTAAACCACGCGCACGGCCAAGAGAGAACACAACCGGTTGTAGTCTTTAATGTCAAATATGTTGTCCAAATCTTCAATTTAGATTACAACGTCGAGGGTGTTGATTTTAATCAGGTTGCTCTCCCAAGACGCAGGCGCATCCGATCCACGTCAAAACCTTGGTGTCAATAAAACATGTTTTATCATAACATGTAACTTATGCTGTTATGACAAATCTTACAAATATTGTTTGGCAAATTCAAAAAGAACGAACGACATGGGTCATACATAGGTTAACACACAAGCTGTATCGCGTAAAACAGATATGATGCCGCATTCAAAACAACTAGGAACTGGAAACTCGGAAATCTCCGACTTCCGACTTCAGTACATTCATGACAACGGTGAAATTGGGGGTGGGGAAACGAGCTCTGACTGGACAAATTGTTTTGAAAGATCATCCAACTGAGAATTCTAAGTGGCAAACTCGGGCATCTTTCTAGAGCTCCTTCTTTCCGATCTGTACATCACTGACGTCATGATTTGACCTAGTTTTTTTTCCCGCGTTCCCAGTTGCCTTGAAAGCACCATGAGCTGCTTCCCACTGGGCGCCGACGTCAATTCAACATCTATTCCACGTTGGTTGAACGTAATTTCATTGAAACGACGTAGAAACAACGTTGATTCAACCAGAGCGTGCCCAGTGGGTTCATCCTAGATCAACATGCAGAATAGCAATTTAATGTTATTAAAACATATCATTAATGTGAGTGTTTTCTTTTCAGAGAGGCCAACGAAAACCCACAGACCTGTAGGCCAAAAGCTGATGCCTGCCTCCAAGCCATAAAACATGGGGAAACAATCTGTCGTAGAAATGTGGGGAAACCATTGACTGTATACAATCTCACATTCAAAGTTCATTTATCATGTGGCGGAAGATAGAGGTCGTGTGAGTAGAACTTTTACGACACCTAAACAAATGATCATATGGGGAGGGGAAGTTTTTACACACTAAACCGTGCCCCTCTCCCTGTCTCCCGGCTCCTTATGGAATGCAACGGGAGGAGAGAAATGGATGGAATAGACGCCTTTCTCTAGGATCCTAAATGGACTTGTCTTGCTAAAGATGTCAGATAGAAACCTTGATAATTTGAATAGATCGATTCAGTGTGTATCATCTCCCCCCGCCACGTCCTCTCCTGACACCCACAGATAGCCTAGCCGCCCGAGCCAGCAGTCTCCTGCGACTCACTCTCCTCCTCATGTCCGAGGTGAGGCGCTCAGACCAGGGGGGATCCAGAGGAGGGCCCGGCCTCTAGCCCCCGGCTCCAAGCCTAGGACATAATTAATGGTAAGAACCGCTGCAGGTTGTAAAACAGACAGCCTTGGCCACCACTGAGCGGCAGCCAGGAGGAACTGTTTACCAGATAGAGAGCTGATAACTGCGAGGCTCTCGTGCGCTAATGGTAGGAGGGGGAATGCGGCTGTCTCGAGCTGTGATGGAGCGATCTTCCCCTTTTAGGCACTAATGCCGTGGAGTTTATATACAGACTGTCCTTCACTCACACTCTCTCTCACACACACACACACACACACACACACACACACACACACACACACACACACACACACACACACACACAGAGACATACACACCACTTTTTTAAAGATGGGTGAAGAATACACAGATATGATGGAAGCGCGAGAAATCGTCATGTTCCAGAGTTATCTGGAATAGTATTAATCATAAAGGCTTTCCCCGGGCACTTGGAAGCCCTAGGAAAAGTAAGCCGGTATGATAAGATTAAACCGACAGCAGTGACGTTAAAAACGTTTTAAATGTACCATTCATTACTCATTTTAGGCCATACGTCACAGCTGGGTCGCATAATCAACAGGTAGACTTGAACCTATAGGCAGTCATAATTCCAGAACCACTAAATAGTTGGCAAACGACAACGCGGTGTGGGACATTCCTACTTAAATCAGAAAGAGCACAGATTTATCAGAGTGCTAAAACTTAACGGCATGTTTTTACTTCTAATGATAACAACGGAAGTGGGGCGCATTCATTGTTAATGATTTTAAACTCGGTGGTGATTGAATTTCTGCTTACATTGAAGATAACCCGTTGTCTATATAAACCCGTGATCCCCACGGGATTTGGTTTATTTCTTCAGTCTCCGTCGAGTCATCTGAACCCCTAGAAGTAAAAAAAAAAAATGGAGAAGACGCATTTGTCAAAATAACTTGTTTTCTGCGTTGTGTATAAATAAAGCTAATGTTTTTACGGATAATTATTTGCATCCTATAAATGTTTCATTCCCGTTCCATTTCCCACATAAATCAGGCACCCCTCTGCCGGTAAAAGTCGGTCGTTTGTCACCGTGCTCTGGCGTGCTCCGTGACAGAATAGGAGAAACAGAAGTACCATTAGGTAAACTATTCAACGCCACAATTTATACAACACCCAGCGCGCGGATATAAACAAAGAGGGGTTGCGTCACCCTACAGTATTTAGGGTTCTGTCATGCAGGGTCCAGTCACAGAGCTTTATGGCTCAGTCCGGATTCTAAATTAAGATCGTTTTGCAACCCGTGCACAGCATTTCTTATTATATGGCCAATCCCGTCTGTTTCCAGTACACATATGGCCTACTAAGAAAGTTAGGAATTGCAGATGACACGTGGAAAACATTATGAAGACAGCAGAAAGTTTCATTTAAAAAATAGAGTTTGTGTAATAGGACTATTATTATGAGCCTACCAATATATGTCTGTGGCTTTTAGGTCTACCATAATATGAGAAAGTAAACAGATTACAGTTCTTCCTCAATCATAGTCCTAATATAAACTGGCAATATGTGTTTTCACCTGTCCTGAAAAGACTCACCTTATCGGCGAATGGAAGCTATTTACGTGGCTAGTTTAGGCTGCTTGTTGACAATCATTATTTTGGAGCGCCTGTCGGGTGTCTGTCTGGCCGGTGGGCTCGGGGCAGGGCAGGGAGGGCCAGGCGGAGATAGACTTCACGGATCAGTGAGATAGCGTCTCCCACTGCGGCTAATGGACTATTAGTCCTATTAGTGACCAGACCGCCGCTCCACTGTCCAAACAACCCCGGGAGGCTGGAGCACCGCACCGCACAGTGACGCGCCACCACACACTTTTACGCGCATCTTTAATGAGCAGCAGAAGTGGACAGTGCACATTTGAGACCAAGTCTAAAGATAATGTATATACTGAAAAATGATTGATACTTGTTTTCTGGCCTTATTTTATTTTCATAGTAAACGGAAAGTATTCAGACCCCTTGAACTTTTTCCACATTTTGTTAGGTTACAGGCTTATCCTGAAATGTGTTAAATATTTGCTTTTTCTCATCAATCTACACACAATTCCCCATAATGAGAAAGCATATTTTTGCAAATTTATAAAAATAAAAGAAGTATTTACAGAAGTATTTACAGAACTTGCACATCATCATCTGCTCATCTATCACTCCAGTGTTAATTTGCTAAATTGTAATTACTTCGCTACTATGGCCTATTTATTGCCTTACCTCCTCACGCCATTTGCACACACTGTATATAGACTTTCTTTTTTTCTATTGTGTTATTGACTGTACTCTTGTTTATTTCATGTGTAACTCTGTGTTGTTGTTTGTGTCGCACTGCTTTGCTTTATCTTTACCAGGTCGCAGTTGTAAATGAGAACTTGTTCTCAACTAGCCTACCTGGTTAAATAAAGGTGAAATACAATAAAATGTAAATAAAGACCCAAAATTGAGCTCAGGTGCATCCTGTTTCCATTGAACATCCTTACGTTTTTTCTACAACTTGATTGGAGTCCACCTGTGGTAAATTCAATTGATTGGACATGATTTGGAGAGGCACACACCTGTCTATATAAGGCCCCACAGTTGACAGAGCATGTCAGAGCAAAAACCAATCTGGGGAAAGGCACCAAAAAATGTCTGCAGTTCTTTAAGGTCCCCAAGAACACAGTGGCCTCCATCATTGTTAAATGGAAGAAGTTTGGAAGCACCAAGACTCTTCCTAGAGCCGCCTGGCAAAACGGAAGAGCCGAAACTCCCCAAATACAGGTGTGCCAAGCTTGTAGCGTCATAACCAAGAAGACTCGATGTTGTAGGGTGCTTCAACAAAATACTGAATAAAGGGTCTGAATACTTACGTAAATGTGATATTTCAGTTTTTTATTTTTAATAACTTTGCACAAAAATTCTAAAGACCTGTTTGTGCTTTGTCGTTAAGGGGTTTTGTAGATTGGTGAGGATGAAAAATAAACAATTTAATAAATGTTAGAATAAGGCTGTAACGTAACAAAATGTGTAAAAAGTCAAGGGGTCTGAATACTTTCCGAATGCATTGTAGTTAATCAAAATATGCCTGCTTGTCTATAATGCAGTATCTTATGTATGCCTAATAAAAATGTGTACAAATGAGAGTACACAGCAGGCTGAACAAAAATATGAACGCAACACCAACTCTTGGGTTTGGTCCCATGTGTTGGTTCCATGTGTTGGTCCCATGTGCTGGTCCCATGTGTTAGTCCCATGATTCATGATCTTAAATAAAAGATCCCAGAAATGTTCCATACACACAAAAAGCTTATTTCTCTCAAATGTTTGGCAGTACATCCAACCAGGCCTCACAACCACCGACCACGTGTTTGGCCTTCTGTGAGCGATCGGTTTGTTGATTTCAATGTTGTGAACAGAGTGCCCCATGGTGACGGTGTGGTTATGGTATGGGCAGGCATAAGCTCTGGTCAACAAACACAATTGCATGTTATCGATGGCATTGTGAATGCATAAATATACCGTGATGAGAGCCTGAGGCCCATTGTCGCGCCATTCATCCGCTGCCATCACCTCATGTTTCAGCATGAGGTGGTGGCCATGTCACAAGGATCTGTGCACAATTCCTGAAAGCTGAAAACGTCCCAGTTCTTCTATGGCCTGCATACTCACCATGTCACCCATTAAGCACGTTTGGGATGCGCTGGATGGACGTATAAGACAGTGTTTTCCAGATCTTTCCAATATCCAGCAACTTCGCACAGCCATTGAAGAGAAGTGGGACAACGTCACACAGGCAACAATCAACTCTTTGCGACAGAGATGTGTCGCGCTGCATGAGGGAAACGGTGGTCACACCAGATACTGACCGGGTTTCTGATCCACGCACCTACCTTTTTACATATCTGTATTCCCAGTCATGTGAAATCCATAGATTAGGGCCTAATTCATTTATTTCAACTGATTTCCTTATATGAACTGGAACTCAGTAAAACCTTAGAAATTGTTGCATGTGGCGTTTATATATTTTTCGTTCAGCATATATATATATATATATATATACCATAACATCAACATTTACCAGACATTGCAATGTTTCTAACTTGCAACAAGTGCATTCAAATAAAGGGGTTGACATTAGAACATTTTCAATGATATAAAATACAGATCGCTGCTAAAGCAGAGCTTGTGTGATGAAAATAGATTTTAAAACCCCAAGGGTTTATTTCTATCAAAGTACAGAGAATTAAAATGTGAGGTAAGTGTTTATTTTTCTAGGCTATATATAATATAGCGTAAATCTGTTATTGGCCTTGATATTGCCGTTGTTGATTAATTATGCCTGTTCTATAATAACCTAAGAATACATATTTTAACGTTATTTTTGGATGCAATAATCACTTTTTTAACTCTATTTTTATGTTCGTGCGTAAAAGTCAGAACAATAACACATTGTTAAACGGAAAGGAATAGGAAATCAATATATTATTTCACTGGATACTTCCTACAGCAATTACCAAATAAAATAACCAAATTTTCGTTGATTTTACAAGTACATTTGCTGGGAACTAAAGAAAACTAAATTAAACAAAATGCCATTCATGAAAATAGAGAGACCTAATAATGAAATTACAGTAGGCTGTTTGTTTATTAAATGTACCTTTGGCTATAACACCATAAATAGCCTACATTTTCATGAACAAATCTGAAATTAAAACTTGTCACTTTGGAAGGAAACTATTTTATGCTCCTTTATCAGAATAAATAAATAAAGTGAAACCACCTTGTATTGAAGAACTGTCTATACAAACTGCAGACCAGTCTGTTCAGCCGGTCCTGACTGAGTGACGTAGGGAAAGCCACCTGCAGAAAGATGCAAACGTCCATTAATCAAATCAGATGACTGGTTATCTGACAGCTGTTGTCGTGGTCGCAGTATGCGGCAAGAATACATAACCGGTATCTACATACAGTAAGAACAAACAACAACACATGTTTTGTGATTTTACCATGATATAAACTATCATGGTGTAGTAGGCCTATCAAGTTCATCAGAACACTAATAAAGGAAAGTGAGACCACAGCAGCAGAGCAACGTTTTGGCGCAAAGGAAGGACTCATTTTGGGAAGCTACAAGACATCAATCGATTGTGAAAGTATTTTTTTGTTTTACGCATGGAAACATTCCGTATTCATAGACCCTATAGCCATGGTCTGGTCTCCTATCGTGTTTGTTATTGGAGGCATCTTACCTTATGAAAAATAACCTCATTGTCCATAGTCATTGTCCAAAAACAAACAAACGAACAGGCCATCCACACGTGCTCTCTTCTCAGTAACTTTAAGTACAAAGGGCGTGTTTACTTTGAGCCCGGGCCTCCCTTTAACTCTCTCAAACCAGCCGTTGTAAAGGGCGCGCGGCTCGAGGCCCGGGGAAGAAGACGCTGTCCCAATCTAAACATCGCGAGCGGATGAGATTATCTCTCGTCTCGCTCCCTTCCCTTTTCTCTCCACTTTAGACTGCCCAATGGTTCCAACCGCAACCAAGCATTCGGCCCTGGCGCCTATACTTGGCCACAATTGACAGACGACAAGAGGTGTAGCATTTCCTTTGTTGCCCCCCCAACCCCTTTCCCTCTACCCGTTACCCCCACTCCTTTCCCTAAAGCCAGGTAAACGCCTAACACTGAAATGTCAGTGAAATCTCATCCCCTCCCGATTTGACGACACAGAAAACAAGTGAAATATATCGAAGAAACACCGAAGGCCGGCGACGGGCTGTTGTTCTTCCATTTTGATTTATCTTAATACTTTAACACTTAGAACAAAGCGGCCACATACTTTAATACGTGCTATTAAACATATCAAAGAGTTCGGATAGATATTAGGCCTTGGCTTGTGTGCTACATCCCGCCATAAAAGCAACCTCAGCATCCAGAGAGAGAGAGACTTGGGGAGGTTCGGTGTCCCCTTGTGCTCATGTTTGGATCACAGCCCGGCGCGGAGGCATAATAACGGGAGAAAATCCGAGGGTTCTGTGTTTTGATTCTCAACGCTTTTCCGGCTCTCGTCGTTTCTGTTCGGAAGCCAAGGCTGCAGTCTATAACGGGGTAATACAACGTTGGGGACTGACTAACCGGTTTATTACCCTATGCACCTAAAATAGCAGCAGGATAATGAAGAATAAAGGCTGAAAAGGCACAACAATTTCTGAGCAAACGAATGGAAATAAATATAATCAACGTTAACATATGAGTTTGCCAAAAATACCAACAACGAGTACTGTTATGAATATGTGATTAAAGCATAATAGCTAATGAGTTTGACAGCACAAATGAGTGTTTGCAAACGTTGATTGTGAATAATAATTAATAATAATCATCATCATTATAATTATGATTCACAATCAACGTGTCCAAAAACGAATGTGTGCTGTCGTATCCAAATAGCCTTGAATTAATAAATCCCAATTGTATAAATGGCATGATCATGACTAGAACACAGTACAACTCTCTCTACAATTACTTTTTTAGCCCTAGTTTTATATTCTATCTAAATTATTTTTTCTTTTTCGTGAAGGCATATTTTCATTGAATGTACCCAACAAATCCAATTCAAAAAGGTTGATAACATTTTGTTCATAGAACAAGCATATGCCACGAGGACCATTTAAACTAGGAAAGACACGTTGTGTTTAAAAAAACAGGCATATGAATTGGAACGAGGCTACCAAAATATTCAGACAATAAAAATGTACTTCC
This sequence comes from Brachymystax lenok tsinlingensis, assembly GCA_030435695.1. Taxonomy (NCBI): domain Eukaryota; kingdom Metazoa; phylum Chordata; class Actinopteri; order Salmoniformes; family Salmonidae; genus Brachymystax; species Brachymystax lenok. The sequence goes on along the minus strand of CM059812.1, from coordinate 31,806,468 downwards.
TTGCAATTACACTTTCACGCAGTGTGATTCATGCAGGAGAAACATTTGGCCTAAATGTAAACAAAGTTTTAAAAGGCTACAATATATGTATGTTTTCGAGATGCTTGTATTTTTTTTATAAGAAGTTAATGGGAACATGTTTCAGTCGTTCGTGTAGCTATCGAAAATATATCATCCACCTAACCATCCATCAACAACGCATAGCCTAACTTTTCCGGCATGAATCTCCTGAGCATGGGGGCGAAACTATTTTCCAATGGTTCTCCTTGACCTCAGAACGCATCGCGTTACCCAACATTCGCTTGGCGTCGTTGGATTTAATGCTTATTTAAACTACATGAACGGACATGGTGGCTCGAGCCCCGTCGTCCCGTGGCCAGTCTAAACACAGTCCACCGGTGGCCTTGTTAGGCACTATTTTACGAGCGTCCCGACTTCCACGAGGACATGACCGGTGGCGTTGATATACCACGAATCAGAATGCGCGCCGGCGTGTCTGCGAGCCGTGTAACCAGACTTCATCATCAGACATATATCTGACAATATCCGCCCTCCTCCTCCTCTAGGTCTCTCTCTAGTCAGTTTATCATTGTCATGAGTAGGCCTGTACGCCTCTGCAGTGTTTTGCTATGGTTCATGGTTGGGCCTAGCCAGCATCTGTATTAAGTCAGATTTCAGGTCAGATTTCAGGTTGCATTTCATGGCACAGATATGGCGCACATTTGAACGAAGGAACACGCACACGCACTCACACAAGCAGCAAATGGGTGGACTAATCTGTCTGTCAGAGCTAGCAAATACCGTGGCACCTCTCTGCGTTGTGTCTGGTGAGGGAAAACCCTGCCTCGCTGCCATGCATGAAAGAAAACGTTACTCCGGCTACAGGAGTGTCTGTGTGAGTGAGGGACCGAGGACACAAAGTGACCGCCGTGTGTGTGTGTGTGTGTGTGTGTGTGTGTGTGTGTGTGTGTGTGTGTGTGTGTGTGTGAAACGGAAAGGGAGTTGATAGGGAACAGATTGTATTGGCTAAAAACGTCAATCAGTTTTGCTGGAGGAATGTTAATTGCCGCGGATACCCTGCTTATCGTCCCCACGGAGTTATTAATATACCCGGATAAGAAGGCACAGAGACACCCGTCATGGTCTACTGCTGCAGCTAGCTACTCTTCACATAGTATTTTTGTTTACTTATAATGTGTACGATGTACATGGCATCTTTGGGCTAATAGGCTGCTGCTGCACGGCTAGTTTATAGGCTAGTCTAGGGCTAGGCTACTCGTGTTATTCGGTTATTGCCAATTACCTACTGTTCAAATGTGGGAAATTACAACAATGCGGCATGTTATGCTTGATCAAAAACATAGATCTGTTGTTCCACAGCACTAAATAATGTGGGGGCGTTGCTGCGTTTTTGCGTGCAGCCTGGGGGAGGTCGAAACGTATACCTGCTGTGACACATCTGCTCTGACATTAAATACACATTTCGTTTTTTGAACGCAGTAGAGTTGCACCCCTTCCTTTTTGATTCATGGCATTATTGGTGTATTGTGAAGCATATACACTGAGTGTACAAAACACTAGGAACACCTTCCTAATATTGAGTTGCACCCCCTTTTGCCCTCAGAACAAGATGTCGAAAGCGTTCCACTGGGATGCTGGCCCGTGTTGACTCCAATGATTCCCACAGTTGCGTCAAGTCGGTTGGATCTCCTTTGGGTGGTGGACCATTCTTTATACACACTGGAAAAGTTTGAGCGTGAAACACCCAGCAGCGTTGCAGTTCTTGAAACACTCACACCGGTGCACCTACTACCCTACCCAGTCCAAAGGTACTTAAATATTTGGTCTTGTCCATTGAATGGCACATACACACAATCCCTGTTTCAAGTGTCTCAAACATTAAAAATCCTTATTTAAGGGGTATTCTCCCCTTTCAACTGCCCCGTGTGGCCCAGTTGGTAGAGCATGGCGTTAACAACGCCAATGTAGTGTGTTCGATTCCCACGGGGACCAGTAGGAAAGAATATACACAACAATGTATGCACTCAACACTGTAAGTCGTTCTGGATATGTGTCAGCTAAACGACTAAAACGTGAACATCTACACTTATTGAAGTGGATTTAAGAGTTGACATCAATAAGGGATCATAGCATTCAACTGGTCAGTCTGTCATGTAAAGAGCTTGTATTCCTAATGTTTTGTACACTCAGCGTAGAACCACATTTAATTTCAACAAACAGTACAAGCTACATAGACCTATAAAACCGTACAGGCCTACTCTGTTGGACGGTTCCCCGCACAAAGATTAAGCCCTAGACTAAAATGCATGTTCAATGGAGATTCTCTATAGGAAGTGTTTGAGTCCAATATCTCTGTGTCCGGGAAACCCGCATGGCTGTATGGAATATGTTGGCCTAGCAGAGGCGGGACACTTGACCTTCACGCAGTGACAGGCATATAGCTCGCCGATAGCTTGATAGCCTGCACAGATTTCTCTCACGTCCCCATGACATATGAGGGGATTACGCACGGCACAGACATCCATAAATGGTCATTGACGCACTTCAAAACAATATGTACATGAACATTTGGAACCGTATAGATGAAGGTCACAAAAAGGGACAATTACTTTATTTTCAGTATTTCATTGTCACAGCGCATGATCAGCTCTGTCTCATTTCCTCGTTTTCGCCATGCGTAAAAGTCATATTTGAATTCCAGTTGATGGCCTATTTTGAAACATGTATATTTATGTCAGGGTGTAGGCTTTTTCATGCGCCCCTGGAAAGAGGGAGCATGCACATGCGTTCGGTGAGAGTTTTTTGTCTCTCCATCGTTCTCAAATGTGATTCCGGACCAAGTTATCTTAATAAATCATCCAAAACACATGAATAAGAATAACACTGATAATTGCGTAAATTAATGGGCAACCTACATGCCTATAGCGTAGTAGAAAATGTAGGGAGGGTATTATATATAGAAGGTGAGGGTGTGTGTGTGTGGGGGTCGGTTGTACAATGGAGGCGGGTCACCTTCTTCAATACCTCGGCTCTCCTCCTCCCAACGCGTCCAAATACTTAGCTCGCTCGCGCACAGGCTCCTCTCACCACATTCCCTTTCTTTCTGTTTCGTACATCCCGCCCCAGACCCAGACCCAGTGACATCACGGGAAGAGACAAGGGTATTCGCCCAGCCCTGCTCCCATCTCCAGTTACAAAAACACACAGGAACTCAATTGTCAAAAGATCGCACCGCACGGCTGGTTTGTCTATAGCCTATGGAGAACCAGGCCACACTTATAGGACTAAACCTTTGACCAAACCTTTGTTTCTTTTCATCGGGGGATGAGTTGGGATATCCAGCCGTTTAGCGCGCGCACCTTCGATTACGGAGCCTCTAAATCAATTATTATTTAAAACGGGGTATATAGTATCATATGTTACTCAGCGGGTTCAATTTCCTTGATGCGCGCGAGCAGGACCTCGATGGCATGATGCTCCCGAGCCCGCTCACTTCAACGCCGTTCTCAGTCAAGGATATTCTGAAACTCGAACAGCTAGAGCAGCAGCAGAGGCAGCGATCTCAACAGCACCAATCTCAACATCTGGACCCGCAACAGATCCAACACCTATCCCACACCCAACAACACTTGGTACACCCGGACTCGACCCAGCAACAGCAGACCCAGTCCCAGCACTTCCAGGCGCCACCGTCCTGTATGCTTGCTTCAGCGGTCGACAGCCCTCCGTTCTCGGACGGGGAAGACAACATGGCTTACCTGAGTTCTCTGGCGGCCCAGGACGGGCATGGAGAGGCCAGTCTGTCCCCGGAGATGTTCGTCCATCCCGGGCTGGGCCACCTGCCCGACCCGAAGCTGGAGGTAGACCTGGAGGATCAGGAAAACAGTGAGTTGAATAATACGATGATTATTATGAGATTTTTGTTCTGCTGAAATGGTGTATGGACAAAGGGACACAAAGCATCGCTTTGAATAAAATACCTATTATAGTCTCTAAATATAAAACCAGAAAATGTAAGGATAAAACAATAAATTATTACGGAAGGTGAAAATGTGTCTTAAAACGTGTCTTGGTTTTAGACTAAATGTTAGGCGCAGGAGTTTTGTGAGTGTATTATGATTTCAAAAGACACAAACGAGGCCTGTTATAATTCGACAAAACTACATTTTAATCCCAAATGGGGTCTGGAGATTTTTAAGTAATTCAATAATCTCGTTTTTAAATATCAGATTTTTTTTTACATTTTACAAATAAAACATTATTTTTGGTAGGCAGGAGAATAAATATCTCAACGGGTAGAAATATGTTTTCATTATGCTATTGTCTTTATTCTAAGGGCTGCATAGACTGATAAACTAGTTGAAATTATGCCAAACAAATGTTATTGGACTATAACTACTTTATTACCAATAGAATAGCATGAATGTTATAACCAATAGAATAGCATGAATGTAAATACGTCTTAAAAATAAACAACATAGAGTAGGCCTAGCCTGCGACCAAGTGAAAATAAACATTGTGGAATAATTGTTGTCTTTGGTTTTGATTTATGGTCATACCTTTAGACAGTATTTCTCACTATATAGCGCTTTTGTTTCTTTTACTTCATTTATATAAACTCATTTATCGTGAAATATACACGTTTTGAATAGTTTGGATTAGACGTTTTACTGTCACGGGTTTCAGAAGGTAGGACTATTCTGACTGACAAAATAATTACACATTAATGTCAGTAAAACGAAATTAGTAAACTACACACAATCAAATAAGATACATTATGAAATATATTTCCCCAAAAATATTTTGTATTTTTATAGGCTACTTTAATAAAACTATATTCCTATTTTCAGAGTAGCCTACAAAATGTTTATGCTCCTCTCTTGACACCACAGAGAGCTGTGGCGTGGTGTCCAAGCCGCTGGAGGGAGAGGACAGCGGTCAGGGGGACTCGGATCGGCCGGCCAAGCAGAGAACCAGGCGGAAACCCCGGGTCCTCTTCTCCCAAGCCCAGGTGTTCGAGTTAGAGCGGCGCTTCAAGCAGCAGCGGTACCTGTCCGCTCCTGAAAGAGAACACCTGGCGAGCACTCTCAAACTCACCTCTACGCAGGTCAAAATCTGGTTCCAGAACCGACGGTACAAGTGTAAGCGGCAGCGGCAGGACAAGTCCCTGGAGCTGGCGGGACACCACCACCCTCCCCCGCCAAGACGAGTCGCGGTGCCGGTCCTGGTCCGGGATGGGAAGCCCTGTCTGGGCGGGACTCAGAACTACAATGCTCCGTACGTGTCGAACCCCTATAGTTACAACGGATATCCGGCCTACACGTACAACAACCCGGCATACAACAGCAACTACAGCTGTACTTACACCAGTATCCCTACTCTTCCCCCAACCACCACGGCTAACCCCTTCATGGCCATGAACTTGGGGAACATTGGGGGGCTTAGCGCCTCTCCCCAGCCCCAAACGCACCAAGGGACAGCGGTCACGACATGTCAGGGCTCACTGCAAGGGATCCGGGCCTGGTAGCCCCACTCCTGTTACACCCTGGATCAAACCAGAGCATTGTTTTACACCCACACCGGTGACATTAATCGAATCCTCTCATGCAGTTTTTAAAGGGTTCTTCCCCTTTTTAAAAGAAAGAGAGTTATTTCTCAGCAGTATCTCAGAAACAGTGTTGTTTTTATGTAGTTATAGGCCTTCGTGTCTGCCTGGTGGGGTGGCTGTCGTTGGATTAAGACATTCAACACTCTCGGTGACGGTCATCAGGAAGAAGCTGTGCGTAACGGTTGAAATGGATTTATGACCAACAATGGTCGCATTTTATTTGAATGACCAACTATCCAGTTAACGTTGGATATATAGGATAGGCCTAATCATGAGACTAGACGTTTGGTAATGGTGATATACGGGTGAGGGGGGTCTAGTTACTTGTAAGCATGTGCTTAAAGGATGTCCGGATTATTCAACACTGATGGCCTATAGGTGGAGCTCCCAATCTACTGTTCTCGAGGATTTGCTTGATATTTCTAATATTTCTTTAGCCATGATGACATGAGAAGAGAGGGAGAGTGTTTGATTGTTTTTAAGCTTATGTAATTAATTGACATTTATCTGATTAATTCCATTTTCTCATTTAAAAAATGCTGGAATGGCAGACATTGAAATGGGATGTAATCCAACTTTGGGCTCTGAACACAACTAACACAATTTTATGAAATCTCATAACTTGCTTTCGAAAACGAATAAATTCCATATTTTGCTATTTTGCGCAAACTTTCCACGGTCCATTACATTCTTTGTGAGGCTCTTGAGAGTTTTCTATGGTGGGATCCTAATTCTCCTAGTGTGCGTGCGTGAGTGAGTGAGTGAGTGAGTGTGAGTGAGAGAGAGAGAGAGAGAGAGGAGAGAGAAAGAGCGAGAGAGAGAGAGATGGATAGGCTAACTTCCCGTTATCTACAAGTTGTTCTAATTTGTCAAGATGTCTGATATTATTGCAATATCACCTGCTTTTCGATGTGCCTTTAATTACGAGAATATAACATGGGGATAGCAATAAGCAATAATGTTACAACATTCTGGACAAGAATCATCTCTGCAAATCACTTTCATCACAATCATCTTCAAAAAACACATCTAAAGTAGAATAGACGACTGACAATGAATAGACTACATTGAGGCATGAACGGCCTCTTGGCAAGATACGACATGGATATCAAGACAAAAAAAAGACTCGTTCTCTCTCTTTAGACACAATTTCACTAAACCGGTGCACAATATTTAAATGAAAACTGAATTCAAAATGGCCTATTCCCTCAATAGCAGGTAAACGTATTGCAACTGTAGCCTAATTATTCGAACACATGAAAATAGCTTTTTTAGTTCTGGTCTGATTCAGGTTGTTAGCCACAGCTCTGTTAGAAAATCTTGCCAGTTGGAAATGTGTCGCGCCCGGAAGGCGGTTGGAGAAGGCCAGGCAACAGGCACACTCGAATTAATTGTGCGGGCGCCAGTCTGTGTGAAAAGAGGAAGTTATTCTCCATTTGAGGCGCTTTAAGGACGCGATTAGCAACCTAAAATACCCTGAAAGAAGCAGCTCGAGCGGGCTGGAGAGGCCGAATAATAGGCCTTATTGGATTCCTGGACAAAAGGTGTATGGTAGGCTGGCCCGGCCACTCAGCAAAGACAAAAGAACCCAAGAGCTGAGAGATTGACGTCCTAATATTCCAAATTGAGGCACAGGCAGTGCGTTATTTTAACTGGCTGCGCTATACTGCGATTGGGATGAGGAAAAAAAGTGTTCACTTTTGTCCGCTTTTGGGGAGGTTTTTGTTCCCGAAGAAAGGGCCTCTGATTGGGGCGGGGAGGGAGAGCCCCAGCCGGGGCAGCAGGGCTGGAGGTTAGGCAGCGGGGGGCGGCTGTGTGAATGAACGGTTATTATTGCTACAAGTTTCACCATTTCTGTCTATCTGCGGGAAAATGGAGGACAAGGAGCAGAGAGAATTCAAAGAGGGGAAGGAGCATGGCAGCCTGGTTATGAGAAATGGGGCATTGCGTTATGAGAAAATAATATTTTTACAGAATAGAAATATAATCCATAGGCATTTGATCTTTCTTAACTCAATTATGCAACATGTCGAAAATACCAGATTTTGATAGCCTAGGCTATTTGAAATAGCCTAGCATAGGCTATAGACTCAAAGTCAGCCATTCAATACACACTGAACATATTTATTAAGATACATAAATCTAAGAAACTTGATAAATCTAATTTATTAAAAGATTAACATAGCAGCCCACTTGGACTTCAATGAGTAGACAATATGATGTTCACTATTCCTTATGGGCGGCTAAAACCTGTCCTCGTTACCTTTTGTAACAGTCAAACGTTTTGGATAAACGTTTTATTTAACAATTTTGGTGCATACTTTTTTCGATCACGTTAGCCTACAATTGTTCAATTTCTCATATTTTAATCATGACAGACAGAACTGTCCTCTGGCGGCAATGCCGTTGTCCCGGCTCTGTGGGAAACCGCCAGGCTCACGCATACCACGGTGGGCAGATCTGCAAAGCGCGAGCAGAGAGGAAGTGGAAATTAGACAGACACGCGAGCAGCAGTTCAGGCCAAAGACATTATCCAGACGAGGAGCAGCCGTCATCACACCGCCCTGTCGATGAGCGCCATAAAAACTGGTCTGGGGAGAATCTCTGAGGATGCCTCCCAAATTGCACCCTATCCCTTATTTAGTCCAATATTTTACATGGGCCTTGGACAAAAGTAATGGACTAGGCGATATAGGGAATAAGGTGTCATTTAGGACGCACCATGGGGGGGAATCTCTTATTACTAAAGAGCTAAACTAAAGCATCAGATGAACACACTCAGTGCGTCCCAAATTGCACCATATTCCCTTAATAGTGCACTACTTTGGACCAGGGCCCATAGGGCATTATATTGGAATTAGGGTGCCATTTGGGACGTAACCACTGTTATAGGAACTGGGAAAGGAAGGATCACTGTTGGCCTAGTTTAAGTGGGCTCCCCGTGGGAAAGCGTCAGAGCGCGAGAATAGTTGAAGAGTTGTCATGCAGCATAATCTTCTGGGGACATATTTTGAAGGGAGGAGAGGGGAGAGGCTCCTATACTCGACATAAATTGAGCATGATTTCAGATAAACGCTGGGCCTATTGGACAGGTCTGGTTAAAACAGGAACTAGCGATAGGCCTACGATACATTCTTAAAACGTAGGCCTATAGGCTACTAAGTATTATATATTTTTTTAAATGTAACCTTTATTTAACTAGGCAAGTCAGTTAAGAACAAATTCGTATTTACAATGACCGCATACACCGGCCAAATCCAGACGACGCTGGGCCGATTGTGCGCCGCCCTCTAATAATAGTATAATACTAATAATACATAATAATTATTGTTATTGTTGTTATTAGGCCTATTATTAGTATATATTGTTACTATTGAATAACAGTGTTGCAATAATAGGCTATTAGAAGCAGTTGTAAAATCACAAGCAATCATGCACGGTTTATGCGCTACAGGCAGCAAGAACAGTTCAACTGAATAATTCAACGGAACTTTTGGGCTGAAGACAGGATTTTGACTCTCCAAATAGCCACTCGTTGTAGAATTATTTTCCCAAGCTCTCTGACAACTCTCATCCTCCTTTGCTTAATTTGTTTTTCGTCTTTCCCTTATCCCTCAAGAGTCGCAAGAGATGCTCACTCCACAAGCACACACTCAACCAGTTCACCCCTCCAGTCCTCTCATTCTCCTCACCAGACGACCAGGCGCACCTCTTCCGCTATATATGTCTAGATCAAAATCATCAAATAAACCCTGACGGTTCGGAACGACTCGACTGCTGTATTAACCTATCCGGGGGCTTTATTTCGGGACCCTGCTCTCCCTAATCTCCTGTTGGGCCCAAAACAGATTTAAGCCAATCAGGACTCCCCTAATGCTCTCGCGCTACTAATGGGGATTAATTGAGACGTGAACAAAAGGAGGCCTCGAGCTTGGAACCCGCTGATAAGCGACGCTCTAGACTAGAGTCTAGCTGGCGTTCTCACTCCACCGCTGCTTCAGGAGTAGAGCCATAGAGCATACCTGTTACAGTGCGGGACCAGCCACTTGATGAATGTAAATAGATTTGGCGACAGCATGGCGTCGCCTCAGGACGCTAGCAGCCTCGTCGCTGGCTGCAGCAGAGTTTACGTTTCTGATTTGCATCGGTTTTAGAATCAGCCAGGACACCCGTGACACAATACAGTATTTGACGTCCATCCAGGTAGGAGGACGTCGGGAGATGACATTGAAACCGCAACACTAGGGGCAATAGTGAGCGCTGTTTCGTTCAAGTAGGTTTCGCTAGGCGTTATGGGATGGGGATGACGGGCGGCTGTGTAAGCGTCTGCATCTGGTTCTAAATAATGCACGTTCGAATACAGCAATAGAAAGTTATTTTTGATAAAAAAAAGGTTAAGCCTATCCGAAACCTTAACCCTTAGCTTAACCATTCGTATGAACGTCTAATTCTAACGTGAGACTGTGAGAGCTGGAGGTTTAGAATTCAAATTCAAAGGACCAGAGCAAGCTGCAGCTTGTTGTGTTGGAGTGACGTGGAACTGAGATAAAGAGAAGCGGTGACCACGAGGAAGAACAACACAAATGGAAAAATTAAGATTCTAATCGATTCTCCATGAGTGGAATGGGAAGGTTAATTTAGCCTTATCTCAATACAATAAAAAGATTATTACCCAAATGTTTGTGTTTTTGATTTGACATCAACACCCATCGAAAAATACCAGAAAAGGTTGATTTCAATTAGGCTATTGCCACACCTGCAACTTGGTCAAGCTTTTTCAATAGGCCTAGAGTTAATATAGCAGCCAATGCTTAAATTAGATTTTTATGGATGAATATTTCTTATTTTACGCCATGCATATATTTTTCTAATTATGCTATTATTCTTAAAATATTTTCTGACATTGTGACACACACATGCAAACAGTTTGGTTATGTGGTTCTCTCTACACATGACCCTAAACTGTTTTCACTAAACCTAACCACAACCGCATCCGGAGCCGTTTGTGTGTTTTCCTCTCAGATGGCAGATTAGGACCTATTAAACACTTATTAGTCATTATTGCTCTTTAAATCTACACAGCTGTGTGTGTGTCGAAATGTCAGAAAATACTTTAAGAATAAACAAATATGCATGCGTAAAATAAGAAAAACACCCAAAAACGCATGCATGAAATCTAGGAGTTTACACAATACAATAAACAATAGTTGACAGGCACACAAATAATCACAAAGAAAGAGAGATTGGTTCCAGAAAGGTTCGAATCGGGCCAAATTGGTCCGTCTTTGGACAAAAGGTGTCCGATTGCGTGCCACTTATTAAGATCAGTTCTGCCCAGAAGAGAACTGTATGGAAACTAGTCTTTCAGAGTGAAGGAGAAGTGGATAGGGCATTGGACTTTGGTTTTGAAGAGAACGAGTGAAACAACACGCCCTAAGGAGGGCCTGGCACCATATTCCCTATATTGTAGCCAGGGCTCTTATCAAAAGTTGTGCACACTATTGGGAATAGGGTGTAATTTGGGACGTAGCACAGCCCTTACTGATGCGGGTTGAAGACACATGACACCGCCTCGAGTTGTTGCTTTACAGTACCGCGGTTGGTTTGATTAATCGTCGGGGCGTTTAGTAACCACTCCACTAAAGAGGGAGAGGTAATTACAAATAGAACCGCCCGCACCTACTGTATTTACCTACAGTAAGTGCGGTTACACACACACACACACACACACACACACACACACACACACACACACACACACACACACACACACACACACACACACACACACACACACACACACACACACACACACTTTCCAAACTGAAGTACGTCATTAGCAGCTGTCAATGACGCACTCACACCCACACAATATACCTACCTCTCTTCCTCGCGTCGTCAACATCGAAATAACAAAGCCATGTTTTCACCTGGACGTGCCCAAACAGCGCGCGCGCAATCTTAACTGGGATAGAAGGAAAGAAAGAATCAACTGCTGTCATCACATTCCTCAAGCAGAGAAGAAATGTTAGTTAAAGACTGCAGTTAACCATTGGATGATATGGGATGTGCTTAATTTGAGCTGGATCCTGTCGGAACAGGATCTGGCATTTCTCGATTTTGGACTGTTTCGTTCCGGTACCTCTTATGGCATTACATTTTCTCTCTCTCACTTTTTGCAATGTAACAATTATAATAAAAGCTTTGAAATAGTTCATTCGAGTTGCCTCTTCTTTAATTCTCAGTTTGTCAGTGTCAAAGCAGCCTGTCATTTCGATCATTTGTGCAGTAGGGCCTATTATGGTGCTTTCAATACAACTGGGAAAAACGAGGTCAAATCATTACGTCAGTGATCTTCAGGTTGGAGAGTTGGATGCCCGTTCAAATTGAATTTGCCCAGTCGGTGCTAGTTTTTTTTCCCGAGTTCCCAGTTGTCTTGAATGCACTGAAGTCGTAAGTATGATCTTTTCAGTTCCGAGTTCCCAGTTGTTTTGAACGCAGCATTAAAAAAGATGATGTCATGTTATGTCAAAGTATTCAGTCATGTAAAAGGACGTAGAATTGCATGAAATGCGTTTATAAATAGCAAACATTTCCCCGGAGTCAAGTCCACTAAACATTTCCCCCATGTGTGCAACTTCTGTAATGCCTCTACACTACTGCTCTATGCCACTATAACAATGTAGTGATATGCATGCAATGTTTTATTATTATAAAGGACATTTGTTTCTCATGCGTTCCGGTACTCCAGAGCTCCCCAGGTCACCCCCCTTTTGCACTCACTTTTTGTTCCTGTACCTCATGATTTAAATATTAAGCACTGGATGTCGGGTGTGTATGCGGCTATGGCATGATGCAGCATATAGGGCTGGCTAGACAATGGACTAAAGTAGAGGTCTATAGGCCGTTAATATAGGCACTATGGTTTACAGACAGCCTCAGACATCCAAACTGCTGAACATTTTCGTTTTAACCGATTTCTTCTCCTTGCCAAGTTTGTCATCCAAGTTTCACTGTTTCTTGTGCTGGGAACCAGGCTTTGGCGCGGGTGCGGACCTCCAACCGGGCCGAGGCTAGGTCGTCCATCAGCCGCAAACATCTAAATATTTATCCCCTCTCTGATCTAGGCCTTACACGATAACCACCCAATGCTACTTTCTAGGTCAAAACAGACCTCGTTTCTGGGAAATTTCGGTGGGAATCATTCATTCAGAGCTGACCAACACAACTGTCATCGTTTACATGCGCGAGGCTAACAATAACATTGTATTATTGTTACGTGGCAACCGATTAGCACCCCAGCCTAGCTGAATCACACAGGACACTTCAACTCACCCCAAAATAAAACATACAAATGTTGTAGTCTATTTGAAAGCTTTTTTGTGACTAACTATTCTTGCCAAATTGAAGCCATGGGACTACAAGGATCTATGTGCGCAAAGCATAGTTCTGATATATTGAGCATTACAAGTTTTCACATCATCAAATATATTAATTAATGTTCATCACACATTTGTTAAAGTGATAGTTCCCTAACATGACAAATACACTATATCCTATGGATAACTAGCAACAGTGCTATAGCTTAGCTCTGGATGAGTAAACTGATGTAGTATTCTGGTCTCTGACACCCAGTCAGTAAACTACGTGCTAGTTATCATTAAATTGTGCTAAGATTGTAATTTTTGTGAAATAACCCTTCCATGGAGGTTTTTGTATTAATATAAAAGAAGACAAAAACAACAATGTCTTTCCCAAGGGCCTTAAACATGCTCTAAGGCAGGGTTTCTCAAAGTCGGTCCTGAGGCCCCACCTGGGTGCACGTTTTGGTCTATGCCCTAACACTACTCAGCTGACTCAAACAATCAAAGCTTGATGATGAGTTGGTAATTTGAATCAGTTGTGTAGTGCTAGGGCAAAAACGAAAACATGAACCCAAGGGGGGCCCCAGGACCGAGTTTTTGAAACACTGCTCAAAGGCACCTATATTTGTTTCTACCATAAACAGCGTACATTATGGACATTCTTCTGAAAAAGCAGTGAAAATAAAATTGAAGTAATTTAGAAAGAGGACCAGAACCTACTATATAAATAATCAAGGATGTGGGACTATAACGTTCTATCTGCAAAATGTATGGTTTTGAGATGAGTATTTTTAAAGTGATGTCTTCCTCTTTCATGCCTCAATAAGTATACTGAACCAAACTATAAACGCAACATGCAACAATTTCAAAGATTTTACTGTGTTACAGTTCATATAAGGAAATCAGTAAATTTAAATAAATAAATTAGGCCCTAATTAATGCATTTCACATGACTGGGCAGGGGTACAGCCATAGGCTCACCCACTGGGAGCCAGGCATAGCCAATCAGAATAAGTTTTATCACAGACAGAAATAGTCCTCAGTTTCATCAGCTGTCCAGGTGGCTGGTCTCAGATGATCCCTCAGGTGAAGAGGTCCTGTGCTGACGTGGATACAAGTGGTGTGCGGTTGTGAGGCCGGTTAGACGTACTGCCAAATTCTCTAAAATGACGTTGGAGACATTAACATAAAATTCTCAGGCAACAGTTCTGGTGGACATTCCTGCAGTCAGCATGCCAATTGAATGTTCCATCCAAACTTGAGACATCTGTGGCATTGAGTTGTGACAAAACTGCACATTTTAGAGTGGCCTTTATTGTCCCCAGCACAAGGTGCACCTGTGTAATGATCACACTGATTAATCAGCTTGTTGATATGCCACACCTGTCAGGTGGATGGATTATGTTAGCAAAAGAGAAATGCTCACTAACAGGGATGTAACCAAATTTGTGCACAAAATTAGAGAAATAAGCTTTTTGTGTGTATGGAACATTTCTGGGATCTTTTATTTAAGATCATGAAACATAGGAACAAGACTTTACATGTTGCGTTTATATTTTTGTTCAGTGTATAACACACACACACACACACACACACACACACACACCCCCACCCACCCACACAAAGTATTGAGACCCCTTGACCTTTTCCACATTTTGTTACATTACAGCCTCATTCTAAAATTGATTAAATAGTTTTTTCCCACTTCATCAATCTACACGCAATACCCAATAATGACATAGCAAAAACATCCTCCAGATGTGACGCTTGGCATTCAGGTCAAAGAGTTCAATCTTGGTTTCATCAGACCAGAGAATCTTGTTTCTCATGGTCAGAGTCCTTTAGGTGTCTTTTGGCAAACTCCAAGCGGGCTGTCATGTGCCTTTTACTGAGGAGTGACTTCCGTCTGGCCACTCTATAATAAAGGCCTGATTGGTGGAGTGCTGCAGAGATGCTTGTCCTTCTGGAAGGTTCTCCCATCTCAAAAGATGAACTCTGGAGCTCTGTCAGTGACCATCACCTCCCTGACCAAGGGCCTTCTCCCCCGATTGCTCAGTTTGGCCAGCTCTAGGAAGAGTCTTGGTGGTTCAAAACTTCTTCCATTTAAGAATGATGGAGGCCACTGTTTTTTTGAATGATGGAGGCCACTGTTTAATCTGTGCCTTGACACAATCCTGTGTTGGAACTCTACAGACAATTCCTTCAACCTCATGGCTTGGTTTTTGCTCTGACATGCACTGACAACTGTGGGACTTTATATAGACAGGTGTGTGCCTTTCCAAATCATGTCCAATCAATTGAATTTAGCACAGGTGGACTCCAATCAAGTTTTAGAAACGTTTTAAGGATGATGAATGGAAACAGGATGCACCTGAGCTCAATTTCAAGTCTCATAGCAAAGGGGCTGAATACTTATGTAAATAAGGTATTTGTTTTATTATTTTCAAACCATTTCTCTAATTTCTAAAAACCTGTTTTCTCTTTGTCATTATGGGGTATTGTGTGTGGTTAGATGAGGAAAACATTTATTTAATCAATTTTAGAGTAAGGCTGTATTTTAACAAAATGTGGAAAAAGGGAACGGGTCTAAATACTTTCCGAATGCACTGTAAATACCCTACATACAACCATTTTGGATTGTCAACCTAGCAGTGTGATTGAATTGCAGACAGAACCTCACTGCACAAAGTTATGGTGTTTGCCCAGATAGAACTTTAAAAAACAATTATTTGTAAATATACTTTTTTTAAACAATCTCACATGTAAAGGACCACCTAAAGAGCAACTCTGTATCTAACATTTTTTTAACCAAAATGTTAGAACCTTATAGTTCCATGTCATGAAGTAAAGAATTGCTGTGTGTTTGGTTCAAATGAGAAACACCCTTTAAATGAAAACTGAGTAATGGACTTTTTATTATGCTTCTGCCCTGTTCCTTCAGGACTAACCAGCAGCTTGCTCAGTCTGGTCTGTTCTATGGCTTATGTTGAGACTCCGGCCTAGAGAGGCCTGGTCGCCGTCTCTGTTCCATCAGGACTAACCAGCAGCTTGCTCAGTCTGGTCTGTTCTATGGCTTATGTTGAGACTCCGGCCTAGAGAGGCCTGGTCCCCGCCCTGTTCCATCAGGACTAACCAGCAGCTTGTTAAGTCTGGTCTGTTCTATGGCTTATGTTCAGATTCCAGCCTAGAGAGGCCTGGTCGCTGTCTCTGTTCCATCAGGACTAACCAGCAGCTTGTTAAGTCTGGTCTGTTCTATGGCTTATGTTCAGACTCCGGCCTAGAGAGGCCTGGTCGCCGTCTCTGTTCAGCTAGTACATTCCACTCCTTGCCACTCCTGTCATTTGCCAAAGACAGGAGAGGCATGTTAGCTAAAAAGGCCGAGGCCCATCTGTAAACGCCTTAAGGGAAGTGCACAAGAATGAGGAGTATGACTAAATCATTAGTCTTTTTGCTTAGACCTACTTCACCAACGTTGGCCATCTAACAGGGTTGGGGTCAATTCCAGTTCAATTCGGAAAGTGAAACAAATTCCAATTCCACATTTTCCATATTAAAGAGCAGTGAGTTTCAGTGCATTTACTGAATTGACTTGAATGTAAATGGAATTGACCCCAACCCTGATATCCTAGTAATTTTATCCTAACCTAATGCAATGGATGATAAAGGCTAGGCCCCACACACTATTGTAGCATGGTACACCACGGGCCGTTGTCTCTCTGGGTGCAATTCAGAACCAGTATGACTGTGGATAGCCCAGACATTCATCAATCTCTGTGTATTTCCAGGAGGCATTATTCTCGTGTAAAACATACAACAACTGCCAAAATAAAAGAAACCATATTATGAAGTGTCTAAATTGAGCCACCAGAACATCTTCAATGTGCCTTGGCATAGACTCTACAAGTGTCTGGAACTACGTTGCAAGGACGCGACAGTTCTTCCACCAGAAATTCCATAATTTGGTGTTTTGTTGATGGTGGTGGAAAATGCTGTCTCAGGCGCCACTCAAGAATCTCCCATTAGTATTGAATTGGGTTGAGATCTGGTGAATGACACACACACACACACACTGTAAACCACCTATGCTCCTTTGAGACCCCTCTTTTCAAATCACTCAAATCTCTTCTAGTCACAGCAGCCAAAATAATGGTAAACTAAGCACTTTTCTACATGACCCTAAGCATGATGGGATGTTTATTGCTTAATTAACTCATATATACACATTCTATCTCTCATGTACTCAAATGTTTCCTTCATTTTGGCAGTTACTTGTATATCTCAATAGCTGGATATCATAGGGGTGCCGATACAGCTGACACACGCCATATTACCAAACTTAATTATGACGGATGTTATTTACACACCATCCACTCAAGGCTATGATGATGTGAGATATTATCCTGCGTCCCAAATGACCATACAGAGTGCACTACTTTTGACTAGAGCCCTATAGGGCCTGGTCAAAAGTAGTGCACTAAATAGGGAATAGGGTGCCATTTGGGTTGCAAGCATTGTCTGTGTGTGTTTCCTCTGCCACCAGCTGCATCACTGATGAAGAGGGTTTAGATTTTCATCCCACATTAAAACACCACTGACACACAATTTATCAAACTATGGACAGGGCTGTATAGGCTGGCTACAGCGGAGGTTGTTCTTGAAAATATAGGCCTACACACACGGGCGGGCGCACACACAGAGCGAGACAGAGAGACAGTGAGAGAGAGTTACAGAGAGAGAGAGTTACAGAGAGAGATGACAGGGTGTGTGAGGAGAAGGGGTAGGGATGGAAGAGGGCTAAGGAGTGAGGAGGGGTAGGGAGGAGCAATACCTGCCACCTCAGTATGCAAAGTGCAAAGGAAATACTTTCTATGACAAAATAAAAAGTTAGACTGCAGCTTTAACATGAACTTTTCCAGTGTTTTACTGTTAAAATAACAGACATTTCTTACAGAACAGTTTCACGAAAAAAAGAGACGGGACACATTGTAATGGATAATTTCTCTCCAGCACGTGGGGGCAGCCGTCCCAAGAGAAGACCCTGCTTCTGCGAGGCGCTGCCCATTAGCGACTATTTATTTACAATTCACAAAATAATACAGGAAGAAGTTTCTCTTTCAATACAGATCAGTCCTCTTCTCTAGCTTTTCCTAATTTTCATCACATCAAATTCCCCCATCCCCCGTTCTGTCAGTCTTTGGTTTCCACTCCCAAACTTGGCAAACGGCAGGAAACACTCCTACATTCAGTTCTCTCACCCACTCCTTTAAAGGGGAAGTTCAGTATTTCAGGAGCTAGTGGTAGCTAAAGTTTGTAGTGGTTGTTTAAAAAAACCTGAAGCATGGATACATTTCTTCTGGCCCATAGACCACTTTCAGGATGAGGAACCATCTGATATAAAGTTGTAAAATAGTGAACTTCCCCTTTAAGTTAACTGTTAACATCATATTCAAAACACTGTTCGCTACTTGTGTATTCAGTATATTGTAGTATGTTGTTTGTACAGGGTGCCGTTCTGGGTGGCAGTTGGTTGGTCTATGTGAGGGGGATATCATGCCAAGTAACCGATTACAAGGATCCAAAATCCAGTAACTTTCCTAAAATTCCAAGATTTTCAACAAGTCATTGTTGGGGGATTCAGGATGCCCTGCTTTTTTCCTAATGATTACAGGAATAATTTTTTTAAGTTCACAGAAATTTTCAACCATAATATGAAGGAACCTATATATTAAATCTTCACTTATCAGATCGGTTCCAGAACACTTGTCTGAAACTCTACTCCTTTACATCTAGAATGAGTTCATCTAGGATAGAGTAGTTCTATTTACACATGTTCTTTTCTGTAATATTATGGCTTCAGAAATGAAGGTTAGGGTCCAGCAGGACTTTGCATTTGTGCGTTTGACTCATGGCGGCTGATTCGAAGGCCATGTGTATGTAGTAAATGTTGCTATAAGTTACCATAGGATAAGTAACTACATGGATTTAAGTTACTATTTAATGATTAGTTACCATAGGATAAGTAACTACATGTATGTGAGTTACTATTTAATGATTAGTTACCACACAACTGTAAATGACTATAAGTGCTAGAAAGCGGTGCGTGTTCAGAAGGTTCCATCCCAAATGGCACCGTATTCCCTATATAGTGCACTACTTTTGACCAGATCCATATGAGCCGTGATCAATAGTACACTATATACGGGCCAAGATGCCATTTGGGACACTGTACGCACTCTCAAGGGAAAGGTCTTCCGCTCCCTGTAGGCCCTGGTCAAAAGTAGTGCACTATAAAGGGAATAGGGTGCCATTTGAAAGAAAGCCCATAACTCTCAACAGTTTGGTAGCCTGGAGGTGTAGTACACCCTCCTACCATCCTCAGAGGTTCTGTCCCAAATGGCACATTATTCTCTTTAAGGTGTTCTAGCGCTTTGCACTACTATTTTATTTCTCTCTTCCTCATTCAGTCAGTCACATCCACACACAGTCAACACCACTGCCTTGATCAACTCCAATGTGTTAAGTCAGTTAAGTTGAATATTTCAAGTCAAAATACTCGTATTCCTCAATGTATTCATACAGGCCGAGAAACAAGTTAACAAACCATGAAACTATTTCTGGTGAATTTAATTCCCGTTTCAGAATGCTAGATGTTAATCTAAATATAGTCCAGTGGTAGTAGTGACTATAGATCCTTAATGCTGAATCCACTGACTCCAGTCATCACCCAATACAGATGTCTTCACTTGGGCTACGTCCCCATGACCTCACCTTCCTCCCAAAGTGTGCCCTTGTTCACTTCCCTTCACTGATTTGAAAGGAAATGACTGGTGTAAGAAATATGGTGGAAACTGACTAGCCCATGCCTCCACCAACCCAATGCTATAAGGTTGGTGGGAAGTAGTGAACGAGTGCACATTTGTACCTAATAAACTGGCCGGTGAGTGTATATTTGAATTAAAGTGCCATGTACAGTATGTCTATAATAAACTATGTGAAGGATGGGGACTTGTTCTATGTGAGGGGATAAGAGGAGGTCAGGTGTAGATGGGACACAGCTTTTGGCAACAAAATAAAAAAATGGTCACTTTTGTTAAACCTTACCCTTTTCCTAACCTTAACCTAATTCTCCTAAACTGCTACGTCAATTCTCCTAACCTGCTGCGTAAGGTGAATTTTGACAAAAGCTGTATCTCTTCTAGACAAAACCACGAGAGGGGTGGGGCTTTTATTTCCTGGTTAGTTTAGAAGGTCAGAGGTCAAACGGTCAGAGGTGGGGTTACTGTGGGGTGGTCATAGAGTTAGATAGAGGGGACTTGGCCCAAAGATAGGAGATGATCCCTCTAGTACATCTCTATGGGGGTGGGTTCCTTGGGGGACATTTTAAGTGAAGGTAGTCCCTCCCTCTCTACTTCTCTCCGTCTCGGTAGTGCAGCCTTCTCTCGTACTGGCGCTTGGTGATGACGTACTTGAAGAACTCGTAGACGGACCAGCTGATGGCGGTGGAGGGCATCTGATAGATGATCCTGGCCTGGACGCCCTTAAAGAACGCCGCCCCGGCCCCCATCCTGTACACAGTCCGGAACGCCTCCCCTAACCCCGAGATGTGGCGCCCCCCAGTGGCCGACGCCGTCCCTACACTCGCTCCAACCTCGGCATGGACCGCTAGGGCCTCCTGGGTGTTGAGGAGGGTCTTACAGACGTCCAGTGGGGTGGTGGCAGCGGCGGCAATGGCCCCGGCAAGTGCCCCGGAGATGACGTGAGAGGAGGGTTTGTACTGTCTGTGGGGGTTGAGCAGCTCCTGGAGGTACTCGTAGGTCATGAAGTGGAGCGCCTGGAAGGGGACGTTCATTGTCAGCTGGGTGGTGTAGGAGCGGTAGAAGGCCCCGGGGCCCTCGCGCCTCCAGATGGAGCCCACGCAGTCAGACACGCCGCGGTACGGGGAGTTGTACATCTGCATACGCTGCTTCACCACTAGGGTGAGAGAGAGAGAGAGGAGAGACGGTTTAGAAAGAAAAAAAGAACAGAACAGATGTTGAAAACACACTGGAGCTTTTAAAGTACACAACCAGACAGAGAGGAAGATCAGCCTAGAGGAGGAAAAGGGAGATGAGAGGAAGGTCAGCCTAGAGGAGGAAAATGGAGACGAGAGGAAGGTCAGCCTAGAGGAGGAAAAGGGAGACAAGAAGAAGGTCAGCTTAGAGGAAGAAAAGGGAGACGAGAAGAAGGTCAGCCTAGAGGAGGAAAAGGGAGACAAGAAGAAGGTCAGCTTAGAGGAAGAAAAGGGAGACGAGAAGAAGGTCAGCCTAGAGGAGGAAAAGGGAGACGAGAGGAAGGTCAGCCTAGAGGAAGAAAAGGGAGACGAGAAGAAGGTCAGCCTAGAGGAGGAAAAGGGAGACGAGAGGAAGGTCAGCCTAGAGGAAGAAAAGGGAGACGAGAAGAAGGTCAGCCTAGAGAAGGAAAAGGGAGACGAGAAGAAGGTCAGCCTAGAGGAGGAAAAGGGAGACAAGAAGAAGGTCAGCCTAGAGGAGGAAAAGGGAGACAAGAAGAAGGTCAGCCTAGAGGAGGAAAAGGGAGACAAGAAGAAGGTCAGCCTAGAGGAGGAAAAGGGAGACAAGAAGAAGGCCAGCCTAGAGGAGGAAAAGGGAGACGAGAGAAGGTCAGCCTAGAGGAGGAAAAGGGAGACGAGAAGAAGGTCAGCCTAGAGGAGGAAAAGGGAGACAAGAAGAAGGTCAGCCTAGAGGAGGAAAAGGGAGACAAGAAGGTGGTCAGCCTAGAGGAGGAAAAGGGAGACAAGAAGAAGGTCAGCCTAGAGGAGGAAAAGGGAGAGGAGGGTCAGCCTAAAGGAGGAAAAGGGAGAGGAGGGTCAGCCTAGAGGAAGAAAAGGGAGACGAGAGGAAGGTCAGCCTAGAGGAAGAAAAGGGAGACGAGAGGAAGGTCAGCCAGGAGTAAAAGGGAGACGAGATGAAGGTCAGCCTAGAGGAGGAAAAGGGAGATGAGAGGAAGGTCAGCCTAGAGGAGGAAAAGGGAGATGAGAGGAAGGTCAGCCTAGAGGAAGGTCAGCCTAGAGGAGGAAAAGGGAGACGAGAAGAAGGTCAGCCTAGAGGAAGAAAAGGGAGATGAGAGGAAGGTCAGCCTAGAGGAGGAAAAGGGAGACAAGAAGAAGGTCAGCCTAGAGGAAGAAAAGGGAGAGGAGGGTCAGCCTAGAGGAAGAAAAGGGAGACGAGAGGAAGGTCAGCCTAGAGGAAGAAAAGGGAGACGAGAGGAAGGTCAGCCAGGAGTAAAAGGGAGACGAGATGAAGGTCAGCCTAGAGGAGGAAAAGGGAGATGAGAGGAAGGTCAGCCTAGAGGAGGAAAAGGGAGATGAGAGGAAGGTCAGCCTAGAGGAAGGTCAGCCTAGAGGAGGAAAAGGGAGACGAGAAGAAGGTCAGCCTAGAGGAAGAAAAGGGAGATGAGAGGAAGGTCAGCCTAGAGGAAGGTCAGCCTAGAGGAGGAAAAGGGAGACAAGAAGAAGGTCAGCCTAGAGGAAGAAAAGGGAGATGAGAGGAAGGTCAGCCTAGAGGAAGAAAAGTGAGACAAGAAGAAGGTCAGCCTAGAGGAGGAAAAGGGAGACAAGAAGAAGGTCAGCCTAGAGGAGGAAAAGGGAGACGAGAAGAAGGTCAGCCTAGAGGAGGAAAAGGGAGACGAGAAGAAGGTCAGCCTAGAGGAGGAAAAGGGAGACAAGAAGAAGGTCAGCCTAGAGGAGGAAAAGGGAGACAAGAAGGTCAGCCTAGAGGAAAAGGGAGACGAGAAGGTCAGCCTAGAGGAAAAGGGAGACGAGAAGGTCAGCCTAGAGGAAAAGGGAGACGAGAAGGTCAGCCTAGAGGAAAAGGGAGACGAGAGGAAGGTCAGCCTAGAGGAGGAAAAGGGAGACGAGAAGAAGGTCAGCCTAGAGGAGGAAAAGGGAGACAAGAAGAAGGTCAGCCTAGAGGAGGAAAAGGGAGACAAGAAGGTCAGCCTAGAGGAAAAGGGAGACGAGAAGGTCAGCCTAGAGGAGGAAAAGGGAGACGAGAAGAAGGTCAGCCTAGAGGAGGAAAAGGGAGACAAGAAGAAGGTCAGCCTAGAGGAGGAAAAGGGAGACGAGAAGAAGGTCAGCCTAGAGGAGGAAAAGGGAGACAAGAAGAAGGTCAGCCTAGAGGAGGAAAAGGGAGACAAGAAGGTCAGCCTAGAGGAAAAGGGAGACGAGAAGGTCAGCCTAGAGGAAAAGGGAGACGAGAAGGTCAGCCTAGAGGAAAAGGGAGACGAGAGGAAGGTCAGCCTAGAGGGAAAGGGAGAGGAAGGTCAGCCTAGAGGGAAAGGGAGAGGAAGAAAGAAAGAACAGGTGATGGCAGGACAGAGAAGAAAATAATATTTGAAAGGAAAAGGAGTACCACATCTAGTCAAAACACAGATATTAGGCTTTTAATGAGGGATACAGTTGGGGGCGACAACATCAAGGGATTCCCCACTGCAGCCAATCAGAATGAGATGAAACCAGTCTCTAAAGAAAACGCTACTGGGGCTTATGGAATTCATAACACCAGAAAGTTCAAAGAGTCCAATCCCGTCCCTAGTGACCCAGCCGGTGGACCAATGGCACAGCTGTCTGGCACACCTGGGCCTGGTCAGGTTTCTATGGAAACACCAATCACCATGGCCAAATCTGTGTGAGCCAGTGGATGTTAACGCTATAGAGCTATACACTTAAGGGAGCAGTATGTAAACACACACACACCTGCAAACCAGTCGACTAATGACACACAGATGCTTCTCGAAGCCTCTTTAGTTAGCTGATGCTAATCCTCAAAACTGATCTAAGGCCAGTTTTACTTTTCCTGCCCAAAAGGTCAAGGATAGGATATGACTAATGTAAGCTGACCCTTTATCTGTGCCTACAAGCAACTTCTACCCAGGTGCTGCTCCTAATGGGCACCCCCAGTCCAGTCTCAGAGCTCCCCCTAGTGTCCTGTTTAGGGAATGTAGCAGTGTATAAAGAGTGTGTGCTATAAATATTCAGACAGAGAAGGGATTACTGTTCTATTAATGTATCAGGGAGTCTGACGCTGCAGTGTGTATCACATCCCGGCGCAGGTGACACACACACACACACACACACACGCTACGTAAACACACCAAGGGTAGCATTAGCTTTCCGAAATCTGCATTTTCAAAACGCAGACCATCAAAAAAATGTGCCATTTCACCTGTGTTTTATATCGAAAGTCCAACGTTTTTTTGGTTTAATAGAGCGTGCAACTCTAGTTTTTCATAACACAAAATAGATAACTGCAACACAGTCGACAGAAAATCGCTTTCATCAGATGACAGACAGAAGGGCAACGCTATTCGGCTAGCAGCCACAAGTAAATTAGCTTACAATTTAAAAAAATGTGCTTTCATATTTCTGTTGATCACAAACCAGGTTTCCATCCAACCTTTTTATGCGAGTAAAGTACATGTCCGATAAAACATTTCACGACAGGCCTGTTGGAAACAGCACGTCTGTACACTTTCCAAACGTTAATAAAACACGCTAGACAATGTGGGATCTTTGTGTCTGTAAAATTAATTATGCCAGAAATGGCGATGGAATGTATGTGCAAATATTGATATAATAACCATCATATCGAAGTAAACTTGGTGTCACGCGATGGCATGTGTGGTCCTCCCACTAAGACTCGTTGGGAAAGCATGCAGTTTATTAGGCTACAGATTAAATAAGTTATGATGAACTTCACAGGGTGGTGAAAGTACACAGTGATGAGCTTGATGCTCCTTTCCAATATTTTATTGAACCTTTATTTTATCAGTCATACTGAGACCGAGGTCTATTTTACCAATGTGCCTTGAATTACAGAAATTACAGGAAAAAAAAAACACATGAATATAGATACAAAATGCAAGTAGAAAGAACATGGTCATAAAAATAAAACACACTCATCATTAATTAGGTCCTCAAATCATCTTTCTGAATTGCCCTAGAGGCACCAGAACATCACATTCATCATTAATTAGGTCCTCAATCAGCTTTCTGAATTGCCCTAGAGGCACCAGAACATCACATTCATCATTAATTAGGTCCTCAATCAACCTCAAATAAGGTTCAAGAAAATTAAAAGCTGATTTACCTAACTCAGTAGAGACCAAAGGAATTTCCAGAGTTAACCATCCCTGAGACCGGGTGTGGTACGCGTGTATGTCTGAAGTTTAGTGAAGATGTTAGGTACAGCGGAGACTTTTTGTAAAAGGGCTTTATAAATGAATAAACCTAGCAATGTACCAACTTATGTGACATCAGAAGAATGCAGTGATGAGCACTAAAACGGTCACCCGTAATAAAGCGCAGTGCGCTATGACAAACTGTATCTAACGGCTTTAATGAAGTGCCAGCTGCGTTCATACAGATGATGTCGCTATAGTCCACGACCGATAGGAATGTCAACTGAATAACCTGCTTTCTACTATTTAGCGAGAGGCAGGACCTATTTCTACAGAAGACCATTTTTATTCTCAACTTTTTTACTAACTTATCAATATGCTTTTTAAAAAGACAGCTTTTCATCTATCCAGATATTTGTAAGCAGGGACACAATATGGACATACATATGCTTAAAATCAGGGTTCTTTTTTATGTGCTCCAGAGAACAACATATACTTAGTTTGACCTGCATTCAATACTAATTTCATGTCAATAAAGTTTCTGTAATACAATGAAGGCAGACTGTAGTTCAGATAGTGCCTGGTCAACCACAGGGGAAATCGCATAAACAGTATTACCGGCATACAAGTGCAGGTTAGTGTTTTTTACAGACACGTCGATATTGTTAATGTAAACAGTAAAAAAGTACAGGACCCAGAATCGACCCCATGCGGGACACCTTTTGTAATATCCAGGAAACCTGATACACATTGAGTTCTATCTGTTAAGTAATTTTTAAACCAGTTACATGCAGGCTGGTCTAGGCCAATTGAGGAAAGCCTCCGAATTGGCAGTGAGTGATCAACAGTATCGAAAGCCTTTGAAATGCCAATGTAGAGGGCATCACAATGTTGCCTTTTAGCCATAGAGTTAACCACATCAAGTAGGGATGAAGCAGAGACAGTGCTATGACCTGGTCTAAAACCCAACCTATGTACATTTAGAATACATTTCAAAGATAAGAAAGATCTTATCTGAGAATGAATCAAGGATTCTAATAGTTTAGCTTGGCAAGCCAGTTCAGAAATAGCGCAATCATTATTTAGGTCACAAGGACATACTGGGGGTCTTATTCTGGTGACATGATGATCAATTCTTG
The DNA here is from genome assembly GCA_030435695.1 of Brachymystax lenok tsinlingensis. Classification (NCBI taxonomy): domain Eukaryota; kingdom Metazoa; phylum Chordata; class Actinopteri; order Salmoniformes; family Salmonidae; genus Brachymystax; species Brachymystax lenok. Next base: position 31,780,162 of record CM059812.1, on the reverse strand, counting down.
GCTGCCGTTTGACAAATTAAAATAATCTTGCTCTTTTGTCCAAAATAATCTCATCATCCAGGCTAGAGCCCTGCACGGGTATGAATAATTTTAAGCCCAAGCCCTACCCTACCCTACCCTACCCAGGCCCGCTTGCTTCTGCCAAATGTAAGGTCCGACCCTGCCTGAAATCAGAAATAACTGTTAGTAAATCCATAAACTGCTCCTCTCTGTCTGTCATTCGCTCTCTGCGCACAGCTCGCTCTGCATGCACTCTGTCGCCAGTTGGAGGGAAATCTAGCTAATGAAAGAATGCAGCAGCTACATTTCCCAAGGGTTTGCTTAAAGTTAATCTTGCATTTTAACTTTCTATCTGAGAAAAATTACACCATAGGAAATTACCGGACAATCGTATCCTACACATCAGTCAGAGCGCTGTCTGGTGATCCAATGACAAGAGAAGACCTATTATTTCATCAGAGTGGAGAAGTGCAACTGAAGCATAAAACTACTCCTTTTAAACTCATGATTTGGAGCAGAATCTACATTAAGCACCTTAGATCTGCCTTTGCAAAACGCAGAAAGATATTTACTTAGCGTTTTAGCTTCCCCTTTCTGCATGAAAATCACAGAATCCTACGTTAACGCGACCCCTGCTCACAAAGTACGCACACACACACACACACACACACAAAGTACACACACACAAAGTACGCGCACACACACACAAACAAAGTACACACACACACAAACAAAGTCTGCAGACACACACACAAAGTACACGCACACAAAGTCATACCACAAAGTCTACGCACACAAAGTCACGACGCACACACACACACACAAAGTCACGACACACACACACACACACAAAGTCTGAACACACACACACACAAAGTACACACACACAAAGTCACACACACACACAAAGTCTTGCACACACACACACACACACACACAAAGTCACGCACACACACACACAGTCTGCACAAACACACAGTACGCACAAACACACAGTCTTGCTAAACACACAGTCTTGCTAAACACACACACACAGTCTTGCTAAACACACACACACAGTCTTACACACACACACAAAGTCTTTTACACACACAAAGTCCACACACACACAAAGTCTTTCACACACAAAGTCTTTTACACACACACAAAGTCTTACACACACACAAAGTCTTGCACACACAGTTTTACCTTCTGCTGGGTTCATGATTGCATCATGGAGTACAGTGGCCATGCAGCCTGCCATTCCTGTTAGAGAGAGAACAGAGAGAGAACAGAGAGAGGGTAGAGAGAGAACAGAGAGAGGGTAGAGAGAGAACAGAGAGAGGGTAGAGAGAGAACAGAGAGAGGGTAGAGAGAGAACAGAGAGAGGGTAGAGAGAGAACAGAGAGAGGGTAGATAGAGAGATTGTTGGTTACCAGTGCAGTAAGACAAAAACACACAGCAGTGGATGCTGCAACTTTCCTTCATACTTTTTCTTAATCTGTCTGTCTCTCAGTGACTGTTGGTCAAAGGTACAGAAGGTACAGTATGTATGCATATGTCAATGTCTCTGAATGTGTGGCTGTAACACCGTACCATTAGCAAAGTGGCTGTTAGCTCCCGGGTGGACCACGTTGCTGAGTGAGAACTTGAGTTTCTCATAACAGGCGAAGTACAGAGCATGGGCTGGCCCTGCCCCTATCGCCATGACGTTCAGCCCCCTGACAGGACGCCACATCCCCTCGGTACGCACGATCTGACGTAGCGCGTCCATCACGTTACGGTAACGCGCCCCCGGCTCGGGCTGCAGGCTCTGCATCCTCGTCTGGAGAGGGAGAGAGGGAGGGAAGAGGGGAAGACAAGGAGGGATAAAGGGGGAGGAGAGGGACAGGAAGAATGTAGAAGAGGAGGGGGCGGGAGAAACGAGAGGAAAGGGCATCAATGCATGGTCAATCAACTCTTTCAAAGTTCAGCTAATTAGTGGGTCAACTGATAAATTAAAAGTAAGTGCAGTCACAGTGCAGTCAACTAGGTCCAATACACTAGACATTTCTCTGTATAGCCTATCAGTATGTTCCTGTTTACTGGCTCAAAGTCAGTTTGGTAGGCAGACACATCACAATGCCAAGACATAATAACTAGGCCTAAGAGTACTGGGGTCCACCCTTCCTCTGTCAACAGGGCACCAGTCAGTGTCACAACAGAATAATGCTATGTATGGGAAGGATGGAGCAATAACCAAACTTCAGAGATTGCGTCAGAGTAGAATATCCTCCTTTATCCAGTCACAGAGGACACAAAGACGGACGGATGGGGAAATGACTTCTGGAGGGCAGGGATGGAAATTCCCTCATGACTATACACACTTCTGGGAAACGGAAAGTCAGAATGAATGTGCAGAAACAGTGTTTTGTTGTCCTTATTATTTATAACACAAGGACCTAAAAGACCTCACCAACTTTTATTGTTTTTAAAGTTGTTTCAAATGTGTTTTTTTGCAACGACAGATAGCACAGGCCTTACATTTTAAAGGCCATTTCTGCACCTCACCAATCAGAACCAGTACAACAGTGTTAGATAGACCTCAGCACCAGTCTGTCCTTGGCTTCCCACTCCAAACCATGTTACTAGAAACACTTAGCTAACAGTTAACACCATCTCTACAGAGCCACAAGTACTACCATGTTTACTTCCACTTTACAGCCGTGTTCGTTTTCACGTGGCGTCATCTACGCCCTGTGAAAGTTGCAGTGCACACACACACACACACACACACGTTTGCGTTGTGTCTACAGCAAGATCAAGGCATCAGGTACAATGATACACTTTCTTCCCCCACTCCTCTCCTCTCCAGGAAATGTAAACATCAAACAACGCACCCAGTTGCATAATGTACAATTGACCAGACTTAGCATGACCATGGTATCGATAGATACCCGAGAGTCCAGCTTAAGGGGGAAATGAAAGGGGTTAAGCTAACAATCCCCTGGGAAAGCCCCCCCCTTTCTGAATTATTTCTTGCCCTCTCTCTTTCCCATCTTCGTCTCTCTCGTCCTTCTCGTCTCTCCATTATATTGAGAAGTCCTAGATTTGCAGCCCAGTCAGGCCACAGCCCACGCTACAACAGTGTGACACCAGAGTACAGTATAGAGGACTGGGAAACCACCTCAACATAGCGGTCTTCTCTCCTGTAGGAAACATGTTGGATCCCAAATCACTACCTCTGACTGGAGACCTACTGTAAGGGCCTTGGTCAAGTAGTGCACTATAGAAAGAATATGGTGCCATTTGGGATGCACAAAAAAAACAGTGTTTGGCCTTGCCTGTGAGGAAGGTCATGGTTATCGTGGCTGCTATTGACACTTCCTGTTGGTTTATACTCAACTCAAGCGCTCATGGTTGTTATAGCACTCGTTATCATGGTTGTTATAGCACTCGTTATCATGGTTGTTATAGCACTCGTTTGCTGTCAAGTGTTTTGGGGCTTTGATCATCATGGCTTGGCAACTGCCATTCCTCTTCGCTGTCACAGTGACTTCAATATAAAAACGGTCTCATCAGATCCAATACCACATTTATAAGCTACTAGCATCATCCATTAATTCATACCAAGAATGATTCTTATTGTTAATCACTTAAAGGTCTAGTGTGACTGGCAGTGCATTACCTCAAACTGGCAGTGCATTACAGCATCTCTCCATTGGCAGCTTTCTGAAGTTGACCCATTCAGCTACAGTACAGAAAGTAACTGGAAATCATGCAACTACACCTATGATGCCAGGCCCAGGTCAACTGGTGTTACAGCACCCACAGGCCAGCGTTACAGCACCCACAGGCCAGCGTTACAGCACCTAGAGCCTAACTGGTACAGTGCCAAGCTAGATAACAGCCCAGACCTGTCTTTTAGCTAAAGGGCATGCCCTTTAGAAGTCCTGGGTCGTATACAACAGGAACCAAACGAGCGGGCAGTGGAGAGAAACTGCTCCTCAGCTCAGAACAGGGTGAGTGTGTCCAAGCCAGTGTTAGAGCACCCTGTACCCTGAATAGTGCACTACTTTTGACCAGAGCCCTATGGCACTACAAAAAGATACGCTGCCATTTGAGAAAGAGAGACAGTGACACACCTTGCAAAAGGTCCCAGCAGCAAAGAGGAAAATCAATGAGGAAACAGCGAGAGATAGGAAGGAAGTGCGCCAACGCAAGTTCCTTTATTTAACCATGAGTGACGTCTGTCAGAGTACCGTTTCAACAAGGCAGGAATGTGGGCTAGGAAAATAAACCAGATCAATGAGGAAGTTGTAGTCTCTAACTAGCCCATGACCACCAATATCAGCCTTACAACAACCCAATGACTTGAGACATGTCCCTAGTAAATGAGTGACAGGAAAGTGTGCAACAGTCAAGATTGATTCTGAAAGGTCAGAACAGTGAAAACACAGTGCCTTGCCTTCAGAAAATATTCACACCCCTTGACCTTTCCCACATTTTGTTGTACTACAGCCTCAACTTAAATTGGATTTAAATTTAGATTTTGTGTCACTGGCCTACACACAATATCCCATAATGTAAAAGTGGAAATATTTTTGAAATGTTTAAATATTACTCAAAAATGAAATGCTGAAATGTCTAGAGTCAATAAGTATTCAAACCCTTTGTTATGGCAAGCCAAAATACGTTAAGGAGTAAAAATGTGCTCAAGTCACATAATAAGTTACATGGACTTAAACACTGTGCAATACTAGTGTTTAACGTGATTTCTGAACAACTACCTCATCTCTCTACCCCACACGTACAGGTAATCTACCCCCACACGTACAGGTAAGGTCCCTCAGTCAAGCAGTGAATTTCAAAACACCGATTCAACTACAAAGAACAGGGAGTTTTTGTTTTTTCTTTTTAAATGAGCCGACATTGAAAATTACCTTTGAGCATGGTGAAATTATTACACTTTGGATGGTGTAGCAATACACCCAGTCACTACAAAGATACGTCCTTCCTAACTCAGTAGCCGGAAACCGCTCAGGGATTTCACCATGAGGACAATGGTGACTTTAAAACAGTTAAGAGTTTAATGGCTGTGATAGAAGACAACTGAAGATGGATCAACAACATTGTAGTTACTCCACAATACTAACCTAAATGACAGAGTGAAAAGGATGACTGTACAGAATAAAAAATATTCCAAAACATGCATCCTGTTTGCAGTAAGGCACTAAAGTAAAACTGCAAAAAAATGTGGCAATGAAATTAACTGCATGTTCATAACATAAAGCATTAAGTTTTGGGCAAATCCAACACAAACACGTCACTCACCGAGTACCACTTAATATTTCCAAGCATGGTGGTGGCTGCATCATGTCATGGGTATGCTTGTCATCGGCAAGGAATAGGGAGTTTTTTGGGGAGGGATAAAACTAAAACTGATTAGAGCTAAGCACAAGCAAAAACCTTGTTCAGTCTGCTTTCCAGACACAGAGACAAATTCACCTTTCAGCAGGACAATAACCTAAAACACAAGGCCAAATATACACTGGAGTTGCTTAGCAAGATGATATTGAATGTTCCTGAGTGGCCTAGTTACAGTTGACTTCAAAATTGTCTTGAAAATCTATGGGAAGACCTGAAAACGGCTGTCTAGCAATGATAAACAACCAACTTGACTGTGCTGAAAAATTGTATTGTACAAATATTTTACAATCTAGGTGCGCAAAGCTCTAAGAGACTTACCCAGAAAGACTCACAGCTACAATCACAGCCAAAGGTCATTATAACATTTATTGACTCAGGGGTGTGAATACTTATGTAAATGAGATATTTCTGTATTTCCTTTTCAATACATTAGCAAATATTTCTAAGAACATGTTTCACTTTGTCAATATGGGGTATTGAGTGTAGATGGGTGAGAATAAAATAAAACAATTAAATCCTGTCTGTAACACAACAAAACGTGGAATAAGCCAAAGGGTATGAATACTTCCTGAAGGCACTGTACATGATGGGCCTTATGGTTGGCCAGGGCTCCAAAGCTTTCAGCCATTAATAACTGATTTAAGGCAGACTGACCAAAAGCTGAGACCATGGTATACAGTGGTAGTATGGGACAGGGGTATTCTAGACCAAAGGGTATGTATGGGTGTACAATAGTTGTATAGGACAGGGGTGGAAGCTTGAACCCCGTGGAAGTCAGCAGACTCTTACAGGATTCTTTATTTAAGGCTCAGTGCAGTCAAAATATTTTGTTTCCCTGTGGTTTATATCATACTGTACAGCAGCAGATGAAACTAACACCATAAAAAAACAAAGTTATTTGATGATAGTTGTTGGTTGAAAATACAATCTAGCATTAGAATGTACAGTGCCAGAGGCACCAAAGGGAGCCTGCCTTGCTACTGTTTCTATTTGGCTGGCTACTCCATGTTCTTTTGGAAAACACTAGGTATTCTAGACCAAAGGGTATGGGTGTATCATGATAGTATGGGGCAGGATTATAAGGTAACAAAGGCTATAGGTGTTCAGTTGAGGTTCTCATCCTCACTCTACAACCTATTAATCTGTACAGGTGGTTAGAGGTCAGGGGTGATGACAGCCAACAGATGGCAAACCCTGTTTAAACTCTGGACAAAGATCAGATACACAACCTAGCAAATGGGGCTATGCAAATATGCATAGGATGAACTGAAAACTCCATGTTGAGTTGAGAATCAAATGGCATCCATTCTATAAAATTGCAATATTTCTATCTGCAATTCTGTTTCAGTGAACACTACAGCGGTAATAACTCAAGTAAAAGCTTCTAATCATGTGCAACAACAGCAGCCCAACGGACATCAGGGAGTAGACAAGAGGAGTCTATTTGTCTATCTCCAATCCAGGGCCTTGTGACCAACATACACTATAATCAACACTAACCAAATACTTCCACTTCTCCTCCGAGGATTATGAAACAAAGTGGTGATTATGCAATGACCTAGCCTAGCTCGCTACAAATATGGATTTGATGACAACCATAACTAACAACTGTTTGTATCTTTATAGTATTAGCTAGTGTTGCTGCTCCAAAACAAACCTGTGTCTTATAGTTAGACAAGCTTCAATGCATTATAGTTGGGAGACTAGGGATGTATACAGTGTGAGGCAAGTGTGTACAACTAACTAGGCCATACTTAGGTACATAAGAGCACTTCGTGTGATACTTGGTTAGGTAGCTAACGTTTCATTACTCACTTCTCAAAGTACATACTTGTGACGTAACCTGCGGGCTCCACGCCACTCGTGTGCTAGCGCGTTAGCTAACGCGGGTAACGATTAACCTTGGTTTAAAAGTACGACTACATTGAAAAATAACAAAACGAGCAGCCTAAATCATTATTTTGCGACATGTCACTTTCACCTTCGCTAGTTAGAAACCTACTCGAGCTCAGGCTTGGGCCTACCAATTTAATTCAACAACGGCTGAGACTCTGAATAACACGATTTGCTAACAAACATAACTAACTTAGTTAGATGGTGGCTCTTCTGATAACGTATATGTCACTGGGGAATGTGTATGTGTTATTTTAGCAACACTTGTGTGCAGACGTGATCTACATACTTAGTTAGCTAACTATTCCTCCCCTCTTTCCATTCTGAAATAATTGGGAACAGCTAGTTAGCCTCAGACACCGGTAACTGACGTTACAAGCTTAGCTACTAGCAATCAAGCGCCGGGTTAAAGGCATTTGTTTCATGTTGACTAGTTAGCCAACATGTTGTCATTGAGTAATTAGTGACATTGTTTTTAATTTAACCTTTGTCCCTTTACCTTAACACAGTCGATGGGATACATTAGGCAGTGTTCCATGATACCAGCCACGGCGCCGGCTAACATGTGTGTACTGGTGGCGACACCCTGGGGGAGCCCCTCGTAGTCTATTTCGGTCTCGGCAGCAGCCACCGTGGGCTCTGGGGCTGCGCGAAGCTGCAACACCGCAGCAAAGTCCGATTCCGCTGTTATCCGTGGCGGTGCCAGACCACCGACAAACCCCTCCGTAGCATCCAAAATCCTCCCGCCGAGCCATCGGATGTCTGCCCCTGCAGCTCCAGCAGTAACCCCGGCATCGACGCTTGGTGTGTCCACCCGCCTGGACACGAAACCATTCGCTTCCATGCAGAGACGATATAGTAAAGTCCAAGTTGCGCGGTTATTCCTCGGTGTCTCCTCTTCTCAAAGTCGACACTTTCGCCGCCAATCTCGAGGGTAGCTCCAGCGGAGGACGGGCCCCACAACAGACCGACACCGTGGCTCAAGGGGAGGCTAAAGTCGGCTGGGGGAATAATGCACTTGGAGGACTGGAGAGGGCTTGTCAGCGAGTCACGCCGGAAACGGTTACATGATTGTGTATTTCATCAGTCAATCCAAATGAAATATGGGATGAATCCCAGCGATTGGCTGATTTGCCGTGTTATTATTCATAAAATAAGGCGGGAATAGACGAAAGGGGAGGGATGTTGAAGGCTGGCAATGGTGTGGTAGTGAGTTTTATAAGCTCAATTTTCGTAACCGCAGCAGTCACATGTTTTACTGTAGTTGTTGCCGAATCCAGGGTATGTGTAATCACCACCAAGGTCAATAATTTGATTCCAATGACATGCATCAGCGCTTATTGCACATAAGGGTTAGCTATATTAAAATCTGTCCCCAACACTGGCTTCGAAGGTCATAACTGTTCTGTCTACTGTGAAATTACTCCGTGAAATGATGCATGACAGGCTCACTGTGCACGCAGTGCATGCAATGGAAGCCAGGCAAGAATGTAAATGTATTTTTTTTTATTTATTCGTTTATTTGTCAGGGACAATGCAGCGCACATTGTTACATACATAATTATCACAGTCAGCCATAATAATATGTGTAGATGTGTTGCATAAAAGGTTTCTAGCCAATAGGCTAATTTGCAACCCCAGTCCCTGGTCAGGCCTTTCTAAACAGGTAATCCAGATATATAATTTTTAAAAGGACCACATAGTGTGAATTACACAATCATGCAGCAAATACATTGTATACAAATATCAACATTTCACAGTCAAGACCACATTACACAAAACAGCACATCACGTAACAACACAAGCCCCAAGCACCCAGCCGCTCACACCTGCTCACCTATACCCAACCCCAATAGTGAGGGCCTGGGCCGCTGCATGACTATCTCCCATACCCAGACCCCACATGTGGGGTGATCCTTGGCAGCATGCGCAACAACCAGGCATCCAGTACAGACAATACATAACAACAAAACTGACTCAGTGGCCACATATTTGGTTTTTTTTCAGCCAGTATTTGACCTTTCTATTAAATGTTTTCAGTTCGGTTTGTGTTTTTATTTCGGTTGGTAAATCATTCCAAAAATGGGTCCCTATCACTGAAAAACATGACTGGCCGAAAGTGGTTTTGCGCCCCTCTGCTATGCAGTTGCCACCCACTGCTCTCCTAGTGGCCACTCTCCTTGTGTTTATTTTTGTCACAAAAGGACAGAGTACGGCTGGATGCAGATAAATAATATACATCAAAAGGTACATAACAGCTATAGATTTTAAACTGACCAATATCAATATGCATTGGTCAAACATGATTGTACAAATCGCACGCACCACAGGGGGGCATCATTCAGCACATAGGACAGCGACGTGTTCCGTGACGTGGCCACGTCGGCTACCGGAATCTACGTAATCTGATGGATTTAAACGTTATTTTTTATTTTCCTGGATGAAAATTAATCTCGTTCGAAGAAAATATATATTTGTTGTCGTTAAGCTGCGATTCGCTGTTAGGATCCACCCGTGATTAAACCGACTGGTATGACGTGACGGACAGCGTTAATTTGTATCAAAGTGAGTTTGGAACGGTGACAATGTATGGCTATATCTAGCCACCTGGCTACAGCTGTAACATTCACCGGAAGCCGGTCAGTTATCAGTATTGTTCTAGTTTTAGTCAATCCAAATCGCTATGTCAATACAAATTCTCTGCACAGGCCACGTATTCATTCTTTGTTAAATTGCAATCAGTGGATGAATTGAGATTAGTTTAGCTTGTAGAGCTAACCATTTACTGACAAGTAATACATCTTACATAACGTAAAACACTGTTTAAATAATAGATTAACTAGTTGGCAGAGCAACCTGGACTCAGGGGTAGACGTAACATGGGGGGGTGTATGTAATGTATGATATGTATTAATGTGTGGATGCCCATCACCCATTTCATATGATATGTTACGAATTGCACTTCGTTAGCTAGGTGGCTAACGTTAGCTGGGCTAGAAGTTAGGGATACGCGTTAAATTAAATGGTAAGTGGAAGGGTTAGCTAACATGCAAAGTAGCTAATGGTAGTAAGTAGTTTCAAAGTTGCCTAAACATCAAACTTGCCATGGTTACTCCATGGATAATCAGTTTTAAAAGAAGTTTCTGTAAAAAAGACTCCATAGTCTCTTTTTTTTTTAATTTGAGGTTACTTTACCTGTTGTCAGTGCTGTTGGTCCTTTTGGCGGAAAGTAGTGGGGATCAAATGTACACAGTAAAGTATTGTTAAATAAAGGTTGAATAAATACAATTGTTTACCCGACTTTTTGCGGCACTGGTAGGTTCTGTCATGTGTATTTTCCATCTCCTGAAGCATTTCACGTGATGCACAAAATGTAAACAATAGCCGAATGTAACCGAACATTATAGACCAAAGCACATTCCCTCACAATCAGCTGGAAGTGCTTGTGAAATTTTCCAGCTGGTTGCTGGGACAACATTCGGTCTGTGCTTTGGTTAAACTCGGCCATTGTTGACATTTTGCGCAAGTTGCGTGCGAATTGCGTCTGCATTGAAAATACAAACTGATATACAGACCAGCGTACGGAAAGTCTGGTTAATAACACTACCTTGTACATATTGTCTCCGATTACCTTTTACATATTGATAAATCAGCGGACAACAGGTAAAGTACATTTCAACATTCTGACTTGTGATGGGACTGTTCACAAAAAGTGAGCCTACATGTTAACGACGAGAAAGGAGTCTACTTCGTTTACTATGTTACGTCTAGTCTATGAGACCAGTCTGGGCAGAGGTAGGAGGGTGCGTTTCTATTGCACGTGCATGTACTGTATCTATTCCTGTTGACACTGCTTGAACTCAACACATCTAGCTAGTTGGCTGTTCCTTGGTGCCTCTGATTTACGAATGATAGGCCTAGCTACCTATGTTTCATGTCCACAACTAACTTGAAGTGATACGTGGGGACTGACTTTTCTTCCGACGTGACTATCTCTATGTCCTTCTCTCCAGATCACCACGGGAAAGCAACACCTGGGTCCACGTAGTACGTTCCCAACCATGAGGAGGTGACAGCCAGCTAACTCTGCTGCTAGGTCTTGCTGTTTGGACATATGGCAAGGTAATACACACTCTTTTATTTGTGAGTTGTATTATTTGCCAATCTAGCTCGAATCTCCAACAGAGTAGGATAACCATCCATCGAAATACAGGGATATGTCTAGAGCTGGACCAGGGGTGGTATGTCTAGAGCTGGACCAGGGGTGGTATGTCTAGAGCTGGACCAGGGGTGGTATGTCTAGAGCTGGACCAGGGGTGGTATGTCTAGAGCTGGACCATAAACACTCTAACCAGGTGGTGGATCAGAGAGGATAAAAAAAATAGAACAAAAAGTGTAACGGCACACTGGTATAATAATGGTCCCAAAGGACAACGTCTGGACCACAAACTGGATGTTGTACAGAAGGACCACGAGGCAACACACACAAACTAGACTGCTGTATTGACTTGACGGCAGGATGTGAACTTCAGCATGTGTTTATGTGAAGAGGTATAATGTTTATGGTTGTTTGAAGTGTTACTACAGTGTTATGTTCTACAGAACTAGTAATGCAATAATGTGTCGATGCGTTATGTTGCAGTAGGCTATAACTATGATAGTAATGAAAACCTCCCCTCCTCCAGGATCACTTTCTCATGCCTACCAGCCTCCTGGTACTGCAGTGTGTCCTTGCTGTCTCTGGGATGTGTTCCCAGGCAAAGGGCCTTCTTCCTGGTGTTCCTCAGCTGCTCTGCCCTGGTCTTCCTGGGGGTCTACCAGACTGAGCTCTGGGGGCCCCAGCGCCACAGGGGACACGTCAACAAGTGAGTGGGATGTCAGATGAACAGACAGACAGAATGACAAAGAGAGAGCGAGAGACACAGGCGCACACAGAAACACCAGGCAAAGTGGTTGTACTGTACTACTACTAAGTCAATCCAGACTCTGCATTCATAGTGTAATTGTATGGTGGCTAACATGCTTTTCCTGTCTCGGTCCCCCTCCATTTATCACCTCTAGATACCTCTCCTCTGTGGAGACTATGGAGGCTACTGATGTCACCAACACAGCTCTAAACTATGGGATCGTGGTGGACTGCGGCAGCAGCGGCTCCAGAGTGTATGTGTACTACTGGCCCCCCCACCATGGAAATCTCCACACCTTGCTGGACATCAGGCAGATGAGGGACCACGACCGCCAGCCTGTGGTCAAGAAGATCAAGCCTGGTGAGGAGGGTTAGGCCAGGAAAGGGTGGGGGGGGCTACAATAACAACATCAGAGAACAACCTAACTGTTGAATGACCAGGAGAAACCCAGCCAAAATACAGGAAATGCCAACAGAAAGTGTCTGAGCTGTTACAACTGCCAGAACAGATTCTACAATCTGTGTCCGGAACGAGGGATCTTCCATGAGAAATACCTTCATTTGATGTTTTTGGTGGTGGTGGAAAACGCTGTCTCAGGTGCAGCCCAAGAATCTCCCATAAGTGTTCAGTTGGGTTGAGATCTGAACACACTTTAAACCCACCAAGCTCCTTTGGGACCCCTCTTTCAATGTCACTGAGATCCTCTTGTTCTAGCCATGGTAGCCAAAATAATGAGCAACTGGGTGTTTTTCTACATGACCCTAAGCATGATGGGATGTTAATTGCTTAATTAACTCCGGAACCACACTTGGGTGGAAGCACCTCATTTACTCAAGATGTCATACAGCGTGGAGGGTTTCTACCTGTCTTTTCCCATGTTGTCAGGCCAGACGTACACATGTCCTTAACCTGCTCTTGTTATCTCAACATTCTTTCCATTAGCTCCTATTGGCCTGATACATGAAAACACTGGGACTGAGTAGGACCGCAATTGCTAAGCAGTTAGCAGCTGCTATGTTCCCAATAAATTAACAGTAGAATTTACAGAGAAATAGTAAATCTGCCTTGTTACACCCCAGCCAAGGCCGCTACCTCATTCTCAACTCAGCTATCGCTAACCTCTCTCACTTCTCTCTCTCCCTTTCTCTCTCCCCTTTCCTCTCCAGGTATTTCCACCATGGCGCTGAGCCCAGCCAAGGCCAGTGACTACCTCCACCCCCTCCTTTCCTTCGCTGCCACCCATGTCCCCAGGAAGAAACACAAGGAGACTCCTCTCTATATCCTCTGTACTGCTGGCATGAGACTGCTGCCCGAGAGGTAGGCCTCAGCCCTCCACCTCCACTTTGTCAGGGTTCAAGGGTCAGCTGGGGGTCAAGCACAGGATCAAGCCCTAGAGATCTGTGGGAGGTTCAGGGCATTGATTTATATCTCTAACAGCGGTTTAAAAAGTGTGTTTATTTCTCCCCATGTCACTCCCCTTCCCCACCCAGTCAGCAGGCTGCTATCCTGGAGGACCTGGTAAGAGATGTCCCAGTGGAGTTTGACTTCCTGTTCTCCAGCTCCCATGCAGAGGTGATCTCTGGGAAACAGGAAGGTGAGACAGAGAGCTGTGAGCCTGATGGGAATATTAACTGTATGCTTGCACGACTAAGTGGCTTTGGATAAAAGTGTCTGCTGGATGTGTATATACTGGTGTGAAAAAAGGCCAAATGGTCTAATTGTACTAGTATACTGCACCTGTCCTCTGTGTGTGTTTTGCGGCGTTAATGTTAACACTGCCTTTCTGCCCGCAGGTGTGTATGCATGGATTGGTATTAACTTTGTGTTGGGACGCTTTGACCATGCAGAGTACGGTGAGTGTGAGGTTATGGCTTCGTTGATGTCGCTTGTATGTCCACTGCAAATGATGAGGCTGGATTTTGTATGGAGTTATGGCTTAGCTGTAGGCCTGAAACATAACGGTAGCCACCATTTTCTAGGGCGTTAGATGCCGTACATGGCGGCTATACCCATGTCTCAAGGCTAGGTTAAGGCCTTTGCAGACTACGATTTTAGCCGTTTTATTTCATGATTTTGCGGTCCCAAACAAAATGTCCACGTCGTGGGAAAATTCTTAGGTCAGAAACGTCTTGGCTCATTCAGTGTGACCGGGTCTAGTAAGTAACGCCACATGCGGTCGAAGGTTCTGATAAAGTTCTAGCACTGTCAGAATTTGCCTTTATCGTATAGTGTGGCTTGGGTTACGAGCCGATCCCAGGCTACAATCAAAATAAAAGTTCTACCACAGCGACCATGATATTTTGGGGAAGTCTATTTGATTCTGAGTTCGGACATAAAGTTTGTATGTGAACTACTTCTAAGATTCAGAGGGGAGAGCCAGGGCGATTGTAACACGCCCATTTTCTCAGATAACACAGAAGCTAGAAGAACGTAGTGAAGTCAGCACGTTCCTAATGCAGAGGATGAGCTCCCTGCAAAAAAACAGCCCAGTCTGAACATGTTTCGACGAGTTATTTACAAAAAGTGGTTTTGAGTGATGTAAAAAACAAATACGGATCTGGAAGTGTTTTCCGGCTGTAGAGTTGTTTAGAGGTTAAGGTTCAAAACATATATTTATTTTTCTTCACCAATCTAGTGACTAAATGACAGCATAGGTATCATGCTAGCTAGTCTTGGGTGTTAGCCTGGGAGAAGATACAGGAGAGACGGGTGGGACGAAAGTAACACAATCAAGACACAAGCAGCACGCATGACAAGGACAGCTGCAGCGCACCTGATTGGTAGAGCTAATCACGAATAGTCACTGATTATTGTGAACAACATCTCCTACTACATACCATTAAAGTGAGATGAGAAAAAGATGGTTATTATGTGATCCATTTTAGTCTGATTTAATATTGTAAGGAAAATATTGTGGTTGGTTAATTTATGAATTCCGAACCTATAGCATTCATTTATTAAAACCGACACAGACATGAAATGATGGCCGATGGTACATTTGTTGAAAGTAAAGACTTTTCTAAACCAGAAACATAAGACAGACATTATGCACTTCTCGCCAGCTGTTACTTCCGTCCCAAAGCTGTGTTACTCCCTCCCTGCTGGCAGGTACAAAAGTAACGTTGCGGTAGTTCTGTTCTCATCTATTTCATTGGAACTAATTGACCCTAGCAACCATCATTTCATTTCTAATGGTAGAGGATATATATATAAGTTGTGTGTCATAAAATCTAGTGTATCTAGCTCTATCGATCTGAGTAAATAGGAAACCGTGTTACTTTCGTCCCGGTTCTCCCCTACTTTCAGTTTTTACTAACTGACATCACTCACATGGGCAAGATCAAATACAGAACTGAAGCAAGTTGTAAAATCTGGCCAGGATGATATCAAGATTTTAATTTGGTAACATCGCACCGTGTGACATGATAATCGTAAAAGACTGAATCCGACTAGCTAATTATGATGTTGAACCAGATTTGACAGCATCTGATTGCTTGTTTGTCAAAGGGTGATGCAGGGGATTGTGTATATGGACATGCATGATCCTTTTGAACAGACTGAGTAAAAAATTTAAGTTGATCATTCATACCTTTTTATGTACGTACCTACATTTGACCGGTTACCTGACTGACACTCAATTCTCAATTTTCCTAGAAGATGATGCAATGGTGGAGGTCACTACAGGGTCACAGAACCATCACCCAATCACCCGGCGGCGCACGGTGGGCATCATGGACATGGGCGGAGCCTCGCTGCAGATAGCCTATGAGGTGCCTAGTGTGGTCCACTTCAGTTCACCTGAACAGGTAAGGAAGGATCCACCTGAGAGCTAGCATTCTCATTCTATTTGTGTGGTATGACTGGCTGTTGTGTATACGGGTCGGCCTAATGTTAGGGTTTAGTAAACCACACCATGTATTTGAGATGATGTCTGCGTCCTGATTCTCCACACCAGGGTCATATTCATTAGGGCACACCGTAGCGAAATGTTTTGCAACGGAAAAAGGGACATGATAATTTCTTATTGGACAAATTCAGGTAGTCCTATCCTGTTTCCATGTGTTGTCTTCCATTTGGTGCCTCTATGAATCTGTCATTCATCGCAAATAATTTAACACCAAGATCTTTACAAAGCTTTTATTCAAGGAGTAGGGTGAAGTTGCTACTGATCTTAGTGTGGAAAATGCTAAACTGGCCTAAGGGTTAAGGTTAGAATTGGGAAGGGGAAGCTGATTCTATATAGGTACCTAGGGGAAACTTCACCCCAGAGCATGATTTTATGGTTGAAGTCATGTATGTGGTTCTCTGTCTCCCTCTACAGGAGGAGTCTGGTAAGAGCCTGCTGGCAGAGTTTAACCTGGGCTGTGATTCAGAGCACACGCAGCACGTCTACCGTGTATATGTCACCACATTCCTGGGCTTCGGGGGGAACATGGCTCGACAACGCTACGAAGACCAGCTGGTCAACTCCACCATCACCAAGAACAGGTAGGACCGGCAGGGGGACACACACGGACGCAGAGAGAGCGAGACCCACACACACTCATACATACATACAGTGCTTTTGGAAAGTATTCAGACCCCTTGACTTTTTTTCTTCAATCTACACACAATACCCCATAATGACAGCAAACAGGTTTTTAGAAATGTTTGCTAAATTATAAAAAATCTGTGGCGTGAAGATACTTTAAAGTACTACTTAAGTCGTTTTTTTGGGGTGTCTGTACTTTACTATTTATAATTTTGACTACTTTCACTTTTACTTCACTACATTTCTAAAGAAAATAATGTACTTTTTACTCCATACAGTTTCCCTGACACCCAAACGTACTCATTACATTTAGAAAATGGTCCAATTCACACACTTATCAAGAGAACATCCCTGGTCATCCCTACTGCCTCTGATCTGACGGACTCACTAAACACAAATGCTTCATTTGTAAATGGTCTGAGTGTTGGCGTGTTGCCCCTGGCTATCCTTCAAAAAATAAAATGGTGCTCGTCTGGTATGCTTAATATAAGGAATGTGAAATGATTTATGTTTTTACTTTTGATACTTAAATATATTTAAAACCAAATAATTTTAGACTTACTCAAGTAGTATTTTACTGGTTGACTCAACTTTTACTTAAGTCATTTTCTATTAAGTTATCTTTACTTCTACTCAAGTATGACGATTGGGTACTTTTTCCACCACTGTAAAAAATTAAAAACATATCACATTTACATAAGTATTCAGACCCTTTACTTTGTTGAAGCGCCTTTGGCAGCGATTACAGTCTTGAGTATGACTACAAGCTTGGCACACCTGTATTTGGGGAGTTTCTCTTATTCTTCTCTGCAGATCCTCTCTCTGTCAGGTTGGATGGGGAGCATCGTTCCGCAGCTATTTTCAAATCTCTCCAGAGATGTTCGATCAGGTTCAAGTCCGGGCTCTGGCTGGGCCACTCGACTTGTCCCGAAGCCAGTCCTGCGTTGTCTTGGCTGTGTGCTTAGGATCGTTTTTATTTATTTTTATTTAACCGTTATTTAACTCGGCAAGTCAGTTAAGAACAAATTCTTATTTACAATGATGGTGCTGCCCTATGGGACTCCCAATCACAGCCGGATATGATGCAGCCTCGATTTGAACCAGGTACTGGAGTGACACCTCTTGCACTGAGATGAGGTGTCTTAGACCACTGCGCCACTCGTTGTCCTCTTGGAAGGTAAAACTTCGCCCCAGTCTGAGGTCCTGAGCGCTCTGGAGCAGGTTTTCATTAAGGATCTCTCTGTACTTTTCTCTGGTCTCCCAGTCCCTACTGCTAAAAAACATCCCGACAGCATGATGCTGCCACCACCATGCTTCACCGTAGGGATGGTGCCAGGTTTCCTCCAGATGTGACGCTTGGCATTCAGGCCAAAGAGTTCAATCTTGGTTTCATCAGACCAGAGAATCTTGTTTCTCATGAGAGTCCTTTAGGTGCCTTTTGGAAAACTCCAAGCGGGCTGTCGTGCCTTTTACTGAGGAGTGGCTTCTGTCTGGCCACTCTACCATAAAGGCCTGATTGGTGGAGTGCTGCAGAGATGGTTGTCCTTCTGAAAGGTTCTCCCATCTCCAGAGAGGAACTCTAGAGTTCTTGGCCTCCTCCCTGACCAAGGCCCTTCTCCCCCGATTGCTCAGTTTGGCCGGGCGGCCAGCTCTGGGAAGAGTCTTTGTGTTTCCAAATTTCTTACATTTTAAGAATGATGGAGGCCACTGTTTTTGGGGACCTTCAATGCTGGTACCCTTCCCCAAATTTTGGTACCCTTCCCTAGATCTGTGCCTCGACACAATTCTTTCTCTGAGCTCTGTGGGCAATTCCTTCGACCTCATGGCTTGGTTTTTTTCTCTGACATGCACTGTCAACTGTGGGACCTTATATAGACAGGTGTGTGCCTTTCCAAATCATGTCCAATCAATTGAATTTACCACAGGTGGAGTCCAATCAAGTTGTAGAAACATCTCAATTATGATCAATGGAAACAGGATGCACCTGAGCTCGATTTCGAGTCTCATAGCATAGGGTATGAATACTTATGTGAATAAGGTATTTCTGTTTTTTATTTTTAATACATTTGCAAACATTTCTAAAAACCTGTTTTCACTTTGTCATTATGGGGTATTGTGTGTAGATTGCTGAGGATTATTATTTGTTTTAATACATTTTAGAATAAGGCTGTAATGTAACAAAATATGGAAAAAATCAAGGGGTCTGAATACTTACCAAAGGCACTGTACGTACATACATACATATACAGAAACATTGACGCTTGCATAAACAGAGGGTCATTCTTAAATTCATCACCTTCGTCCAATTTCATCTCAACACCTTGTGTGAGAACTCAATGATTGATTGATCAACTGACTATCCCTTCCTTCGTGTCACTTCCTGGTTGTCCTCCAGGCTGACAGGCGATCAGACCGGCATGATGGAAGCCACGCCCCTTGCGGACCCGTGCCTCCCTGTCGGCCTATCAGATGTAGTGCGTCGGGATGGCCGTGCGGTCCACTTGAGAGGGCAGGGGGACTGGGCACGGTGCCAGGGGGCAGTCAAGCCTTTCCTGGGTCTCCACAACGGCACCATGGGGTCCCTCAGGGGGGTGTACCAGGCCCCCATCGACTACAGCAACTCAGAGTTCTACGGCTTCTCTGAGTTCTTCTACTGCACCGAGGATGTACTGAGGATGGGGGGACCGTACAACAGCGCCAAGTACTCCAAGGCTGCCACGGTAACCACAGCTCTTCATTCTAGAACTTATCATGATCAGATATTCTAGACCTGGGTTTCCTTTGTCATAACCTAGGCAGGTTAGGTTTATCTCGTTCTCTTGGTCCCAAATTTTTAAGTCTGGTTTCAACAAAAAAAAAATTTCATTGGAAGATGCCTTTCTGTGCACTGCCTAAGAAATCTCTGGGAAAATATTGTTTTTGTGAAAGGCAAGAAAATGACTTGTTTGTCATTCTCTTCAAGTTAGCCTGGTACCGGTCTGTTTGTCGTCACGCCACTCCTTGTCAGGTTTGGCATGATGAGGAGTTAGCACAAACGATAGCACAAACAGGCTGTCTTTTAAGCTCTTATGTCGCCAAGAGATTTCCAGGAAGTAATTCCGTTCTCTCCTGTCTGTATGTCTGCAGGACTATTGTGCCACCAAGTGGTCAACCCTGACCAAGCGTCTAGACAGCAAGCTGTTCTCTAAACAAGCGGACTCCTCCAGACTGAAGTAAGAAACCCTTCAACCCAGTTACCCAGTCTACCGCTGTACTCCATATGTCTACTAGATATTAATCTACGTCCATCTGTAAACCCAGTTACCCAGTCTACCGCTGTACTCCATATGTCTACTAGATATTAATCTACGTCCATCTGTCTGGAAATGGAAATGCCTATCTAATAAAAATGGAATGCATATTGTGCATACCTTACCTCAGCATACCTCGCCTCATCAACCACCTCTGTCCCTGTGCAGGTACCAGTGTTTTAAGTCAGCCTGGATGTTCCAGGTGCTCCACTCAGGCTTCAGGTTCCCGAAGGACTACCCCAGCCTGAGGACTGCTCAGCTGGTCTATGACAAGGAGGTGCAGTGGACCCTGGGAGCCATCCTGTTTAAGACACGCTTCCTGCCTCTCAGGTCTGTAGGTACTTCCTCTGTCTGTCTGTCTGTGTGTCTGTCTGTCTTATTAATCCATCTCTCTCTCTCCTCTCTAACAGGGACCTCCAGGCAGAGTCATTTAAACAGGGCCACTCCAACTGGCTGCGTTCCTCCTTCGTCTACAACCACTACCTGTTTTTTGCCTGTATCCTGGTGGTCCTGCTGGCCATTCTGCTGTACATCCTCCGCCTCCATGAGATCCACCCAGCGAGAACAGAGGCAGGCTGAGGCCCTGGACCTGCTCTGGGTGGAGGAGGGGGAGGCTCTGCTGGCCTGATCCAGGATCAGTTTAGACTCTGAATTGTTCTTGATCTGAGGCCTTGGGTGTGGGGTTACGGATCTAGGATCAGTTGCGATGCCTGGTATGCACAGATCTAGGATCAACCTTTCACCCTCTGAGTTGTAGGCTTGACTGGTGCTCTATTTGTTATCAACCGCTAATCGTAACCTTGACTGGGACCAACGATGATGATCTAGGACCAGCTTAGTCACGCTAAATCGTAACGTTGACTATTCGGTAGAAAAGCACAAAAATGCAATAGCAACGTCATCCTACAACGGAGGTTTAAATTATGGGGGTGCTGGACACTCCCGTTTTTACAAATCTTTACACCACAGATACAGATATCAACTTTGACCTGACCGTGAGCACCCTCGTAAAACAGAAAATGTCAATCAAGATCCAAATCACTATTTATAGTAACCTCTGACCTAGAGTGTTGATGTAAATATAAGTAGGAGGGGCCATGGAACTGGAACCTTCAAAAGGGGGAGGAGAATTGCAGGATGTGGGTGTGGTCTTGTGGGCGAAACATCGTAAAGGGAAAACTGTGGATTGTTAAAACGAGGAAACAGGAAAATCCCAAAAGGTGAAAGACTGAGGACCGAGCCATTCTATTTCTATTGTGGCCATTTTGTGTGAAGGAAGGTGAAGCTTGACGTTTGAGGTAGAAGTTTCCCTTAACCACAGATCTAGAATCAAGTAACCTAACCTTAACCATTAGGGGATGAAATCTGACCTGATCTGTGGTTAGGGGTAACTTCTAGCTACTCTTTGATGAAAAGGGTACCTCTATGATTGTCTGTTTGGACAGTATTGTAACCATGACGATACAAACTGTGTGTCTGACCAGTATACTTCCTGTAAATCTCACAAACAGGAAGTGCATTCATTCCTTAATAATCCCACTGTGGGAATTCTTTTGATTTGAAGCTTTCAAATAGAAAAAAGCTTTAATAATTTGTATTGAAAAACTACAATGAGGAATCAAACATGGGGCAGCAGGTAGCCTAGAGGGTAGAGCGTTGGGCCAGTAACCGAAAGGTTGCTTAATCGAATCCCAGAGCTGACAAGGTAAAAATCTGTGGTTCTGCGCCTGAGCAAGGCAGTTAACCCGCTGTTCCCCGGGCGCTGAAGACGTGGATGTCGATTAAGGCAGCCCCCCGCACCTCTCCGATTCAGAGGGGTTGGGTTAAATGTGGAAGACACATCAGTTGAAGGCATTCAGTTGTATAACTGACTAGGTATCACCTTTCCCTTCCCAAACAATTTATTACAGGGGTTCATTGAATTTCAAATGTTTGAGATGTCTCTTCTTAATGTTTTATGTTTTTAAACTGTTTGTTTTGGTGCTGGGAACAGTCTGTTCTGAGCCAGTTATGTTGATGACAAGCTAGGAGAGTGAAACGGGTTGTCAGTGTTTAATGGATTGAAGTCGATGCCTTCTGATTGCATTGTGTTGAACTGTGGTACACACAACTGAACTCCAAGTTGTGTACACACACACACACCTGTGTGACAGAGATGTGTGATGGGTCTATGTCAGACTGTCAATGTTAGTTACCCACCAGCTCCTCACCTGCCCTGTACTGTAAATATCCAATCAGCCATCACTATCGGTCTGCTCCACTCCGCTTGATAATGTTGGGAGGTATTGCTGTTGTTAAATGAGATGCATTGAATTGCTAATCAAAGGAGCTATCTTGTTATTTTGAAGCTGTTTCATTTGAGTGGTCACAATGCAAGTGGAAGTGTGGCGTCAGTGATTTTAATGTAAATTCAACACACTTCCTTTTAGCTTTTGACTGTTTCTACAGCTGAAACCTTCAGTGCAGCATTTGAATGTGGTTTTATACCAACCCTCGGTTTGACCTCTTGTCAGGTTGACCAGTTTGTTTTGTTTTAGATTTTAACAAGAGGAAGGAGCCTAATTGTTGCAGCTCTATGTAGAATGTTGACTCTTCCTAAAGGACCAATGATCAACTGGACCAAGTTTGTGTTCCAAATGGCACCTTATTCCCTATATAGTGCACTACGTTAGAGCAGGGCCCTATTCCCTAATATAGTGCACTACTGTAGAGCAGGTTCCATAGGGGTTAAAAGTATTGCACAATGTAGTAAATTGGGTACCATTTGGGATGTAATCCTGTCTTGTCGGCCTCTTATTGAGGGAAAATAACTCAAACATGGATGTGGAAAACAAACATCTGTTTTAAATAAATCAATGTTTTAAAACATGTTGCTTCTCTTTGGGTACTTTCTCTTGGTATATGTTTAGGGCCAGGGTCGTATTCATTTGTGCACATGGTAGCAAAAATGTTTTGCAACGGAAAACCACGTTTTCTTATTAAACAATTTCAGGTAGTCCCTCCCTGTTTCATTCAATTTCTTCCGTTTGGTGCCTAGTGTATATGACCGAGCTGGTTTAGCAGGTCTTTGTAACGTATGTCAATGTGCCCTGACATGAACAGAGGTTGACAGTTGGCACTTTCCAGGGCATTCAGGCTGTTTATATCATCCTGGTACGAGAGACGGGGCGCAGGTCGATGTGTGTGCCAATGGACCGCCAATGGACCAAGGCTGACTCTCCCCGTTTTACTTTCTTCAGGGATGGAATTATTCGGGAATAAAACTCTTGTTTTGCTTTCTCTCAGTTTGCTAACGATGTAGGAGAGGAAAGAAGAAGGGGAAGCTTTCTAAGACGATTCGGACACTGTCCAAACAAATTCTTATCTAGGGAAACAAAAACCCTTACCAATGTGTTTTCTTCAAAATATACTTTAATACAACAGCTGCATATAAATATTAAAATATACATTATAATGGTGTACAGTACTCTCTCACAAAACAAAAAACTAAAATATTAGGCTTCTATTTGTACGGCACTTTGTACTTTTTTTCTCTCGCTGCTTTTTGATTTTTATTTTGTATTTTGCCAATCCTAAGCGTTTATTGTACTTTTGTGATTATTGTAGGTTATTGAAAACAGGGGAGGGGGTTAGAGGAGTTGTTGAGGGATATGGGGGGTGCTGTACATGACATGACATTCTGGAATGTATCCCGTTTGTAGTCCAAAGAGACTTTTTGCAGTTCCAAAAGAGCTCCTCTTGTTCTAGAATCTGTGTTCTAGAATGTCCATTCCTCTTCTTACTTCGCTCTGTTAGAAAATCATTGGTTTGGGTATCATTTGTCTTCCTCTGTCTGTCTGACAATCCTGATGGGGTTTAGGGTAACAAACCTAGAGTCCCCCGAGCTTTCTGTCTCGGGGCGTCACGTCATCTTTGAAACAGGAGAGGGCCTCCAATCTCTGGGAGGACTGTGTGTGTGAGAGAGAGTCTTCAGTTCAGGAGCAGTCACTGAGGGGTCACTGTAGTCCCACCAGGGTCATTTACATTTGAGCCCATTCAGGTTTTAAACAAAGCACACACAAGCCTTCTTCAGCTCTCACTCACTCACATACACACACTGATTGAGCTGAGGGGGAATTCACCTCCTTCCTTAGTTTGATCCATTTCAGACAGTGAATGGAGAGAATAGTGTTCACCTACAGAGGACCAACTAGATTAGAACACGAGGAAGTGCTCCATTCTTCCTGGTATGAACATGGAAAAAGTAGCAAGAATAATCTGTATTGTTGTCAACCTCGTTATAACATACTACAGTATAGGCCTAGACATTTGGCAGAAAAATGCATCCTACAAATGTGTAATAAGTAATACAGTGCTCAAACTTGTTGTTGAACCGTTTGTTTGACAGTTCAAACTGGATTCAGCCCTTGTTGTCGATTGCTCAAAGGCCTTCTAGAACTCTGGGTTTCTGACGGCAGTATTATCAGGAAGGATCTGTCTCGGGTCGGCTAGCTCTCCCTTTCTGTATGTCAGAGCCCACTCGTTTAGTTTCCCTTTAGTGTGAGGCTGTGTTAGACCAGGGATCTGGGTAAATGGCTGGTCTGAAAGGCACCCCGTTCCCTATAGGGGACTACTTTTGACCAGCGCCCTACAGGCTGAGTCCTATGGGCCCTGGTGAAAAGTAGTGCACTATATCTTGAACAGGGAGTCAGTTCGGATGCACCCAATCTGTGATCGGCCAGATGGCTGGCTTCTTGTCCCCCCCATCTACTGTATGCCAGGTGGCAAATCGGGCAGAAGGTGGAGATCTGACTCGACTACTTTCCCCTGGCACCCCCCTCTATTCAAGGTAAAACATAAACAGTGTTCTGAGAATCAGAGTGAGTGGGAGGAATGTTAGCTGAGAGTAGAGAGAGAGAGAGAGAGTTATTGCCAAGACCTCGCCACCACTCCTGTTCCATCAAAGTTAACCCAAAACACAACCCATGAAACGGTACGTGAACAGGAAGCAAAAAAACGAATCCAGTTAGTGTAGGCCTAAGTGGGAGGAAAGAAACGAGAGTTTGTTACAGTTATTTCTACAGTGGTTGTTGTTACAGAAAGCAGCAGGAGGGCAGTGCTCCTGCCAGAGAAGAGAGCGTGTGACTGTTCTGGCACGGTGTGTGGAGAAGAGAAGCCTCCGAGAGAGAGAAATATATAACCACAGTACAGTAACACTCACTCTCCACCATTTTACATTTTACCAACATAGAGAGAGGCAATCAACCAAGGCGTGCATTCCAATGTCAATACTACCCAGCCCGAAAGACATGATAGAAATGACTAGTTGTAATGAGGACTAGTTGTAATGATATTATTTCAAACAGCTTTTGCCCACTGGGTACACAACACTACCTGCCCACTTCATTGCTCCATAATACATGGTACAGTAGTATGCTAGTATGGACATTTAGAAAACACAAAGTTCTAACTTAACTTTGAGTTGAATTTTTACTTAGTTATGTATTGAAATCAATGGGCAAATGTAACTTATGTGGAAGTTACTATTCACCCCTAAAAGAAATGATTATCATACTAGCCACTGAGCTCAAATCAAAATGTGTGTTTATGAGTTTATCATGATACACATGAGTAATGTAAAAAAAAAAACATTCAGAGAGCATGGTTTAGTTTCGGGCGATTTGGAAGAGGTCTGTCCCCTAGTAAAAGGACAGTGCCCCAACGTAATGTCAGACCTGACTGTCCATTTGGTTGTCCTCTCCAGTCAGCCAGTCAGTCAGTGTATCTTCTTTTAATCCAGCCACCATCTGTCTTTGGCATCATGTTCCCTTACAGTGCTCCGGGCTGCATTCAGGAGTACCAAAGTTACACGGAAACGTTCCAGATTGAAGCCTGATAGGAGTTTTTGTACTGTATGTAGTACTGTGTAATAACCATCCTCTGTCCTCTTGCTCTGTTGAAACTTTTAAAAATGCTTCATTCCTTCCTTCCTCTCCTCCTTGAAAATCATATTAGTGATAATGCCAAGGAAGAGAAGGATGTCTTTTTAAAGTATTGAAACAGGATATTGGGGTTTCTGTGTATCTTCACACCTCAGTTTTGAGGACCATCACCACAGCAGAAGCCGGTGAACGTGAGCGCCAAATAGTTGAAGGTAAATTACCCTTTAGTGCGCTGGTGGGGTGTTCTAAAGAATGCCATTTCCATTTTATGGAACATTGGCTCTGGAATGCAGCCCGGGTTTCTCAAGGTTGGTTCTCTTTGAAAAAACAAAACAGAACAGTATTGCTTAACATCGCCATGGTGATGTATCCATCACTCCCACCTCTGAAATTGTCCTGCCTTGAATTTATTTATTTCTTCTCTTGTTTGGTTGCTTGACTGTGTACATCGTTAGGTAAATACCCACTGGGCACAGACGTCAATTCAACATTTATTCCACGTTGGTTCAACATAAACTCATTTAAATGAAGTGGAAACAATGTTGATTCAACCAGTCTGTGCCCAGTAGGTATGCTCATTGCTAGGTTGTTTTGTTCAGGCATACTGTACTGTAGGTCATTGTGGCTCATAGCTCTGGTAGGCACTTCAAACACAACATTTGCCTTTCAACTTGAACACAACATTGCACTTTCTATGTTAACACAACATTTCCCTTTCAACGTTAAAGGCCCAGTGCAGACAAAAAATGTGATTTCCTGTGTTTTATATATATTTCCACTGAACGGCAGGCGGTACCGGAGCGCCAAGTCTAGGTCCAAAAGGCTCCTTAACAGCTTTTTCCCCAAGCCATAAGACTGCTGAACAAAGTATTTCACAGTAACACGGAACCCAAACCGGCTGCGCGCGTGCGCCATCGTGCATACATTTATTTTGTCCCTCCACACCAAACACGATCACGACACGCAGGTTAAAATATCAAAACAAACTCTGAACCAATTATATTAATTTGGGGACAGGTTGAAAGGCATTTAACATTTATGGCTATTTAGCTAGCTTGCTGTTGCTAGCTAATTTGTCCTGGGATATAAACATTGAGTTGTTATTTTACCTGTATTGCACTAGGTCCTCTACTCCGCCAATTAATCCACACATAAAACGGTAAACCGAATCGTTTCTAGTCATCTCTCCTCCTTCCAGGCCTTTTCTTCTCTTGACTTCATATTGCGATTGGCAACTTTCATAAATTAGGTGCATTACCGCCACTGATCTCGTTCATCTTTCAGTCACCCACGTGGGTATAACCAATGAGGAAATGGCACGTGGGTACCTGCTTCTATAAACCAATGAGGAGATGGGAGAGGCAGGACTTGCAGTGCGATCTGCATCACAAATAGAACTGACTTCTATTTTAGCCCTTGGCAACGCAGACGCTCGTTGGCGCGCGCGAGCAGTGTGGGTGCAATAATTTTATAATATGGATTTCTAAATTTATTTAGTAACGCTAGCGGTGTAGTAAGGTATAAGGTCTACAGCTGTTGTATTTGGCGCATGTGACAAATAACATTTGATTTGGTTAATATGTCAAAATGGTGAAAATTATGATAATGCACTTTTATTGTAAGAGCTGTTTGAAAAGACCACCTGAAATCTCAGCCTGTTTTGGTGGGATGGAGTTTTGGCCTGCCTGGTGATATCACCAGGTGGCAAATTACTTAATAGACCAATAAGAAAGACAGTTCCAAACCTCTCTGCCAATAACAGCTAGTTTTCAGTTCTCCCCTCCCCACTCAGACCACTCCCAAACAGTCTGTCAAGATTCTTGCTTGAGAAATTGCTCTTTGCTAAGAAGCTATTTTTGTTTCATTTTTTTTGACCATTTTAACTGAAAACAATCACAGTCAGGTACTTCATTTTCACCCAGAAATTATTTGATATTAAGATAATTGCTGCATTGGACCTTTAACACAATGTTTCAACTTCAGCACAACATTGCTCTTTCAAGGTTAACACAACATTGCTCTTTCTACATTAGCACAACATTTCTCTTTCAACATCAACACAAAGTTGCTCTTTCTAGGTTAAAACAACATTGCTCTTTTAACGTTAGCAGAATGTTCTGCCATGTTGTTGCTCAGGTGAGAAATTGCATTTTACCAGAGCACCGTATACTATTGTATACTGAACCAGAAACCACCATTTACAGACCCAGACAACACGTTTCTGTTGCTGAAAACCATGACCAAATACAACAAATAGGCTGTCAATCAATAATCATGTTTTAAAAAAGGTGCAGATACATTACTCTTTAGAAGGTGTTTGGTTGTACCCACCGCAGTGCAAATAGGTTGTGTAACTGGCGTGACCAACACTCACTGGCCTTTAAAATACAATGTACTCTGGTCTGCATCACGTCGGACTTCTGCTACAAGACCGCCTTTGGCTTGGCCAAGAAAGGCAGCACCATAGAGTTAGAAAGAGGGCGATATAAATAAAAGAGGCCCTCTTTCGACCTCTATGGGCAGAACAGAACTCAGACACTCGCTAGTCGCTAAAAGACCATCCCCACTTTGTGGGAGCATGGCTTTGTGAGTAAACAAAACAACAAAACACAAACTACTTTAACGACAAACGTAACAGAAACGCTCCACCACGACAGCTGTTGACTCTTGTTGCCTTTCAGAAAGGAAGGTGCTCTACAGGCTCACATTAGGAGTCAGGCGAAGCAGGAGGCGTGGAGGAGGCGTGGAGGACAGACGCATCCCTTTTTGTTTTCTGTTCATACACAAACACCCAGACAGCGTTATGTTGTAGCGCTAAAGGCAGACCGATTGGAGCTTTCAGTCACTTCCATAGAGATGGGAAAGAGAGAACACCAACTTTATGGGAAGTGCGCCCTCTTCATCTCTATGGGCATGTCCTGTATACGCTAGCCTTACCCAACAATCCTCTCAGATTTCCACATTAACAGTGATTTCATGAATGTCTGATTAATGTATCAAATCGACCTTTCAGGCAATAATACAGGTAGCAAAAGGCATCCTTTTCATAAAGGAAGTGTGAGGGTAAACATTAAAACGATCAACGTTTTTTTTTGTTAATCAATTCAACTTCATCTTCAGATTGATGATACAATGATTGGATAATGGCAGTAGTAGTAGGAGTGAGAGGGTTGGGTAAGAGCTGATCACTTCAGCTTTCATTTCAGTTCATTGAAATGTCAGCTGTTCGTGTCATCTTTGGTCGGTTGGATTTAATAGCTACTTTTTTTAAAGTTAATTTTTCTTCCTTCTAACTCTGTGACAAAAGCTCCGCAAAGTCTTAGCTGCTACAGTTGCTCTGATGTTTGGTGTTATCACAGTTCATCCTCTGTTCTCTGGTCGTTCTGAGAGAAGGAACTTGCATTTTCAGGGTCATGTTCATTAGGGCACCTAATAAAACGTTTTAAGACGTTTTGCAATGGAAAAAACAAACATTTGCATTTCTTATAGGAGAAGACCAGTAATCTTCCGTTTCAGTCATTTTTGTTCCGTTTGGTGCCTGATGAACAGGAACCCAGGTGTTTCTCAAAGGGAAATAGACAGGATACAGCTACGAATCAAAGTGCTCATTTATGTCCTCTTGTGGCAAGCACCAATTACGTCGCTCGCTGGTCAAAAGAGACTCATCCCACTGATCTTTACTAGCAGGGGCGATTCCGGGAGGGTGTAACCAAGCCTGCAAAACGTTGCAGATAGCAATGTTGTGAATAGAGAAGACATTACTCCTTACTCTAGATGTCAGAGATGCATACAGTCTATTTCTTTCTGAACCTTCCAAGGAACGTTGTGGCCTACTGAACATGTCCCTCCCACTTCTCTTCCTACCCTACCCTCATGCCAACCTCTCTATCATCTACAAACAGTACAATGTCTATTCATATAGGCACAATGGGATACCAATACAGTTTACTGAAGGGAGAGATTAAACCAACCACACACATTCATACCACACACACACACACACACACACACACACACACACACACACACACACACAGATCAGCTGACTCACACATATCGTCAGCAGCTAGCTTGTGTTGGTGATTATTCGAAGATAAGAAGAGTGCGTTACAGAGCACTACTGAAGAGACAGAAGGAAACAGAGCTGAAACAGAGGGGAGGGTTGAACTCAAACCTCTGTCTCTGTTGAGCTGTAACTCCCACCTCCTCCACCTGCTCCTCCCTCTCTTTCTTCATCCCTCTCCATCCACCTCTTCTCCAGGTGACAGAGTGTAGTGGGGGACGGTAGGAGTGGGTGGCTGTGTCCGAGGGGTGTCGGAGGAGAGGTGGTGGTGTTGGACAATACATTAAGCAGCTGTCCCCTCTCCTGGTCCAGGGGGGGTCAGGGGTGATGGCGGGTACATTAGGCAGCCGTCTCCTCTCCTGGTCCATGGGGGGTCTGTGTGTCTTTGCCCTTGGCCCCAGCCTTGCTCAGCCCCCCTCCACTCACTTCCAGGATCCTCTGGACAAACTCTTTGGTCCGTCCAGCCACTAGAGGACCTGAGAACACACGGATGGCGAGGTTAGAATAGAGAGATACTGTAGATACAGAAGGAGAGAAAGAGAAGAGACGGAGAGAGACGTCTTTTCCCACTGACTCTGTGTCTTTATGCTTCTAATCTGTGTCGGTTTCTTCCTCTCTCCCTTCCTTTCCCCCCTGTCCCCTCCCTCAGTCTTCCTCTCTCCCTTCCTTTCCCCGTCTTCCTCTCTCTCCCTTCCCCTCCCTCAGTCTTCCTCTCTCTCCCTTCCTTTCCCCCCGTCCCTCCCTCCCTCCATCCATCTTCCTCTCTCCCTTCCTTTCCCCCGTCCCTCCCTCCCTCCATCCATCTTCCTATCTCTCCTTCCTTCCCCCTGTCCCTCCCTCCCTCCATCCATCTTCCTCTCTCCCTTCCTTCCCCCTGTCCCCTCCCTCCCTCCATCCATCTTCCTCTCACCCTTCCTTTTTGTCCCCCCGTCCCTCCCTCCCTCCCTCCCTCCCTCCCTCCCTCCCTCCCTCAGTCTTCCTCTCAACCTTCCTTTCCCCCGTCCCCTCCCTCCATCTTGTGCAAAGCTGTCATCAAGGCAAAGGGTGACTATTTGAAGAATGTTAAATATATTTCGATTTGTTTCACACATTTTTGGTTACTACATGATTCCATATGTGTTATTTCATAGTTTGACATCTTCACTATTATTCTAAAATGTAGAAAATAGTAAACATAAAGAAAAACCCTTGAATTAGGCTTTCTGAAACTTTTGACCGATAGTGTATAATATTTATCTAAAACATCTCACAAGCCTGGCTTACATTTCACATATATCTCCCTATTATGCATGGGAATACTTTGGAACACATTCCCAAAAATAAAAACACTTGGAGCTGATTTGCTGGTGTTTTTACAGTCTTTTATGTACAACAATAAAACTTTAAAAAATGTTAAATTTAATTCCCAGAAAATCTCCTCCCTCCCGCTCCCCCTCTCTCACCACTGGATTCTTTCAGTATATCCTCCAGTCTCTGGGTCATCCCTCGTTCATCTTTGTCCACCTCCTCTCCGCTGCGCTCCACCCGCTGACCAATCACCTCCTTGATCCTCAGCAGCGCCCCCAAAAGGTTCTCTATACACACACATATAGGTACACACACACACACACACACACACACACACACACACACACACGATAAACAACATCAAAATCTGTTGAAGTAGCAGTATACTATTCAGTTCATAGTATAATGAAATCAATGTGCTCTATTTGAATGGGCTTCAGTTGGCAGGCAGTTAGAAGATGGATAATGTAGCATGATGTACTACAGTTCCCATAATGCTCTCTGTCTCCTTAATACAGATAATAATCTCCCTGTAGGGGACACAGCCCACCCCTCCCCTCCTCTCTTTCTTTTCACATACATCCTTCATCCTTCGCTCCAGATTTCCTTCTAATGCCTCCGAAGGACAGGCTCTCTGGGAGAGACTAAACACATGGACACACACACACCCATTACTTTGTAGAGTAATGGAGGTCAGGCTGTCCAGAGTTGGCAGGTGTCCCAGCTCCAGTCATTTTGAAGTGAACTCCCCTGTCCACTGCTTATATACATGGAAACATGAGGCTTGTATACACATATACAGCGAGAGAAAGGGAGGAAGAGAGAGGGGAGTGTGTGTGTTTATGGGGTGGTGGGGGGTGAGAGAGAGAGCACGGGAGAGAGGGAGGAAATGAGGTGAAACTCCTGCCTAGCCTCCAACTCCTAGACCTCGGTTAGTCCCCTTCCTTCCCTCCTTCCGTCACTAAGGCCCAATCACAAGCCCCCGCCCGTTCAGCCAGCGGAATGTTGGCCCGCCTTCTGGAATGTTTGGAATTCCACAAACAAAAGGGTTGTTGGGAAGATTCCAACAGGTTAACCCGGGGTTGCCAGGTTTGACTGGGGAAGAGGAGTGGGAGATTTGACTGGGGGAGAGGATGGAGAGGGAGGTTGTCAGGTTTGGATGGGACTGGGGGAGGGAGGTGGAGAAGTTGCCAGGTTTGGGTAGAGGAAAGGGGAGAAGAGGGTTTGAGTTGCCAGGGTGGGATTGGAGGGGGTTGCTAGGTTTATCTGGAGTGGGAAAGGAGGGTTAGGTCCAACTAGGGAAAGAAGGAGGGAGGGGAGGGTTAGGTCCAACTAGGGAAAGAAGGAGGGAGGGGAGGGTTACACTACAGCTCCTCTATAGGCGTTGTGCTGTGTTGCATTCCCATCAGCATCACTTCAATGTGACGTTCTACCTGATACACAGAGCGTGTTGTTTTACAGCGGAGAGGAGCAGAGGGGAAGAGCGTCTTTGTTCTATTTTCCCCTACTGTGCTGTACCATAGAAACCATTGTGCATATGTACAATACAGATGTAGGATCTTCATTTGATCAGCCTTTTGTTGATGAGAATTTTCCTGTACAGCAGGAAATGAAAACGTGTAGTGTTTGAGGTTTAAAAAGGCTTCTAAAGTTTGTAATTTCCACTTTAAACTGTCAGACTTGATTTGCCCAAATGTAAAATGTATCAACCCCTACAAGAAATGTCCATTAATTATAATCCACATAATAATTCACATTTCCAGTTGATGCAGGATTATTTTCCACTGTAGCAAACTGGCTCAAATTAAGATCCTACACCTGTAGCTTCCCAATGGGCACGCCACGTCATTTCAACGTGGAAATGTGGGTAATATTTGGTTGAGACTAGGGGTGAAAGTAAGGCGGTACGGCGTCCAGGTAAAATAAATAGTGGGGGTGCGTCATACCGGTAAAACATGAGTCTATCACCATAATTCAAACTAAATGTCTAGAAAACTGTAGGATATTACACCGTTACTTATCATTACCGCATGTCAGATGCATGAAAAATGAGCGAATGGACTTGAAAACGGGTGGTATAGCCTACGCTCCAAAACGTAATGTGGGTCGACGAGAACCCTGAAATGTTGCCAAGGCAGAGATGAGCGGGCGAAACGCGTGCAGACAGCAGTGGACGCATTCATTCTGGCAAAATGTCATGACACTTTTTGGTGTTTTGTGTAACAGACGTCTCTTTCCATTCACCACTGCTGGGAGGATGGTAATATGTTGTGAGTGGATGAACGTGCGCGGGTAACCTAGTAAAGGAGACCTTTGAAGTGATTGTTTTACGAGCGCTTGCACACATAGGAGGTCCCGTACTGGGAAGAAATGGATTCTACTTTCACCCCTGGTTGAGATGTTGTTCAATCAGATTTCAACCTTTATTTTGCCACTCAGAAAGACAGCCAGAAGTTGTTGAAATCCCAGTGTTATCGCTATGCTTTCAACCACCTAAAAGACAAATTCCAATGGAAAAACAACATCCAATTTTTGGTTTAGATGTCTTTTAAATGTGTTTCACTGCACTTTCAACCATTTAAAAGCACAACAAAGTTCAAATGGGAATGTGTTATCACTGTGCCTCATCTAATAGCACAACCAAATGACCTGGATTACAGTTGAGATTACATGAAAGTACATGGTGCAAGTGATCAATGCTGTTGGAGATTCTGTTCAGATTATTACAGCAGTTGGGAACATCTCCACAGACCCGCACGCTTTTTATGATGACATAAGAAGACGTGTAGTTCCAGTAGGCTAACCTCAACATGTGGCCATGGATGTTACTCCTTTGAAGGCTGAATAATTACTGTTTCATTAGTTTGTCAGGCAGCCTTAACTTTAGGCTGTTTACGATCTTACAGAACTATTATTGAATTGTAATACCGCAACCAAATATCAACATTTAAAGGACATCGAATGCTTGGATAGTTTAACCCGAGCCACTGACTTAAAAACGTGTATTTTTGGATTAGTTGGATATGTGAATCCAACATATTATTTGTTAACTTGTCAATAAGTTAAAAGGCTACTTTAAAAGTGATATTGAATCGTGGTGAGATGTAGATTCTTTGCCACTGACTGAGTCTGGCTTTAATTCCAGTTTGTCTACAAATTAATCATTTATGTGTTGAATTCACGTCTCAATCTCAACCAAGAATCAAAGTTTAAGAATAGGACTAAATCAAATCAAACTTGATGTAAAGTGCATTCCTTAACTTAGATTTTTGGTTGAGACGGAGACGTGAATCCAACATATTAATGATTAACTTGAAGATAAAATGTGTACTCAAACAATGCTTGAATTGTCTATTTTTAGTTGAACCCTGGGTTGAATTTAAACATTAACTGTTGATGACTTTGCAAATGCTGTATTGGCCTTAATAGTCACATTGATGATACATTTCATTTCATTTGCTCTGTTAAACCTACCCTTTGGAAGTGATTTAGTTACTAAGAGATCTCTCAATAATCATTCTCACAATAGCACATTGGTAGTAGTCAGTGACAAGGTTTCCATAGGGGAAGGAAAGAGAAAGGAGGGTTAGGGTTGCCAGGTTTGGTAGGGGAAGGAAAGGGGAGGAAAGGGAGAGGAGGGTTTGGGTTGCCAGGTTTAGTAGGGGAAGGAAAGGAAAGGAAAGGGAGAGGAGGGTTAGGGTTGCCAGGTTTAGTAGGGGAAGGAAAGGAAAGGAAAGGGAGAGGAGGGTTAGGGTTGCCAGGTTTGGTAGTAGAAGGAAAGGGGAGGAAAGGGAGAGGAGGGTTTGGGTTTCCAGGTTTGGTAGGGGAAGGAAAGGGAGAGTAGGGTTTGGGTTGCCAGGTTTGGTAGGGGAAGGAAAGGGAGAGGAGGGTTAGGGTTGCCAGGTTTGGTAGGGGAAGGAAAGGAAAGGAAAGGGAGAGGAGGGTTAGGGTTGCCAGGTTTGGTAGGGGAAGGAAAGGGAAGGAAAGGGAGAAGAGGGTTAGGGTTGCCAGGTTTGGTAGGGGAAGGAAAGGGAGAGTAGGGTTTGGGTTGCCAGGTTTGGTAGGGGAAGGAAAGGGAGAGGAGGGTTAGGGTTGCCAGGTTTGGTAGGGAAGGAAAGGAAAGGAAAGGGAGAGGAGGGTTAGGGTTGCCAGGTTTGGTAGGGGAAGGAAAGGGAGAGGAGGGTTTGGGTTGCCAGGTTTGGTAGGGGAAGGAAAGGGAGAGGAGGGTTAGGGTTGCCAGGTTTGGTAGGGGAAGAAAAGGAAAGGAAAGGGAGAGGAGGGTTAGGGTTGCCAGGTTTGGTAGGGGAAGGAAAGGGAGAAGAGGGTTAGGGTTGCCAGGTTTGGTAGGGGAAGGAAAGGGAGAGGAGGGTTTGGGTTGCCATGTTGGTACTAACCGTACTCCTGGTTGAGTCCCCACAGCTTGATCTTGTTGGCTTCGTGCTGTGCTTTCTTCTTCAACCGACAGGCCCTGTGAACACACACAAGTACTATCAGGACACACTCCATCAGATAGATAGATAGATAAGAGATGGTGTTGTTCTGTGGGCCTAAGAACAAATAAACGTATTCTTCCTCCCTCCATCCCTCCCTCCCTCCGTACCTGGAAGCTAGTTTGTTCTTCTCTTTGCGTGTGCGTGCCCTGGCCACAACAGGCAGGTCGTTAACAGGGCCCATCCCGTCGATGGTGGCGTTGAGTTTCTGCAGCTGTTCTCCGATATTTGTGAGCTTCACAGGGTTAGGGGTCAGGTCGCTGGCGTCAGTCTTCCTCGCTTTACGCCTTCCCTTCTTTCCTGAGGAGAGAGGGATGAGTTTCAAACCAGCTGTGCAGCACTCAGAATAAGTTCATTATAACGACCACAGAGGAAGAAGTGACGAGGTAGGGTGCCTACCCTATCTAGGTAGTGTACTAGGAAGTTTACAAGATGTGTGCTAAGTAGTTCTAGTGTGCTTACCCTCTCTGTGGTATAGGGTACTATGTAGTGTGCTTCTGTACATACCCTCTCCTCTCTGCAGTATAGGGTATTAGGTAGGGTGCTACTACTTAGCCTCTCTGTGGTATAGGGCACAAGGTAGGGTGCTAGTGTGCTTACCCTCTCTGCGGTATAGGGTACTAGGTAGGGTGCTAGAGCTCCAGGAGAGGGACCATCGGACCTCCCCTCCAATCTTCTTCTGTCTCCCAGAGTCCCGTGCGTGAGCGTGGCGGTACTCCCAGAAACACCTTCTCTTCTGGGGCCGTTCCCCTGGACCACACCCCCGGTCTGCTTCCACCTCTGGAGAGGGACAGGGATTTCAGAGATGATATACACACACACACACATAGACACATACAGACACACACACTCTGCCAGACAAACACACACACACACTCTGCCAGATAAACACACACACACACACACACATAGACACATACAGACACACACACACACACACACACACACACACACACACACACACACACACACACACACACACACACACACACACACACACACACTCTGCCAGACAAACACACGCACACACACACACACACTCTGTCAGACAAACACACACACACACACTCTGCCAGAAAAACACACACACACACACACTCTGCCAGACAAACACACACACACACACTCTGCCAGACAAACACACACACACACTCCGCCAGACAAACACACACACACACACACACACACACACACACACACACTCCATGACAAAAACACACACACACACACACACACACACACACACTCCGCCAGACAAACACACACACACTCCGCCAGACAAACACACACACACACACTCCGCCAGACAAACACACACACACACACACTCCGCCAGACAAACACACACACACACACACTCCGCCAGACAAACACAAACACACACACACACTCCGCCAGACAAACACACACACACACTCCGCCAGACAAACACACACACACTCCGCCAGACAAACACACACACACACACTCCGCCAGACAAACACACACACACACACACTCCGCCAGACAAACACACACACACACACTCCGCCAGACAAACACAAACACACACACACACACTCCGCCAGACAAACACAAACACACACACACACACTCTGCCAGACAAACACACACACACACACACAATCTGCCAGACAAACACACACACACACACACACACTCCGCCAGACAAACACACACACACACTCCGCCAGACAGACACACACACACACACACTCCGCCAGACAAACACAAACACACACACACACACTCCGCCAGACAAACACAAACACACACACACACACTCTGCCAGACAAACACACACACACACACAATCCGCCAGACAAACACACGCACACACACACACACTCCGCCAGACAAACACACACACACACTCCGCCAGACAAACACACACACACACACACACACACTCCGCCAAACACACACACACACTCCGCCAGACAAACACACATACACACACTCCGCCAGACAAACACACACACACACACTCCGCCAGACAAACACACACACACACACACACACTCCGCCAGACAAACACAAACACACACACACACACTCTGCCAGACAAACACACACACACACACACACTCCGCCAGACAAACACACACACACACACAATCCGCCAGACAAACACACGCACACACACACACACTCCGCCAGACAAACACACACACACACACACTCCGCCAAACACACACACACACTCCGCCAGACAAACACACATACACACACTCCGCCAGACAAACACACACACACACACTCCGCCAGACAAACACACACACACACACACTCCGCCAGACAAACACACACACACACACTCCGCCAGACACACACACATACACACTCCGCCAGACAAACACACACACACACACACACACACACACACACACACACACACACACACTCCGCCAGACAAACACACACACACACACACTCCGCCAGACAAACACACACACACACACACACTCCGCCAGACAAACACACACACACGCACTCTGCCAGACAAACACACACACGCACTCTGCCAGACAAACACACACACACACACACACTCTGCCAGACAAACACACACTCCGCCAGACAAACACACACATACACACTCCGCCAGACAAACACACACACACACACACACAATCCGCCAGACAAACACACGCACACACACACACTCCGCCAGACAAACACACACACACACACACACACTCCGCCAGACAAACACACACACACACACTCCGCCAGACACACACACACACACACTCCGCCAGACACACACACACACACACACACACCGCCAGACAAACACACACACACACATACCCCCAGACATACACACACACCCACACACACTCCGCCAGACAAACACACACACACACACTCCGCCAGACAAACACACACACACACACACAGTCCGCCAGCCAAACACACACACACACACTCCGCCAGACTAACACACACACACACAATCCGCCAGACAAACACACACACACACACTCCGCCAGACAAACACACACACACACACACACACTCCGTCAAACACACACACACACACACACTCCGCCAGACAAACACACACACACACACACACTCCAGACAAACACACACACACACACACTCCGCCAGACAAACACACACACACACACACACTCTGCCAGACAAACACACACACACACACACTCTGCCAGACAAACACACACACACACACACTCTGCCAGACAAACACACACTCCGCCAGACAAACACACACACACACTCCGCCAGACACACACACATACACACTCCGCCAGACAAACACACACACACACACACACACACACACACACTCCGCCAGACAAACACACACACACACACACACTCCGCCAGACAAACACACACACACACACACACTCCGCCAGACAAACACACATATTCCGCCAGACAAACACACACACACTCCGCCAGACAAAAACACACACACACACACACACACACATTAAGCCAGACAAACACACACACACACACACTCCGCCAGACAAACACACACACACACACACTCTGCCAGACAAACAAACACACACACACACACTCCGCCAGACAAACACACACACACACACACTCCGCCAGAAAAATACACACACACACTCCGCCAGACAAACACACACACACACACACTCCGCCAGACAGACACACACACACACTCTGCCAGAAAAACACACACTCCGCCAGACAAACACACACTCCGCCAGACAAACACACACACACACTCCGCCAGACAAACACACACACACACACACTCCGTCAGACAAACACACACACACACTCCGTCAGACAAACACACACACACACTCCGTCAGACAAACACACACACACACACACATAGACACATACAGACACACACACTCTGCCAGATAAACACACACACACACACACACACACACACACACACACACATAGACACATACAGACACACACACACACACACACACACACACACACACACACACACACACACACACACTCTGCCAGACAAACACACACACACACTCTGCCAGATAAACACACGCACACACACACACA